>QJNV01000103.1:0-168290 GCA_004155935.1 Monosporascus sp. GIB2 | reverse complement strand
GCAGGGAGCGGGAGCAACACTTCGGATCAGCTTGGCTAAGTGCATACCATCACAAGTTACATCTTCTTTGCGGCACAATATATCAGTTTCTAGTCCTATCACACCATGATATGCCAAGGCCAAGTTGGAAAGGAAAACAGTACTATCTCTCAGCTTACCCATGTCCATAGCATCACATCTTGCATCCTTTCTGACGTCATAATATACTATTTTCTAATCCCACCACGATACTATACGGCAAGGCTGGGTTACAGTAGGGGACAAAAATGTTTCATCTCAGCTACCTATCTGGACATGTACCACCACATCTTACATCCTTTCAACGTTATAATATACTAATTTCTCGTCTCATCACGGCGCAGCACGGCAAAGCCAATGACATAATAACTATCTAGATGGGAAACCCGGCGACTCAAGGGGCATCTTTTGCCATTCGACCTCAAAACGCCAGATCATTCGCACAAGGCCTCACATTATCTCTATTCTAAGTTGATCCTCGGATGTTTGGAGCCTCCTACACGTTGTAGGAATCACATACTATGAAACAGGACACATCCTGCGAATGAGAGTGGGCAACAGACGTCTCATGGCCTCCTCGATCGACGATGGTGAGCTCTCAGCCCGACACGGGACAGCAGCCGGCAGAATGCAAGTGTCGCTTGCAGGGTATATTCTCAAGCCTGGAGATGTATAAATGCCACGGCGGATCTGCAATGGGTGGCCTCTAAGTCAATGCAATCTTCACTCGTCGTCTCCCATTAGCGACTACAATATCCGTTCAAAGCCCTGTCTATACCGAAGCTCAAGCACTCGCTGACTATCACCATGGCCGCCCTAAGAACGTACTGCCTAGCGCTCTGCTCACTATGCTAGCTGTTGCCGCACCGCTGGAAGATGCCTTAGCGGTGAAGCATTTGCTTTCCAAAAGAACCAACCAATCTTTAGACTCTGCGTTCAATGAGCAGCAAAATACGCAGCTCTCAGATGGCTTCAAGAAACTTATATTTTAACCGCACCGTATTATTATATTTTAACTCAGCTTCTAAGGACGCCGTATTAAAGTTTTATAAGGGAATAAAAAGACTAGCTATTCCCTATACCTAAGGGCACTGCGCAGCGAGCACAATAAATCCCCTTGTTTTAAAGTATGATTTCTAAGTTGACGGCTAATCAAGGTCGACGGTTAGCCAAGTCGACAGTTGCAAGGTAGTTAGTTACTTCTGTACCCGGCTCCCCCTCCTTCCCCACCCACAATGGGGAGCCGCTCGTTTTTTAATCGACGGTCCAGATCGAAGGACCACGTTAACGACAACCCACCCTTTGCGGATAACGGCTTGCGAAGCTCGCGTCAGCAGGCCCAATCAGCCGTTATCCGCTCCAGCGGAGGGGGCTTGGACCCCCTACCCCTTGTCCGTGGTAAGGCTGTGCAAAGACAGCAATAAGGGTTCGGCATAAGGTTAACGATAAGGTCAGGTCAAAGCCAGGGCCAAAAGCTGCAGGGCTCCAGGTCATTCCCAATTCTCGCACGGGCCATACAAATTAGCAGGGATCTTGGAGACGGACCAATACGTATACGCCATTTGGACCTATCGAACCTAGAAGCACGAGCTGCGTGCTGCCAAAAGTAGTTATTTCCTATTTAGGAAGTCAGCTCCTGGTATACAAAAAAGAGCGGCACAATAACCTCGTTCACTTCCTTCGTTCCAAGCTTTCCTTCGTTCCAAAGTTTTCCTTCATCCCAAAGTACGTTAAAACGAGGGCATAATAAAAAAGTCTGCAGTTTTAAAGCTAGGTAGCGTTGGAAACCTTATCCGTCCTTAAGTAGGTAACGCCTCGTGGCCGAACTTTTATATTTCTTCCCTCCCCCTACGAGTGTCGTCCCGATTCCGTGCCACTATCCCGTTACAATCCCTTTCCTTGGCTGTCGTATTAACCATCTTTAGCGGTAATTCGGCAATACCTCGGCGATACGCGCATGCAAATCTGCCGGCTTAAGCGCGTTAGTAACCATAGTAAAGCTTATCCGTACGTGCCAGTCTTTTGCCGTATAACGCCAGGCTCGGCTCGTTGGTGCGGATTTCGCAAGCCGTTATATACCCTAGCTTCGCCCCCGCCCAAACCCCTCCCCCTAGGGCCCCCCAGCCAGCAGCTGGAGTCGACGATAAGGCTGACAGTCAGGGTAGTCGGCTCAGGTGGTGTTAGCTAAGGCAACTACTGTAGGGCATCCAATAAGGCATTGGCCCGGTTGTCAGCTCAGGTGATGTCAGCTAGGGTAAGTAGGGCTTCCAATAAGGCATCGCTTGGTTGACACAAAAATTCACGCGGTGACCCAAACGAGCTAAAGACTCCTCGGGTGATTCCGATACGAAAACAGAATATATTAAAATTTTGAAAAATGGCAGGTTCATAAAATGAGTAATTAGAAACAGCCTGGAAGTTCTCGTATAGCCTATCTGTTGAAATCGTGAAAACCACCGATCAGTCATCGTGTTCCAAGATACTGGGTATAGTATCTATCGTGCGAGTTATATCGTGTAATGATTTTCTGTGTATTTGGCTCAGCCTGGGAAATATGGCTTGAACCTAACAGTATCTTGCATGCCTACGTTGAAACCGAGGAGTTATTAATCCGAAGAGTCGTTGGACCGTTATTTGAAAGTGCGCGAATTTTAATGTCAACCACCTGGCAGGGGCTTAGGAAACGGACCCATACGCACGAACCGCATAACGCACTTAGTACTCTTGACTCTCATCTGGAACGTGCCAAGATCCAAATATGGACATGGATTTTGTAGGGAAGAACAATCTCGACATAATACCGCCTTTCTCGACCAAAGGGCAGTGGGTCTACACGGACCACCTTTTTAAGGGAACCAAAGGGAAAGTTCAAATATTTCCCGGCAGCTCCATGATCTGCGTTATCGATAATATTATATTGAAGCGCACCAGTTACCTTTTAGGAAAAGAGGTAAATCATGGGGAATCCCGGTAGATGGTTCGTGTAGACCCCACTGCCCTTTGGTCGAAAAAGGCGGTACCCCTTCGTTCTACGCCATTCGTAAAGTCACCACGTTAAAACGAGGCCACTGCCGCATACCGTATTATCTTGCGAGACTGATCCGAAGCCAATGCGGGCTAATGCAGGTTAATGCAACGGAGTATATGTATTATCACACCGACTGCAATCACCCTCAGCCACACTCAAACTATGTGGTAGCCAACTCAGGGTTAGTACTTCTGGCATAACACCACCTACAACGCCACAATCCTGCAAATATCAAACCATATACCTAAATGGGGGGGCTCTCGGCGGCCCCTCAAACCCGGAGACCTAAGCCTAACCCTAACGGTTTCGGTTGCAAAATTTACGGTAATTACCTAAGTACTTAGGTAGTTAAACATTAAAGACTGTGAAGTACGACCTTGGTGGCTTGATAGGGGGTGATACTCCGAGGGCGAGAGTTGATCGGTAGTGGGGTTGTTAAAGAGCGTTTGGCTATGGTCGATTAACGGATCGACATAGTCAATCCATAACTGGGGTGTAAAAAGGAATGGGAAGATTATTCTGTCTGGGCATTAGCTGCATTAGCTCTGGATCAATATCTCGTGAGATAATACTGCATCTCAGCAATTTGTCATCTTTCCGCTCTTGGTGCAGTCTTCTTAGCGTGCGATTCACAACCTTTGTTACGGATAACAGTTAGCGGTAGGGGGCCCAGGCAGACCCAACGGGTAGGGACCAGATCGCTCGTGTGGGTTGTCGAATATCTGGATGTAACCTGGAAGTAGGGTAGCTGACTCGTTAAGTTCACATCGAAGGGGGGTGGCTGACTCGTGCAAGGCTGCCATTACGCCCTGTACATAGGACAAATTGGCCAATTGTCGACGGCTTGGCAAAAGGTACATCGTTAAAACCGACGATGTGGAACCAGAATTTTAGCGTCGACTCGACGTTGCACATGCTTCATAGCGAAGTTAGCATCACGTAAATAGTGCCTCTAAAGGGTGATTTGGTGCCATTGAAGCCGATTTTGGCCCCCATGCCGCCCGCTATCAAGGGTCATTTGGGGCAGTTGTGAATCACGCCCTTGCTTATCGCATGCCTTGAAGTTATAAAGCCCTGAACCGGGTGTTACGGGAATAGCAGTCCGTCGAGCGTCACGACTTGGCAAGTCCCATATGTATCAGACTAGCCCGCTGACTGCCAAGCCTAATACTACATCACAATATATTATTCCCTGACTCCCTAACGGCGGGAATCTCCTATCTGGAAGAAGAATTCACGAAGATTAAGTACTGCGAATAAAACTGGGCATATATAAGGAGAAAGACTGTTCCGCAGAGGCCGGCCAGCCTCGAGAGCATCGACTAAGCGATAGAATCCAAAGGAGACTGTGGTAGCTTACCCGAGTCGATACCCTCACCTTACCCGGCAGATAACCCTTTTCCTTTATGCTTCACCATGGAGCCGAGCTCAATCGCGGGCAAGAAACAATATGCCAAACCCCCGGATTGGATAAGACACAAACCAACGATCAAGAGGCTGTACCTCGACTTGGGCTGGACATTGGAGAGGGTCCAGTCTTACATGGAAGGCCAGCATGAGTTCTACGCAACGTAAGTCACCGACGCGTTAGGTAGTGCGCCCATACCTGACACCTCGCAGCAAATCGATGTACAAAAAACGCCTTCACGCCTGGCGCTTTGGAAAGAATTCCAAAAAGGACGGGCAGCCGACGCGGCCCCAGCAAGACCTTAGCAAAGATCTACCCTTGCGATTAAACGATTCATCGCCAACGTCCAACTGGTCACCCCGGGAGAGGTTCACTCCACTTCCCAGAGCGCCGGGCCTCTCCGACCTCCAGAGAGTCGTCGCAGCGGTCCAGCTTTACTACCGCGCCAGCTTGTACGCCGTAGACTCTCCACACGGCGACTGGCAGCGACTCGTCCTCGGCACCGGAACCGCGGACGACAGTCGTACGGTCCACGATAAATTCGCGCAGCTGTTGATGGTTAAAGATACCTTCATGTTCGTGGCGGACGCGATGCGTACCCGAAGCTGCCCGTCCATTATTGAAATTCTACAGCCCCTGTTCGACAAGCTGCGATACTTTGTGATGTATCATAACCCGGAGATCGTCATCTGCATTCTGCGGATACTCGAGGTGATCAGGCTACAGCAGCAAAGCAGGCTCGCCAGTATCTTGCAGAGGTATGTACTAGAGATGTCGTGCATCGTGCTGGGTAAGAGGCATTTATTCTCGGTTATCTGGAAGCAGCTCAGCCAGTGCACCAATAACGAAATGAGAGATATCGCGAGGCATATCCGGGCGGCTGCCACGTTTGAGTTGAGATGCGCTCGCACAGGTGACGGCAGCTCGTCGGTTACGTCCTTCGACTTCGTGTCGGACCAATACGCCATACGGAAGGAGAACGTTTCGGCCCGAGCGCGAACGTGGCTGGACATATACCATTATAGCCGCGCCGCCCAGCCCAGAAAGGCCGCACCCGACACCCCAGTATCATCGGCACTGCCGGTGGCTTTGGAGCACCTCCACGCCGGACGCTTCGCCGATGCGGAGGCTTTCGTACGGATCGCCTACCATGAGATCGACTCGGGCAACGCCCCAGATGTACCTCCCCTGCTTCTGACATGGACTCTGGCCGGTTTGGGGTTCGCCAGGATAGATACAGACGATCTAGAGTCTGCGGTGAGCCTTTTCCGTCTGGCAATACTGAATTCGGAGAGGGCCGGCGAGACAGTAGAGCGGGACATGGTCCAATCGGCGCTTCAGTTAGTACTTGACAGGCAGAAGAGGTGCCAGAGCGGCTCTGCGGAGTATGCGTCCGGATCCGTCAGGAGGCCGTTGGAGGCTTGCGCGTGGCCCGACGTCCACACCTTTGCGCATTTGTTCACAGATATTATTGGGCGTTCTCTACGGCGCGGCATGAGCGCAAGTCGGTCAAAATGCGAGACGTATCAGTTTTATTGAAGAAGGGGTACGTTGGTAGCACCACAAAGCATCTACAAGTAATAGCTAAAAGTTGAGTTAGTTGAGCTGAGGGCATCTACGCGGATGCATGCCGTAAGCACGGCGAGAAGTCACTGCGTGGGGTTGGTGTGCTCTAGGTTGAGTTGGGTGCGGCAGGCTTAAATATGTCCAACTGGTTCTTAGAGCGATCGGATTACTGTCTAGTCACTATCAAAGTAGTAGCTAGTTGGCGTAGTATTAGTACACCGGAGTACCGTTCCGCCTGTTCTTCAATCTAGGAACCCTCGCCAAAGTACAGGCTGGTGCGAACAGTCGCACGCAGAGTAAGTTGTCTCTAGGAAGGTGTATAACCCCGGGCTACGGCGCATCTCTTTCAAGCGACAAATGTTGATGATCGATCGTCAGCATATTTCTCGAATGCACTCTGGGTAGAACATACATCCGGGCATCACTGCAGCAGCATAAATCACTGGGTAAAGTGACACCGGGGAGAATGAGTACAGGTTTCTGTTCCTGAAAGCCTCCTCCCTGACGGCCTCGCTTACTTTCAACCCCGAGAGCAGCCACTCGAACTCCGCGTCCTTGTCGAGGCCAAGGCACTTCACTGCAAAGACAAGGCTACATACCCTGCCAAAATAACCTGGAGAATCCGGCTGGATCCAGCGAGGAGCCGAACGAAGATTGACAATGCTTTGCTCTCGAAGCTCCCTGATCAGTCCCGACTCAGCTTTGGGGTGGCTGAGGTGACAGACCCAGAGATTAAGGCCTAATGCGTCCCGGTCCACGTTTTTAAAGTTGGGTTTCGAAACGAGCGTCTTCCAAGGCTCGTCTGTATTGACTAATTTCATCCACCAGGGAGAGTCCTTCGTCCACCGTGTTTGGGCCAGGTCGAACCCCCTGGTCGAATCTGTGAGCATCGAACTTGAGATATCCCAGAATCACGTAACCAAGCGCTGCGTCCGATGACCACTTGACGCATATCTCTTTGATGACCGTTCTGTTTGCTGTCCTGTAAATTGCCGGATGGATGAGGTAAGTGCCATTGTGACCCTTGTCTAAGAAAATAGGCTGTACAGCCTTGGCGAGTTTGATGGCGAGTACGTTGAGCTCCCGGAACTCATCCGCCTGCCGGGAGAGGAGGTTTAGGGCGAATACCCACATCATCAGGACGAAATGCACCTGAAGAGTGCCGGTATATCAGTCTTGCCGACCGTCGTGACCTAATCTTAGACCACCATTCTACGGCTCCTTCCATCCTTCATGCGGCCAAGTACATGGTGAACCCTCCTTACCAGTTGCCCAGCGAGACGTAGGTACCTGTAGTTTCCGGTCTTCTGGTAGAGAGTGACAAAGTTGAAGACGCCGAAGACATCGATCCATAGATTCCGTGGGCCAGTTTCAATATTATCTAAGTCTGGAGGCACCCATTTCTTGACTTCGTCATCGCTGAGTCGCTCGAATTTTCCGTAGGTGTTCTCCATGCATTGCAAGAACAGCTGCATCTCCGTGGAAGTGTCATCCATCTTAGAAGTCTTAGCATTAAGCCTGGTTGACGATGGTGCAGAAGATGAGGCCGTTACTAAGTTCCGGACTAAGGAGAAATATATCTTTAATAAGAGGCTTGCGATAGTCCTATTCACTATGTTGTTGCTGCTCGGGTGGGGAATCTTGTCAATAATTTGAGAGGCGGAGATGGGTAATGTCGGAAGAAGATGATGGCCATTCGCAAGCCGTTGCCTTCTCTTCGGCGCTATAGCAGTTGGGTGCACTTTCCATGCTCCGCAGGGGCGGAAAAGGGGAGGAAGCTGAAGGTCAGGGCTCGCGGCCTAACATCAGGAAGTCCCTTCCATTAGACATTTAGATGACGGCAGCTGTTGTGACTGTACTAGCTCGCCTTCCCAAGGCAACTAACTCCATTAAAGGTTTGCGTCCGCCATATCCTGCTTGCAACTCCGGATGGACCTGTCCTTACTCTCCTTGAAATATGCATGCGGCTTCGGGTATCCCAATTCCCAAACTCGTTCCGACTCAAACCGTTCTAGGGATCGAAGACCGCATTGCCCTCGACACCTCGCGGTTCCCGGACCCACGGTCTGACATAATCTTCCTTCTGGTCGTACTTCTCCGCCTGCGTGACCGGGCCGAAGACGGCGTGGGACGGCTCCCAGCCCTGCGGGTTGGTGCACAGGCCCAAGTCGACCAGGTGCTCGGCGCAGTACCGCTCGCCCCGGAGGTAGTCGATGAGTAGGTTCGCGCGCGGGTGCCTTGCCGCGTTCACCCGGAGGCGGTTGTGCATGTACGCCTCGGTGTTGGTTTGGCGCATATGCCTGCGTGCACGGAGGGCGCCCCCTTCTTGGCTCGCACCACTGCCTACAGCCCTCCTGCCCTCTTCCCACTGTACAAAATCGAACTTAAGGTTATGTGAGAGATTCATCTGAATGGAAATCAGTCATCTCTTTGCGCATGCCCCTCCCACACCTCCTCCCTCACTCCCGTTGCCTAGAGTTCAGGGGGTCTTCTCAAGCTACTATAGGGGGCCGGGACTCATTGGACCTCAGAGATATTCTGTCCCCTATGAGCAACAGAGGAGCGAAATTAAGAATATACGTCGCTGAGAGAGCCAATCACACTATCATGCGCTGTAATGACTCACATATGCCGACAAGGCTCCCGAAACGCAATCTCGCGCACCGCAATACGTGGAGTCAGACATTGTCCTTTCTAGATAATTAGGCTAGTAATTGGGGCCGCAAGATACGTTCGGGAGCCAATCGAGTCCATGAGAGTCTCCGTTGAGAAAATTGCGCGCTCGAGCTAGGGTATAAGGGGGAAGCGATAACCCGAAGAGATTGCTTACGGTCCTTCCTCCGGAGCCGGTGAAGCACGTTTCAGTTGCAGCCACGTGGCTGCTTCTACTTCTTACCGTCGTCGCCAGTGTTAGTAATAATAATAGCTCTAGACCCGGACCCGGACTCGGACCGGGATTCGGCGGTAGGGGTATTAGGGGAGCCCATCGCGATGCCCTCCATCGGCTACCGGTACGCGTTATCCCAAATGACAACCTCCCTAGTACGCTCGGCGGACGGGTGGCACAGCGCGTCGCCCAGCAGCGATGGCTGGGCGCGCGCACGTTTCCTGCTGCTGTTGTCCGCCGCCAAGGGACCAGGGGAGTCTCGGAGGTTCCCCCCCAAACGGGGGAGGGTTCCCGTTCCGAAGGATCGGCGGCCGGAGTTCCTGGCGGAGTGAGCTCAACTACTCCTGAAGCTAGAAGATGGCGGTGGCGGTATGGGAGAGGAAGAAGCCGAGGTCTTCTGTTTGCAAGCGCGCGGTAGATTTTTCTCGGTCGAGAGCATCATCAACATGTCTCAAGCCCGTATGGGGCGATGCCCTCCAATTATCTTCGGAGCCTCCTCATATTGGCTTCCTCGTGCACTACGCATGTGTCTTTGGCCTGTTAGCGCTGTATATCCGCAGTGCTTTAACAAGTATCCAAACGGCTCGAGGTGCTTGAATACTATTAGTCTGGTTGATCGACCAATTGGAAGGATCGCAGGGCGCCCCAATCGACGTTACGAGGTTGTTGAAATTATGTCGCGTATCCGTTGAAGACACGTGCAATGCTCTTTCTCGTCTTGTAGTGATAGGCCCAGTTCGACCAAAAAGAGTTGTCTAGGCCTCGTAGGTTTGATATACCATGCTTACTATCTGCGAGACAAGATTGGGCGAGTCACGATGTACACAGATTGGAACATTCTATTGCATAGAAATTTTGATCAATTGGTCCATTACCATGAACTAAATCTAATGCGAAATCCATATGCTCTTAGCAAGAACTCCTGCAACCAGCCCTGACTCTGACGTGCCTAATAAACTCCTATCCGCGTCCTTTAATGTGAGACGCTCCGCATAATGACCCGTAATCATCAATCATTTCTCATCAATCCTTAGTTCTCATTTCTCTCATACCCGGTCAACCCCTTAATCATCGTAGAGGTCCTCATCCATGTCCTCATCCGGCACGATGTCCTCCACCGCATCCTCCTCGTCAATGAGCATATCGTCGTCGCCAAGCTCGCTATCGGTGTGGTTGGCGAAGACCTGGATCTTGTTCCCGATGAGACCAACCCTGGCGGTCTCACCCTCCCTGATGGCACCACGCAGGATGAGCACAGCCAGGCGGTTGAGCACCTCCTTCTCGATGAGTCTCTGGAGCGGTCTAGCGCCATAGGCAGGCGAGTAGCCAGCGTTGCCAAGGTAGTCCTTTGCTTCGTCCGAGAGTTGTATGATGACGTTGCGGTCGTTGTCCGACAGCCGTTTCTGGATTTCGCTGAGCCGCAGGTCAACGATCTTCCGGATCTCGCGCCGCGTGAGTCTGTTGAAGATGACGATGGAGTTGATACGATTAAGGAACTCGGGGAGGAAGTAGTTGCGCAGAGCGTTCATGACGAGCTCCCGGGTCGTGTTGTCGATCCTGCCATCCCGGCCGGTCGGGCGAGAGAGGAACTCAGCACCCAAATTGGAAGTCATGACAACGATGCAATTCTTGGCATCGACAACACGACCTTGGCCATCCGTGATGCGTCCGTCATCCATAAGCTGCAGGAGGACAGTCAGGATCTCCTTGGCGGCCTTCTCAACTTCGTCGAAGAGGAGGATTGAGAACGGCTTCCGGCGAAGGGCTTCCGTCAGCTGGCCACCGGCGTCGTGGCCGACATATCCGGGCGGAGCGCCGATCATCCGGCTCAGCGCGTGCCGCTCCTGGTACTCTGACATATCGAACCGAATCATGGCCTTCGGATCATCGAATAGGAACTCAGCGAGGGCTTTAGTAAGCAGCGTCTTACCTGTTCCTGAAGGACCACAGAACAGGAAGCTCGGGGGCTGGTTGGGGTTGCTGAGTCCAGAACGCTGCAGTCTAATGGCATTAGAGACGGCTTGGACGGCCTCTTTCTGCCCAACGACGGCCTTGGAAAGAGCCTTCTCCATGTGAATAAGCTTCTCCTTCTCGGAGGTCTTGAGTCGGGTGACGGGGATGCCAGTCCACCGGGACACGATCTCATTGATCTGGTCCGGTCCAACCACATCGGTGATCATAGCACCGCCCATGTCAGTGTTGGCGTTGGCGGCAGCCTCGGCATCAGCCTTAGCCTTTTGTCGCTCCAACTCCTTGATGGCATTCTCTTGTTCGGGGATGGCGTAGTACTGGAGATCGGCGGCTCGTGCGTGGTCGCCCATCCTGGCAGCGTCCTCCATCTTGACCTTCAGCTGGTCAAGCTTCATCTTTGCTTCCTGGATGTCCTTGCCTCGCTTCTTCTCGCTCTCGTACTTCTCCCGGAGAGGGCGCAGTTCTTCCTCAACGTTCTCGGCGTCCTTCTTGGCGATCTCGAGGCGAGCCTTAGAGGCGTCATCCTTCTCTCGAGACAGAGCGTGGATTTCGATTCTCAGCTGTCGCAATCTGCGCTCGAGAGAGTCGATAACCTCTGGCTGAGACTCCCGAGCCACTCTAACGGCCGCGGCAGCCTCGTCGATCAAGTCGACTGCTGAGTCAGGCAGACGCCGAGATGTGAGATATCGTCCAGCGAGATTGGCAGCAGCCACGATGGCGCTGTCGGCAATGGTGACACCATGGTGGACTTCGTACTTCTCCTTCAGACCTCGGAGAATGGAGATGGTCTCGGGGATGCTGGGCTCCTTGACGATGACCTGTTGGAATCGTCGCTCGAAAGCGGCATCCTTCTCTATGTACTTTCTGTATTCGGCCAGGGTGGTTGCGCCAATGCAGTGCAACTGTCCACGGGCAAGCATGGGCTTGAGCAGGTTGGCAGCGTCCATGCCACCCTCGCCGGAAGCACCAGCGCCCATCAGCAAGTGGATTTCGTCGACGAAAAGGACAATCATGTCCTTAGAATCCTCGATCTCCTTCAAAACTCCCTTCATTCTCTCTTCGAATTCACCGCGATACTTGCTCCCAGCTACCAGGGCGCCGACATCTAGAGACAGCAATTTACAGGCAGCCAGGTTGTCGGGAACATCGGCATTGACGATCCGTTGAGCAAGACCTTCAACTACCGTAGTCTTACCGACACCAGGCTCACCGATCAGGACAGGGTTATTCTTGGTTCGTCGAGAAAGGATACGGACAACCCGTCTGATCTCCTCTTCTCTGCCAATGACAGGGTCGATCTTGCCTTCCCGTGCCATGGCAGTCATGTCGATTGTGAATTTTGCGAGGTTTTCGTGCTCCTCCTCGGTGTCGGCAGTCTTGGAGTCCACCCTTCTCGTCCCGCGGATCGTCGTGATGGCATCCTGCACCAGCTTGGGTTTCGGGATGTTGGCCTCCTTCAGGGCGGCGCTGATGGTAGGGTCATCAGCGAGCGCGGTGATTAGATGGTCCACCGCGATGTACGTGTCCTTCTGGGTTTTCTGCATATCCTGCGCCTTCCTCAAGACGGTGCTGAAGGAGGGTGCCATAGAGACGGTCTCCGGGGGCGGATCTTGGCTCGGCAGGCGGACCAAGTTCTTCTTGAGAGCACGGTCGAGTAGTTGTGGGTCGCCATGTGCTCTCTCGATTACTTGTTTGAAGAAACTGGGGGAGCCCTGTGGTCCATTCTGCTGGTCCTTTGACTGGTCCGGGGGCGGGTCCAGAAGGGAAACTGCTAAGTGTACGGGTAGCAGCTGGGAGTGTGAATACTGTTGTGCCAGGTCCATGGCGTCCTCCAGGGCCTTCTTGGCCCTGTCTGTGAACTCCATGCGGGAATTCATCTTGGTGGTTTTAAATTAGACGGGAGGTAAAAAGACGTGGTACCTCGTATCTGAAATTCGTTGTTTGTGGAAGGTAAAAAAGTTGTGTTGTGGTGTGTGTTAAGGTAATGTGTGCCTGATGAAGCCTGATGGGTTTGCTTCGGGGCAACAAAGTTGGGTATCATAAAATCATGAAGCGTTGAATTGGAAGTCGTCTAGCGAGGAAACAAAGGAAGATTATGAAGGGGGTGATGCTTCAGGCTTATTTATCCTTCTTGTCACATATGTGTTTAGCGGAGAGATGATTCGAGATGACGCGAGATTTCTACAAGCATCGAACGGTTCGTACCAACGAGCACAGTCGAGAGAATTTAAAGCGGCTTCGGGTTGTTTCCTGCTTCAGATGGATACATCATAACTGGAGGTTCAGGAAGTTTCACCCCAACTAGAAGAAGCTTCTAGTGGATGCGTGTGGCGGGGCAAGGCCTTTCCTGATTAGGTAGCTTGTGGCCAATCAGAGTGCTTATTGTCAAAGCTTGGCACTTTCCGAGATCTTGTCAATATGACATAAGGCAGCCAATGAAAGCTTTATTATTTTTTCAGTGGGTCGTTCAGTCCTCCTGCCCAGCTTGCCAGCCTGCCAGCCTGCCAACCTGCCCGCCGGGCTGCCAGGCTGAAGATCCCAAGTCCCGAGGGGAGCCTTGGCAAATCCTCGGATCGGCATTTTTAGACGCCGACATGTCGCAATTGCCCCGGACTTGACATTAAGGGCGAATTTTCCTAATTGGAAATTCCGGGTTGGGGAGTGGGTTGATCGAATCGTCCCGGGAGCTTGCACCGTCGCGACACGCTACGAGAGGCGGCAACCATGGCTCTGTGTCTCAACTCGCTGATAGCGAGACAGCTCGGCAAGCTGCCGCTCGGCGCATCGCTCGCGAGCGTGCGGCTCAACCACAGCAGGCGGAAGCGGAGGGAGAGGGTCGAGCCGGAGTTCGAGCCGGGGCACGGCGAGCGCATCTGGATATTCAGCCACTTCCTCGACGGCATGACCGTGTACTCCCACAAGCCGGTGCTCAAGGTACATACATGATCACATCCATCTCCTCCTTCCGCCGCTACCCATCTACTATCTGCAAAAAAAGAAAGACGAATTGGCGTCCTAATCGGTCCCGACAAACTCGCAGGCAAACCACGCGTTGAGGCAGATCCCCTTCAACGGCAAGAAGCTGAGACCGGCGAAGATCCGCAAGGACTACTGGCGGCCGCTGGCCATGATCCAGTTCCCCGCGGGCTACGGCGAGGTCGGCCGCAGCGTCTTCCAGCGGCTGCGGGAGTGCAAGTCCCTGCATGAGCTGGCGTGGGACGACGACACCCTCTACGGCGAGGACGGCCGGACGCTGACGAAGCACGAGCGGGGCGAGCGGCTCAACGACCAGAAGGCGAACACGATAGCCGACATGGCCGCGGTCCTCGGCGGCGCGGGGAAGGGCAACAAGATGCGGCTGGAGGCCGTAGACGACGACGACGCCCCCGAGGCCCGGGAGTTGGTGGACGCGCGGGCCGGCAAACCCGCCAAGGCGGCTCGCGCGTCGGATCTCGTCGGCGGACTGCTCAAGACTACGGTGTTCTGGTCTAACGGCCTCGACAAGAACTTTGCTGCCGAATGGCCCGCAAACGTCACGCACGCGACCTTCGAGGAATCGCAGTGGGAGCCGCTCGAAGCGGAGGAAGAGCTGGCCGGAAATGCAGAGGGTCAAGATGGGAACGGCACGCAGTCACAAATAGCACCACAGGAATTGGTAGCCGACGAAGGGCTTCACAGGGCCTCGGAACAGGCGCGGAGACCGTAGGTCGAATTGTTGAGAAAGAGGGGGAAAATCAGCCTCTCAATTTACAGCTCATTTGGCTGAGTGTACCTATCCGAATAATGACCCTATCCAGTTCCTCGTAGAACGTTTGGAAAACCGTGTACTTATAAAAGTGTACTACCAGCAATGTACCATACCCTCAAGAAATGCAAACCCAAAGCGCACGCTCGTAAATAAACCTAGAACTTCATAGCAAAGGACTTCAGATACTCGTAGTGTGGAATATTCTCATCCACCGTGGTCCTGATGACCTTGGCAGCCTCGTCCCCGTACTTCCGTCGCCATTCCTCGTTTTCAGATTCCTCGGTGACGGTTTTCTGTTTGGTGTTCGGGTCAGGAGCAAGAACTTCTAAGGCGTGTTCTCGGATGGGGGAGGGAGTAGTTTACTCACGTGGGCGGTAGTCCTGGCGGTCAGCTTCGTGCTGTTGATCGCGTCGTTGTGGAAGCCGTTCCACTTGGCGAACACGTCGCACACGTACTGCTGGTTGTCGGGGTCGTCCCACGTCAGCATGTCGGGGTTGTAGTCGATGCCGGTCTCCTTGCAGAAGGCCTCGATGACCTCCTTGGGGTGGTCCAGCAGATCGTCGGCATCGACGACCGTGACGGTGACCTCGCCCTCCCCCTTCGGCTCGCCGGGCATGGCCGGCCCCACGATCTTCTGCTCCCGCAGGTAGTCGAACAGCCGCACCAGCTCCGCGTAGCCCGCCTCGCTGGGCATGAAGTGATCGAACCCCGTCACCTCACTCTGGGGAGGCACGCAGCACCGGTAGTACGAGGGGATCGCG
The DNA here is from genome assembly GCA_004155935.1 of Monosporascus sp. GIB2. NCBI lineage: Eukaryota > Fungi > Ascomycota > Sordariomycetes > Xylariales > Monosporascus > Monosporascus sp. GIB2. The sequence continues at coordinate 152,903 of QJNV01000103.1, read as the reverse complement.
CGCCTGGGGTGGCGGATCAGGAAGGTGAAGTGGAACTTCTTCAGCGTGTCCAACGGCAACACCGTCGGGTTTCCGGGCTCGGAGACGCCGCTTCGCTCGACGCCGTTGGGGGCATGATCTCCATTCAGATGAGCGTCCCCGTTAACATGGCCGTCGCCGTTCGTCTTCCCCTTGAGCACAGAGGGAGCGATAGCTGGGGGCCTCCCCTCCGGTGGCATTAAGTAGTAGGCCATGTCTTTGATGAAGACCCGCTTACCCTATGTGACTCCGTTAGTCTGGGCTCGGTTTATTTCGCAGGCCAATGAACGTATGGGAGGTTGGTGCCCAAGGAAACGTGGGTCCCCGACACTGTGGTATAATGCAAGAAGGGTCCAAAGGCTCGTGGCCCAACATTGCAACCACACTGGTCGCGTGGTTTTGACGAGCCCTTATTCATCATGCCGAGCATCACGGTGAGGGTAGTCATGTAATCCAAACCATGGGCCCTCACGGGATTCGTGTAGACCACCGATTACCCCATGATCCTGCATGCACAGTGCAGTTGCGACATCAAGCAGCAACTAGCACGTCGGACACAAGGGGGCCCCGCCTCTTCGAGTTGTGGGTACCGAGAATAGAAGAGAGGAGTTATGGACGGGGAGACTCACAGAGCTGCCATCTTGCTCGAACCTATCAAGGATATCCTGGTAGGTCGTCTGGGCGAAGCCGCTGTTCTCCCTGACCTCTGGGTCATTTTCGAACCGGTCACCGAGCCTCTCGGGACCGTAGTAGAAGGGGTCACCAAACGGCTCATGCTCGCACACCAGAGAGTCGCGGCGTGTCATAAACACCTAACCGAGACGTTAATACCTATGGACTTTTACTGCATTTCCGACGTTTCCGTTCCGGTGGCTATGTTATCAGGCCTAAAGGGGACTCACTTACCCGCTCAAAGGCCGTCGAGCAGGCACGCGGATGCGTAGCTACGAATACCGGCTTGGTGGACATGATAATGGCGATCTGCGATGTTGCGATCGGGGGCGGCGATGGTGTTATATATCCCGTGTGGGGGTTCCGATTATAGAGCTCCGCGAAGGAAGTAATTAAGAGCTAGGATCGTCAAGTGAAACTCTGTAGCATGTCTTGAATGGACTATACTAGTGATGAACCTGAAGGATTAACTTAAGAGTAAAGGAGAAAACTTTAAACTATCAGGAGCAGAAGGGGACGGCGAGGAGAGCAAATATGTAGTAAAATATCGCTGTAGGAATGATGTATGCCGCTCCCGCCCAAAGTTCCCGGGGACAAGGGCGGCCCCCCATGTGATGCCACGATTCGCCTGAGTTACTGGCATCGATGGGCTGATGGATATAGACCCTAGGTGAACATTGCTGCTGCTGTACCATTTAGGAAGAGACACCGGGGACTGGAAGGGTCCATTCAAAGCTACTCCCATGTCGCTGTGGGAACTGGCTTTTAGGGTACATTAGGCACACCAGCAAGGGAGTACCAGGCTAAGCACTTACAAACTGGAGCTACATGGCATGAGTCGGTGTTGTTGTCAACCCAGGGGAAGGTAAGATACATATGGCGTTGATGTTGTGGCAAGTTCATTGGTAAACGACAAGGATCTCAAAAAGACATTGCCTGGGCATTGCACACTGAACCCCCCCAATTCTAAGTTACCTAGTTTCCGCGAAGAGAGCTTCTCACAGGACGCCCACGACGTGGTCTAAATTGGCTGCCATCCGAAGCATGGTCTCCCACGCGAGAAGCATTCTATTAATAAGAGGTTCTTTTAAGGGGTCCTTGAACAACCCAATCGCCCCTTGCGTCTGTCCCGGAAAGGCACTTAATTGATTACTGACCTGAGACTAGGTTAGTCCCGTGAAAATTCTTGCGAGGCATTTCGACTACGGAACTCGGGTAGCTAGAGATACAAGTATGTACACAAACTAACGGACAGGAACTACATAAATGCACACATGTGTATAGTCGAGCGGTTTTTATGCCGTATGTATGTATGTGTACGTGGTTATACTGGACAACAAAAGCGTCATGTTGGATGGGATCTGCAGCGGCTAAGTCCCGTAGAGGCAAACCGGACGGAGTTGGCTGGACCAGTAGAAGCTCTGGAAAACGTTGGCTCGACCAGTAGAAGCTCAAGAAGCTCTGAACCCTGTTGGCTGAACTCTCGAGCCTCAATCAACGCGTAAGACAAGTGACTTCTAAGGTTCTCGGGCTTGTCCCACGAAAAACTAAGGCGCCGTGACGTCATTGGTAGATTGACCCGCGGCAACCCCGCGCGGGTGAGTATGCATCTCCGAAACTCATAGCCGCCCCGACCCGCCCGGCCGGCTAGCCAAAGGTTGTCCGAGCCGGCTTACGGCCCGCTCAACAGGAGTGGGTGTCACCGTGAGAAAAGCGCTCGAGTCAAATCCCCGTATAGCAGTCCGTTAGCGTCCGATGCATTACCTAGACCCGGACACTTGGTTATACGGAGGCGGAGATTCATCAGGCCCTCAGCGCACCCGTCGAGTTTGGAAATAGGAGTCAAGTACGGATCAAGAAGTGGTGAGCAGACTTAGATATTATACTGCCTGTCGCTGTCTGTTGATTAAATAACCACTGGGGGACCTCAAACTGCCCAGGGCCAGCTGTGTCGTCCTCTTGCTATCCTGCTTCTGTGGACGGTGGCATGGTCAAATGTGTCCGCCCTTGGGAACTGTGGGTGTTACATCTTCTGTATCAAGGTATGATATGTATTGGCGACAGGGCTGTAGATTCCGAGGACCTTCGCGAAGCATTCTGATGCCATTGCCTGGAAACGCAACGCCGGGTAAGCTAGGACTGCACTGTGGTGTAAAGTTCCCAACCACATGATGATGATCGGAGACCTCAAAGACCAACGCGCATTCCATAGCTCGTAGCAAAGATATCACGTCGCACATCCGCGCAAGGGAAGCATTCGGAGCAGCACGCTCATCAGCTCAGAGGCGTCCCCAGCTCCAGATATTCAGGCCGACCTTGACGCCCCTTCTGACGGGCAGCCCCGCGTGCCAGCTCTCCTCCCACCCGACCCCCGTGCCGTCGGGCCTGAAGTTCTCCCAGAAGACCGCGTTCCCCGGGACCGGGCGGAAGGTGGCGCCCACGTAGTCCTCGAACCCCTCGTCTTCGCCGTCCCCGTCCGGCGGGGGAGGACACTCCAGCCACCGCCCGCACCAGCGCTCCCGGTCCGCCCTCCACCGCAGCAGCGGGAACTCGGTGCCCCCGCCCTCGAGGTCCTCGTCCGCGTGGACCCACGCCACTGGGGGCCGTCGCCGATGTCAGCTTGCTCTGTCCGCTACCGATTCACGAGAGAAAACCAGTCACCACCCGAAGAAGCTGCCCCAGAGGCTAAATAACCGCCCGTATAAAAGCCTCCCCCTCGGCACATGAAGAAAAGAAGCACCAAGGGCCAACCCAAAAACCCCGAAAGCCGCAGGAAAGAAAGGAAGGAAGGAAGGGTCCACTCACTAACGCTGCTGACCCTCCCCCAGCCGCGGGCCCCGGACCCCCAGTCGAAGTGGTGGGCGTAGTGGCCGGCGGGGCCGCGGTAGCGCTGGGTGCGGAGGCGCTCGACCCAGAGGTCGGCGCGCCAGCCCTGGAGGGCGGCGGCGCGGCGCTCGAGGCACCTCACGGGCGCGGTGCGCGGCACGAGCGCGACCTCGGAGTCGCGGACCGCCGCGTCGCGCCGCGTCGCCGCCCCGTCGCTCGTCACCGTCGAGGGCTCGAAGAGCGGCTCGCTGTTTTTTTGTTCGCCCCGCCGGTGGTTAGCGAGACGGTTCGGGATGAGGTACACTTAGGGTGAGGCGATAAAACACATAGGTAGATGGGTAGATAGGCGGTTTCAATATAAAACAGTCCCGGCTTCGAGAGAGAGAAAGAAAATACGGTACACACCTAACATCCAACAGATGCGCCCTGTCGGCGTCGGACAGGAAGCCCTCGACGTAGAGCACGAGGGGCGCCCTGGAGAGGACGTGGACGACGTACGCGTCCGGCGGACATTCGCCCGCCGTCGCCGTCTCGTTGGCCGCGTCGACGGCGAGCAGCGACTCGTTGATGGGCGGGCGCGGGCCGCGCGGGAGGACGCGGTGGTGGCGCTTGTTAGCGGTGGTGCCGCCCCCGCCCCCGCCGGCGCAGATGAAGGAGTCGGAGATGACCTCGGCGAGCGGCTCGTAGAGGACGAAGAGCAGGCAGGCCAGGACGGCTACTACGTACGGGAACATCGCTACTTCTGTAGGCAGTAGCCAGCTCTCTGTTTCTCTTTTCCGCGGCCAGGCTCGACTTCACCGACCGGACCTGACCCGACCCGACCTGCCCCTGTTGATCTGGTGATAGGGGTCAAGTATAGGAGGTGCGATTAAGATTGGCTGCTGTGATTGGTTGGTTGTCGGATGCTTGCTTGGTTAGAAGGAAAAATAAGAATAATGGAAGAAGACAAGAGAGGCCTATGCGCTCCCCTCCGGTTGGACCAATCGGGGTTCGTGTAAAACCGAGGAAGCACTTATACACATACAATACGCACACGCGATCCATGAATCGTAGGCTGGTCTACTGCTATCATCCAACCTCTCTTGCCGTTAATTATGCGAAATGCTAGACTGCAACATACTACTATAAAGCCCATCTACGGTGTCTACTGCTGCTTCTTCTGGTCCTCCCTCCGCGGCCGCACCTGCGCATAACCAGCGCCGTACACCGTCCTCAAATACACCGCCAGGAGCTTCCACACGACCCAGGCGAAGCCAAGCAGCACGACGACGGCGGTCCCGGACCTGACCCACGCGGCCCTCTCGAGGTCGAGGACGGGCACCTTCACACTATTTATGAGCCGCCGGTTCCCGGTAGCGGGCTCGGGCTCGGGGCTGACGTGCCAGAACAGCGTGTGCGGCCCGAAGAGGCCGTCGTACCCGAGGTTGACCCGCTCGAACGGGCTGCTCGCGAACTTGGTGCCCTCCCCGGCCGCGCAGGCCCAGAAGACCGCGGGGTACGGCACGTCGGCGGTCCGATACCCGCCGGGGGCAGGCGACATGTACCGCAGGTGGAGCGGGATCTCGGCGGTCCAGGGTCCGCCGTCGTCTTCCGGATCTGAGTCCGGGGGCTGGAGTTCGAGCAGGACGCTCGAGCCCCATAGTTTCATGACATAGTCCGGCGCCTCGAGGTCGACCGGCTGGCTGATGTAGCGCAGCGCTGTCAGGTTTTTGGATGACAGGAACAGCTCGTCCCCTAATTGGTACTTGTCGGCGAACATCGTGCGCGGCAGCGTGAGGTACGCATTTATTGAACAATACGAGTCTTCCACCGGAGGCCGACTTGAGCTGATGCGTAGCTGCATTGTCGGGTGCAGCCCTGTCGGTGAGAGGAAAGAGGACGAAAAGCTTGAGCCTGCGTCCTTGTGACGAGAGGGGAAACTGAATAGGACAGGTGAGGGCTTAGTATCCTCGCCCAAGACGGTGAGTAGGCCTGTGACCCCAAGTTCGTGCGATTCGATATACGGCGACTCATCGTCCGTCAATATTCCGACTTCGACTCGGTGATCCGGGTGCGAACTGACGGATAGCGGCTGATGTTCATGGGGCCACAAGGCCGTAATCTTGACTGTATGGGATATTGCATCGTAGGAGAAGTCGAGTGACGTCGCCGAGGCGAGTCGCTCTACTTGTCGCGTACAATCCGAACCGCTAGAAGGGCAGGCATATTGGTTTGCATAGAGGACGAAATCTGCTAGGTTATCGAGAGGATGATAGTATTGGTAGGCCGTCGAGTGAGAGAAGCGGTCGTTCGGCAGTCTCGTGAACGATTCCTAAGGACAAAGTCAATAACCGTACGAGTTCTGTCCTGCTGGGTGGCCTTACGAGTAGAGTAGAACAGTCTAGGACGCCAAAGGTGTTTCGGATGAGAGGGCAAAGGAGTTCACTGCGATGGCGGTCAACAAGGAGTCTAAAGTCAGAAAGCAAGCTTCTCGCCTAGACACTCACGAGCCAGTCTTCTCGCCCCGTTCTGGCGTATAGAAGACATGAAGTCCGGGGGGTAACCGCGAGCTCCAGGGGCCGATGGACTCATAGGCATATGGACTGACCCAGCGGATATGAAGCTCGTAGGACTTGCGAAGGAGCTCTTGAAGCTCGGTCGGTAGCTCCTCTAGTCCCAGGGTAACGCGGTCCTCGCGGACAGCTAGGATGTCGGGCCCGGATATCGAGCGGCCAACGACTTTCAAGGAAGTCGGTTCGATGGCATTTTCGTTTTTGTGGAAGAGGGTAGTTCTTTGACGCATTTTCCCACGGCCGCTTCCTCCCTGTATTCTACTTGTCGCGAACTTCGGCTTAAACGGAGCTCAATTGCACCTGGAACTTACTTTGCATATATATGCCATGCATGTATTGGCAATCGTCAGTGTGGGTCAGAATGGCCCAAGCTCCTTCTACACTCTGCTGACCTCAACCTACTAACGTACAGTACATGCTGCCGCAAGATCGCGAACACTTCTTGGCAGCCATAAGTCACAGAAGCATAGAGTAATTTCCGAATTTACGGGATAGTTCGTACGCCATTGTTCTACATTATTATAACTTACGTCCTGCGTCGGCTGGTGGCGAGTGTTCAAGTCCAATTCATTGGCCCCGTGCTTGGGCTGCTTGCTGGTTTGCCAGGTACGGCGTCGAGGACTCCATAAAGTCAAAGCAATCTCTCGGGCCGGACAAGGCAGGAAAGAAAAAGAGCGCTCTATTAAACCCCGTTCTATGCTCTGCTCTCTAGTCCCAGCCTGGTCCGTCCTGATGCTCCTTACTTCTTTTGTTTGTATAATGGGTTACCGTGCGATGCGACAGGAAAGTCGATGCATCCCATCCCCTGTTGTGCTCAAATGGAGAGAGGCAATGATATCCCATGGCCGGATGCCTGCCTATAGTAGAATACCCTTTCCCCCCCTGAATGCAATTATTAACACATGTCGGAACGCCCGCGGGTAGACGATACGGTCGTCCAAATATAACCTGATGCCACCAAGTGGAGCCGTCCTGCAGGTTCCCCTCTCTCTACCATCTCTGCGTCGCTTGGTCCTAGTACGCGGAAGCGACTGAGGATTGGGGCCGCCCTACTCCCATCGACGGCCTTCGCGTTCCGCCTCTAGGCGTCGCATCCGGGCCTCCTCCTCGTCCGTGTTGACCGCCTCGCTCCGGCGGTTCTTGCGCCGGCCACTACCGCGGTCGTCGCCGCCGTCGCGGGCGCGCTTCTTGCCGGCGAGTCCCGCCAAGCCAGCAATTCGCTGTGCTTCCTTCAGCAGACGCTCGCGATCCCGAGCTTCTCGTTCCAGTGTATGGGGATCCTTCGCCGGGCCCGTAGGTGCCGGTTTCTGACCGCTCACGGATGATTGCGAGGCGCGTCGTGATGGATCGCTCTCGTTCTTCGACGAATCGGTAGGTTTGCTGCTGGCGCCCTTGACCTCTAGTTCGGATGATGATAGCTTGGCGCTCGCGCCCTTGATCGAGAAACTTCCCCTTGGTCCGGTGGGAGGGTTGAATGTCTTATCCGAGGGCTCGGCCGGGGCTAGTGGTGTCATAGAGGATTTGCTACCACGGCCGCGGCGTCCCTTCTCACGCTCGCGACGCTCCTTCCTTCGTTCATGGTCTCGCTCCTTGTCCCGCTCCCTGTCCCGCTCGCGGTCATAGTCGCGGTCATAGTCGCGGTCACGATGAGAACGGTGGCTAGACTTGCGGTGGCGGTCGTGATCGCTCTCTCTTTCCCTGTCCCTATCGCGGTCTCTTCGCTTCTCATCGCGGTCTCGGTGGCTCCGGTGGCTCGACCGCTTATGTTCACGTTCGCCGGGAGACGGTGATCGTGACGCGCCGGCATACTTATCCTCCTTGGATCGGCTGCTGTAGTCATCATCCCTAGGGGGTTTTCTTCTGCTTTTATGTCTGCGACTGCGGTGCTCGTCATCATAGCTGCCATTGGATGCGGATTCGGAGCGGTGCCGCCTATGTCGGCGAGTCTCTCTACGATCTCGGCTTCGACTGCGGCTGGGGCTCCGCGTTCTAGACCTCGAGTGAGACCTGGAACGGTCGCGGTCCCGATCGCGATGCCGGCCTCTGCTCTTCTCGTCCAAGTCACGGTCTCGACCCTGCTCACGATGATGTCTGTCTGGATCCCTGCGGGAGTGTAGAGAACTACTCCGTGACCTCCGTCGATCCTCTAGGGGGCTGGCCACGACTTGGGCATTAGCACCTGAAGTAGGGCTTTTCTCATCGACGATAAGACCGCGCGCTTTAAGACGGTGATAGCTAGTGTTAGGGAGTCCCTGCCGCATAGCTTTGGGACCTGTAGGCGCATTTAAGGGCGCTTCCACCATTGGGGACTGGCGACCGATGGAACCAGCAGGTCCTTGAGAGAGGTGACGCTGGCCCGCCGAAGACACATCACCATTACCATTGGCAAGATCATTGTGTGCTTGTCCAGACTGCTGCACATCTGCACTGGCCGGGTTCTCCTGTGATACTAGGTTGCCAGGCCCTTCAGCACCATCATGGCCGTCTCCCTGGTCATTTCCTCCAGCTTGAGCATCCTGGCCCGAACCCGGGCGTATCGTTCTACCGAACTCGTCCACTTGTTTACCAGCCCTGTCTTCCGCGCCTTGGTCATTCGCTGCCTCAGCGTCATTTGACGCGGGCTGGCCATCATGGCCGCCCGAAAATTCGCTTATCTGCTGGGCCCAGTTTCCATTCATGTTGTTAAACCCTTGCTGGTGATAACCGCCGCGGCCAAACCCCCCGTGGAAATTACGTCCTCGGCCTCTTCCGCGATATCCATAGCTGCCTCGGCGGTAGTCATTGAACTGGTTGTGGTGACCGAAATTACGGAAGCCTGCGTTAAAGTTGCCAAAGTCACCATTTCCCATGCCAGGAGCATTTGGATTGAAATTATCTTGGCCGACGTTCCATGATTGCTGTCCGTTCCAGTCATTACCACCTCCGCTGAAACCATTCATACCCATGTTCATGCTCATGCTGTTCATGCCTTGCGCACCAAAGCCACCGTTCATAAACATGTTCTGCATCATCATCGGGTTCATACTCATGTCCATACCTAGATAGTGTCTGTTAGCGATACGGCTTGCGAGCAGTCGAAGGACGGACTTACCCATCATGGGAAAGGCACCAAAAGCTGCCGGATTCATTCCATTTTGCATGGCCATCATCATCTGCATTTGGCTCATATCGCCACCGCCGAAGTTCATAAAATTCCCATTCATGGCGTCGGAGCCCGGTTCCATGTCGGGCTGTGCGGGCTCCTCATTGGCAGCATCGTCTTGGCCATTCCCGGGGGCTTCTTCGGTTGGGACCGCATCTTCCCCTTCCTGACCTGATCGTACAAGAGCTTTGGCGTCATCGCCTCCCACAGGCTGCTCACTCCGAGCACGATCTTCAGCCGAGGCTTCCTAGTTAAATATTAGCTTGCGGCCCAAGCAATGTCTAGGCCCTGGGCCGAACTTACCCGTGGAGGTTGAGCATCACCGCGTTGTTCCAGAGCGACAGTGGTCCGGTCGCTGGACTCAGCCGCAGGTGGGGCCTCGTCAGGTCTCGCAGAACCAGGTCCCGGTTCGGCATCTCCCTTCACCGCGGAATCCTGAGGAGGCACAGTCGGTGTTTCGGACTGGGTAGGAGTAGACGTAGCTTGGACGGGAGTTTGGGGAGCGGACTCAGAGGCGGGCTTAGGCCGAGCAGATTCGCGTTTCTTCTCCTCTGTCTTCAAGAATACCCTAATGGTGGTTCTGAGAGACTTGTAGACGGTGCAATCGGCACCAGAGACGGGAGAATGCTCGCAGACAGGGCATGACGAGGGAAGAGTCGACTGGCCTGGTAAGGGTTAGCGGGCGCAGTCGCGTCCCAAAAGTTCCTTGACCACATACAGTTTTCGCAAATGGCAGTCTCGCAACAGGGTAGTCGGAAGGAGTTGATAGCCAACTTGCTGCAGATAGCGCAGCGGAGTTTTGTTGGCAACTCATCTTGGGTGAGGGAGCTTCGAGGTCAAATTAGCGAGAGACTCCATTGGGACAAGCAGGACAATGGCGACAGGGTAGGAAGGGTAGACATACTTGGCGAGCTCGATCTGAGCGGCTGTCAATGCGGCCATCTTGGACAACGCGGTGCGAAAGTCGATCGCGTTCGTTGCTGCACATGTACGGAAGTATGTAGGTACGGATGGGTTATGGTAGAAGCGGAGAGGCGGGAGTGTAAAGATTTGCGCAGACTACTCCAGTAATTTTTCTGGAACCTGATATATCTGTTGCTGGATTAGTCTACGCGACTTAACGCGAAGGCCAGCCCGAAGAGAGTGTAGTCATGGAAGGGGGATTGACGTATGCTGACAGGCAGCGCAGTCAAACCTGTGAGAGCCGAGATCAATATTGTGAAGAGTCTGATCTAAAGGGCGTGTGCATCGAGTTTGAAGGTGGAGTTGGGTCGGGACTGCAGGAATAAAAAATTATGCAATGCGACCCTTCGCCCTTCTCTTCTCGAACGCGCAGATGGGCGGGCGGATTTACTGTTAATGGTAATGAACTTTTCTGTTACTAAGGTACCTACCTACCTATATGTGCTTATCGCTAATAGCAGAATGTGCTTATGTCCGATATGATAATTTGCTGGGGCCCTTTTTGAATCTCTCCACTGTCGATGCAGCTGTCCGGTGAGTTACCTACTGTACCCGTCAAGGCTTTTGGGTTGCGTTGTCGTACTAGCCTTGCCCTGCTTAAATAAAACTATGCCAGTCAACAGGGGATATTACCGAACCGGGAAGGTTCACCCTTATTGATTGCTGTAATCGTATCAGAAATGCTGACATTATGAGACAACCTCTGATTGTTTTACATGTAACGGAATATTTGCGATAGACGCGATATCTCTCTATCTCGAACATTCATGGCGATGGTTTGTCCGTATTACGGCGGTGATGCTACTACTACATATAGAGAACACAGAATATATCAATTCACACGTTGAAACAGCCCCAAGCAAAGAGAGAAACCGGTGCCAACGGAAACCTCTCCCATCGGGAGACGAGACATTAGTCAGTGATAATCATTAACACGCGCAACCCTCCTTCGCCGCTTCCCGTGGCCCGCTCAGGTTCACCCTCTGCTCGTCAGCACCTCCCCGACTGACCGTATTCGAGGCGCCGGGACCCCTTGTACTCTTGAGTGATGTCTCTGGGATGGCGTTCGCAATGGCAGTGAAGACTTCCGAGACGTTATGGCCCGTCTTAGCACTGGTCTCGAAGAACAGCAAGTTCTCCTCCTCGGCATATGTCTGGGCCTCCTCCGTCGAGATCTTGCGGGCATCTCCGGACTCTTCACCCTCGGCTCCTTCGCCTCCGGCCTGGCCGGATTCGCCCTCGTATGTGAGATCTAGCTTGTTGCCGACGAGCGCGATGACGATACCCGGCGATGCTTGTCTCTGTAGTTCAGCAACCCAGTGCTTAGCCTTGATGAGCGACGTGGGCTTCGTGAGATCGTAGACGACTAGCGCAGCTTGGGCGTTTCGGTAGTACATAGGCGCCAACGAGGCGAACCGCTCTTGACCTGCCGTATCCCAGATCTCAAACTTGATCGTCCGCGTCGGCAGGTTGCATTTTTGTGTCAAGAAGGCCGCTGAACGAGGTCATCAGTATCGCAGTCGTAAAGTCATATACGGAAACGTAAGGCCGGTGGCTAGTTACTCACCACCAATAGTGGGCTCCTTGTTCTCTTGGAAATCGTTGTTGACGAACCGCAACACAAGAGAGGACTTGCATACGTTAGCAACGGGATGATCCACGACGGTGCGTCAATAAGAGGATGCTTTGGCCAACAATGATACCTTTCCTACGGCTGCTTCGCCAAGCAGCACAAGCTTGACACTGCTGCTCGGCTTTGGAGCGTTGTCGGCCATGTCGGTCAATCCGTCAGGGGACGTCTCGGAGAGGCGCGGTTCGGTGGTTGGTCTTCGATCGAAACAACTCTGGGAGCGCCAAGCTCTTGAGCCCTCAGGTAAGTAAACTTCCCTGTATTACTTGCTGAGGTAGATTCGCTGGATTTCAGGAGAGACGGGTTAAGTTGGGGGTTTGACGCCTCGGATAAGATGGATAGAAACAGGAAGTGAATAGGCAGACAGGACGGGGATGGCAGGCAAGTCAGGTTGGTTTGTGACGTGACGACGGTGGGAGTTACTATGGCAGGTAGCCCAGCTACCTAGCAGCCAGCCACGGTACCTTCCAGTGCAGAGCGAGCGCGCTGAGACAGGCCTTCAGCACTTCAGTTGATGGGGCTAACGGCGCTAACCCCCCTGCAGCCCGACAGCTTCTGACCGGAATGACCTGGTGCTTTAGTCTAGTGGACAGCCACAGAGCATTTTGGCTAGTGAGGGACCGATACAGTCAGTACCTGCCAGTACCAGGTATCGATAAGCATTCCGGCCAGGGAAAAAAAGTTGAAAGATCCAGCCCGGCAACTCAATTGTGAAAACTCCCCTCTATTCATTATTACCTTGAATTCTGCCCAGACCTCTCCGACTCCTCTGGTCATTGGTCGCTTTCTAGACTCGAGTAATCTCCAAGGGCGTGGCACCGTATATTATTGCTCTTTATTTCCCCTCTTTCTTCTCTTCCAAAGCCGTCCAATCTCAGCGCGCTGCGGCGCAAGGCGCTGAAGCAAGATGGTTAAAGAGGATGTCAAGAAGCCGTCACTGTTTGACGACAGCGAAGATGAGTCCGACGGTGGTGTGAAGCTACAAATCAATAGCGAATTTGCCAAGCGATTTGAACACAATAAGAAAAGAGAAGAACTGCATAGATGTAAGTACATACATGTTGCTTCCCCTTGAATACTTGGTTTTCCAGTCCCTAACAAAGTCCATCATTAGTGGAAGAGAAGTACAAGTCAAACAAGAACAGTGGAGACAAGTCAAAAGGAGGCGACGATGATTACGATTCCGACTCTTCCTCAGATGTCACCGAGGACGAGAACGGCTTCTTGGCAACCGAAGAGCTCGACGCTCAGCTGAACGCCACGCTCCAAGCTATCAAGAACAAGGATCCCCGCGTATACGATGGCAAAACCACCTTCTACACCCCGATCGACGAGACCAGTGCGCCAGAGCCTCCCAAGGAGAAGAAAAAGGAGAAGCCCGTCTTTTTGCAAGACTACCACCGGGAGAAGTTGCTGCGTGGAGACGTTGGAGCCGACGAGGAAGATGACGAGGAGCCCCCGCGAACCTATGCCCAGGAACAAGAAGACTTGAAAAAGTCCATACGCGACGAAATCAAGGCCCAAATGCAAGCGGATTCTGCTGCTGAGAGCGACGAAGAGGAGTTCATGAAAGCCAAGGAACGCCCAAAGCCCGTCCCGGTCGAGAATGGCATTCACCCTTCCCGGGCATCTCAGGTGAAGGCCCCCAGGCCTGAACTTACCGATGCCGACAAGGATCCCGAGCTATTTCTATCCAACTTCATGGCTGCTCGCGCCTGGGTTGATGAAGATGGCAACGGTTGGCAAGCGTTCGAGTCAGATGACCAAGACGACGGCCACCTGGAAAAGGCTGAAGAATGGGAGGCTGCTTATAATCTCCGCTTCGAGGACCCGCACAAGAGTAACGAAGTGCTCAAGACGTACGCCCGTGATGTTACTGCAGCGCGGTCAGTCAGGCGAGAGGAGAAGACTTCACGAAAGCGGCAGCGTGAACTCGAGCGCGAAAAGAAGGAGGCCGAGAGACAAGAGCGGAGGGAGGAGCGAGCCCGCTTACGCCGTCTGAAGATAGAAGAAGCCGAAAGTAAACTCCAGCAGATCAAGAAGGTTGCGGGGCTATCCGGCAAGACCCTGAAGGACGAGGACTGGCAGAAAATCCTAGAAGACGCTTGGGATAACGACAAGTGGGAAGAGAAGATGAAAGAGATGTTCGACGACGAATACTACGCCGAAGGTGACCAAGCGTCCGGGGATGAAGCTGGCGAAGGGTCTAAGAAGAAGAAGAAGAAGATCAAGAAGCCCAAGTGGGATGACGACATCGACATCAAGGACATCGTGCCCGACTTCGAGGAGCGTCCGGATATCGCTCTTACGGACGAGGACCGACAGGAAGCGGAAGATGAGGAGGACGACGAAGATGGCGCCCCGTCCGCAAAGCGACAGAAGACCAGCAAGGACCGAAAGAAGGAGCGGCTCGCCAGCCAGAAGGCGGCGCGCCAGGAGCGCGCCAAGATCGAGGCGCTGGTTGACGCGCGCATGGATATCGACGAACCGGAGCTCCTGGCCGGCGGTTCCGGCAAGAAGGGCGGCGCTGACAAGGACGTGCCGCGATTCTCGTACCGCGAGACGTGGCCCGAGACGTTCGGGCTCACGACGCGCGACATCCTCATGGCGTCGGACGCCGACCTCAACGAGTACGCCGGCCTCAAGAAGCTCGCCCACTTCCGCGACCCGGACAAGCAGGCCAAGGACCGCAAGCGCCTCGGCAAGAAGGCCCGCCTCCGAAAGTGGCGCCGCGACACCTTCGGCCCGGACTTCGAGCACGAGCCCCCCGTCTTCAACCCCGGCGGCGAGGGCCCGCCGAAGATGGAGGACGGCCAGGGACGAGAGGGAGGGAAGGGAGCAGAGGGACATGATAACGCGAATGTCGTCGAAGGCGGCAAGAAGAAGCGCAAGCGCTCCGGCCGCAAGAAGAGGAAGAGCGAGGGCGCTGCTGCCGACGAGTGAAGGATGCTTGTGCCGAGGTGGCCCGTGGTGGGTGTTCCAGACTAGGTAGATCTATATATACCCGGGGCGGAGCTGTTTCTAGGTAATCAATGGAGTCGAAGCGCGGCGTTTCTCATCTCTTGTACCGGCGCGAGCGAGTCGCGTGGAATTCCTCATGTGCAATGTCGCCCCCTCGATCAAGCAGGCCAAATACGCGCGGGACGTCTCATCTCACAAGTAGGGGCAACGTAATAGTGTTTTCATTTGGTCTAATCCTGCGATGCTCCGCACCCAGGAACCGGGTATGATGCCCTTCCTCTCTAGCCGTTCTTCCATCTATAGGGCGGCCGGCACCCGCCAAGGGCACGCAGCGAGCTACAGCTTTTGTCGACTTCCGCCCTACATACTTCCTCCTATCGTCCTATCGTGTCCCATCTCATCCCATCCCAACCCTAGCCACAACCAGTCTATATCTGCGAGACGCGCTTGCCGACCCCTCTGCCGGCACCGCCCAGGCCATACATTTTTTTCCCCAACTCCTAAATGCTGTCCGTATACATTCAAAAATCGTAATAGGGGTAGGAGGACATGGACCGCGACGTCCGATGCTACGCACTGTGTTCGGCCGGTATGTGTAACCGGACATAGATAACCTGTATATAATCGATGCGTGTACATAGGTGCGCGTGTGTGTATAAAGTATAGCGCTCGCTATGTTGTATATACACGCGTCTGAAGTGGGACACCGACGGAACCCCGGGGAACATAAAACAAACGGTAGCTCGGTCGGATATGTTTTCAACAGTGGCCTCCCCAGTATTTAAAAAGAAGCTCAGGACAGGCAGGCGGGGGCAAGTAACCAAAAGAAACCGACCGGAAAAAAACCCCATCGCCGACCGAAAATGACCAGACACGCCGTCGCTAGCCTTGGTACATGTAGCAGCAGATAGGTAGACATAATAGACATAACACAGTAGGTGGTGGTGGTGGTGGTGGTGGCACGGTACGACACGGTCCGAGTAAGCAAACATATAGATTGCAAACCGCCCCTGCGTATATCTCCCCGGCTTAGGTCCTTAAAATCCTCTAAATCGGACGTGCGTGCCCTGCCGCGTTTCCCTGTCGGAATTTGTGTGCGGTTGGTTGCCCGCACAGCACTATTCCATTTCATCACCGTCCGCCTCTCCTCAGCCCCAGTCCGGCGCCGGGCGTATGCACCCCCCCGGGGCTGAACATGGTGCCGAACGGATCGAGGCCGCTCATGCTGTTCAGGTCCTGGCCCAGCTCAGGGGGCTCCATGTTGAAGGGCATGAACCAGGCCGAAGACGGCTCGGCGACGAAGCCCCCGGGCAGGCCCTGGTGGTGGTGATGGTGCGCGCCGCCAGCCCTGTCGCCAGTCCCGTTCGCCGAAGAGCCTAGGGCGGCGTCCCAGTCGAGGAGGGGTTCATGCGCGCCACTGCCGCCGAGCGGAGTCGCCGGGTCCAGGCCGCCGTAAGCGTTGAAGACGAGCTGACGGTCGAGCTGGGGCAGCATGCCGGCCGCGTGGTTCGAGAGGGATAGCGAGAGCAGATCCGAGTGGTTGTAGAGCGCCGACGAGGTGGCGTGGCGGTGGTGGCGGTGCTGCCCGTGCCCGTGCCCGCCATGTGCCGCGGCGAACTGGTGGGACTGGTGCACGGGGCTGATGGGCGAGAGGGCCGGATAGCCCGCCGTCGCGCGGAACTGGGGCGCGGTGAGTCTGCCGCTTTGTCCCCCGAGGCGGGCGTAGTTGGCGCGCTGCTGAATGTGCTGCTGGATCTGCTCGGGCCCGCTGAGATCCGTGAGTAGCGGCTCCAGACGTTGCTGCTGCTCGCTCCGGGAGGGCTGCGACGCGCCGCCGCCGCCTTTCTTCGCGATCGACTTCCGTTTCGTTAAGGGGGGTCTGCTCGGTGCGGCTTCTCGGCCCTCCGTACTCTGTGGCGGCGATAATTGCGTGATGAACTCTTCAACCGTGTGGAGTTCCGGCTTCTGCTCCAGCACCGCGTCGTCACCCGTTTCTTTCTTCTTCGTCGGGGCGGCGGGATCAGTGAAGTCGGATTGCGAAACGCCGAGGGGATAACGGTCGAACCAATCTCCATACTGGAAAATGGGCGACGCTGACGAGCTTTCCGCAGGTGTCCCTTGCCTCGCCGCATCGGCGCACGACCTATACTGCTCTCGGAGGTTCTCCGACATGAAATGAAACATGCCCCAGTATCGTTTCATCTTCGATAAGAACCTCACATTCGTCGCCAGGTTCTTCTTTGCTGCCATTTCCACCGTACCATTCCCGGAGAAGATGCCGAATATGTGGACGGTAGCCGATAGGAACGCGCAATAGCCGACGAATGGAGCTGCGACCATGTATGGTTCGGAGTCCCTAAGCAACTCGGATATCCTATTAGCAGCAGCGAACGCCTTCGCGCCGGCTTTTGTCACAAACTCTTCCGGAACATCTGCCTGCGAGAGGCCGGTCGTCGGCGAAGATACCGCAAATCGGCCCATGAAGAGGATGTTCTGCTGTATGACAATGTGCAGAAACAGAAACTGGTTCGCCATCTTCTCGGTGTGGTGTACATGTAGGTTTTCGGCATTATATTTCAAGCTGTCGGGTAGATTGCTTGCGAAGCCCTCGGCCTGACTGAGGAGGTCGGCGTACTCGGACTCGTCATCCCACATCGGGTGTGGATCGGACTCCTTCCCGCCCTGGTTAAGATAGTTGATGATCCGTCCCCAGAGAGCAAGGGCGCGTATCATATAAGCTGCGACTCCCATATTATCCTCGGCCTTGGAGAGTTGGCCTTCGTCGTCTGGTACTGGATGAGGGACAAGACCCTGCAGATTCTCTGTCGGCCCAGGCATGTCGAGCTGAAAGAACTTCTCCTTTATCGGCAATTGAATCTTGAGCCACTCTTCTTTGATAAAGATCGGCCTGTCGACCCCTGATGAAGTGAACCGATCCATCAGAAAACAAGCCCACATCGTGCGCCGACGGATCTCCCGATCAATAAAGCTCAACTGCGAGTCGGAATGATGCCGAGCGTCCGACTCCAGGTCCTTGTGCAGCTGTAATGCAATGGCCATCCGTATAGCTATACCCCCAAACGCCCAACTTCTTCCTCCATGACATGTCCCAAAATCATGCAGCGCGAGGATGAGGGAGCAGGTTAGGATGGTTATGTTGGGCCATTCTTGTCTTTTGAGCACGATCTGCCGGGCAGGGGCCGCCCACTCTTCACCACGGAGGAAATTCGGCGTTGACGCAAACCTAGGATGAGTAGAGAACCGAGCGGAGATGGCGCAAACGGAGAGCACCAGGACTGGTGGTAGCGTTCCAGCTCTGCAACGGAAGTGTCAGCATGGTCATGAGCAGGATCGAGGCTTCACGCACTTGAGCTTCCTCATATAACTCGGCTTATGGAGGACATGGTACGCCTGGCCGTAGATGCACTCGAAAAAGGTGTTGGCCAACTGCTCTTGGAGGTCCTTGGGCGGTAGCGAATCTTGACCTTCGGTCAACAGCTTGCTCTCCTCGGCTTCCTGTACCTGTAATGAAGCTGGTTTTTCCGAAGGTTCTAATTTCGTCTTTGCCGTAGCCCTCGCCCACTGGTCCAGATCCGCCCCGAATGCGTCGTCGGCGTTGCGTTTCTTGTTCGGCTGTTTCCCTGTCAAGAGAGCACCAGGAAGAGACGGTTTGACAACAGCGCGCGTCACATTGGCGATCGCCGCATCCATCTCTGACTTTGGGATAGCTTTGATGATGCGGTCTTCCATCTTCTTCAACCGTTTATCCAGCATGGCCATGTAATCTGTTCTTGGCGCAGCCTTGCGCGTCGTAACCTTGTACACACAAGGGATCCTGGACCGAAGGCAATGCTTGCATGCCGGTTTCTCACCCGAGCAACGTATCTTTTTCCTCCGACAAGCGATACAAGCGAGAGGGAGTCGCTTCCTTTCCTTCCCCGCCTTCGTCTTAAGTTCGCTCCAAGCTGGTGCAGGGTCCGATTTCGTATCCTTCAACTTGCCACCCAGATCCGTGCCGTCGCCATGTGCGCTAGCTGACAACCCGAAGTCATCAGACATATTGTCCTCCAAGGGATTACCAACGGCATGACTGATCTCGAGGCCACCATCTTCAGATCCTTCCAGACTTAGCTGCCTGTCGTGGGAATAATTATCAATAGAGAAGCTGCCACTATGTGGACCAGACGCTATAGAGTCTTTCCGCTCATCGTTTGTCGAGATTAGAGATCCGTGTCCAGGCGTAGCGAATATCTCGTTCGTATGGCCCTCTAGGCCGATCATCTGACCGCTGTCGGTAACGTCCTGGAACGTAAATGAAAAATCCGGGAACTGCGACGTTTCAACAAGGCCGTCCGAGGCCTGATCGCGCGGTAGCCCATCATGTTGGCTCTCCAAAGAAAAGCCGTTCAGGTCAGCGGGCGCGACTGCTTGATGTGGGCGTCCAGGTTCGACGGCGGACTGCGAACCCTCGGCGTCTGTCGTAGGGAATGACGGACAGCTGACATGCGATTGAGTCGTTGACATGGTCGAACCATCCAAAAGTTCAGTTGCGAGAGAAAGGGGTCCGCGCAACCGTCAATGAATTCGATTATATGGAGCCGCCCTAGAAGAGCTTCAGACCAGTCGACAATCCGGTCCCGCGAGCCCGAATAATTGAATATCGAGCTCGCTCGACTGGGAAATAGAAACCAGCAGCCCCGACACGGTAAGAACGTATCTCATGACATGCGATATTGCCGATTCTCCATCGAATGTGTAAGAACACCGGAAGCAGACGCCCGTCTGAAGATCGTCGGCGGCGACGGGGGTGGAGCGTACCGAGATATCCGGGACTGGAGAGCGCTAGGGGGGTGCAATGGTCCTATAAAAACTCCGAGAAGGCAGAGAAGCTTCGCAAGCGTGGAGCTGGCGAGGGGATTGTGGGGTAAACTTATGGGAAGCAAGGAGCACTTGACAGCCCAGGAAGAGGTTGCTTCGAATAATGCGAACACCGGTCGGTGAAGCAGATAACGTAGGCTTCGGAGACTTGGGAAGAGATGTCGCAAGAAGTAGCAGGCTGCTCCCGGTACCGAGGTATGTAATGGGTCCAGGGACAGAGATCGATATCTACAGGTAAGGTAATCTCAATCGGACAGTCCGGGACGCTGGAGCCACGCGGTATCTTCGAGGTGCGAAAGTGTTGAGATCCTACAGGAGAGCAAGTGATATAGCGGAAGAGCGTTGACGTGATGTTTCTTTCCTTCCATACAGTGGATTAGCCTCCAACTTGCAGCACAGGACAGTCCGTGAGCGATGCGCCAGAAGGGAACTGGACTCTTCTAGCCTCTGAGCCCCTGGTGAGAAATCGCTTCAGCTTAGGATAGTGTTGAAAAGCCTATGTGGGTCTCGCTGGAGTGGAGATATCGTGGGTACGAGGTAACAGTGACTAGCGGCCTCGGCTTGTATGTACGGAAGAATGTACTGTAGGTAAACTGTGGAGTACACCTGACTACCTGCATACTACCTAGTTAAGTCATAGTAAACTAACACTAACAAGTGCATTCCCCGTCAATGCCCATTCCTCCTCGCACAGAGGAGACAGGGATGCGGGTTGTGAGGTGGTGGTGGACGACATTGATACTGTTTGACTCTCGAGTCTCAATGCCTAGTGTAAAACGAAAATATGAGAGTCCGAGATTTGACCGTTCATTATAGGTACAAGCGGGTTTGTACATAGCTTCCAGCGAAGCCTGTTTGGCTGACGGCGCCGGGCATGGGATACGGAAGTTCCGCACCTCTAAAGGGGGAAGGCTGATAATGGTGGTGTACCTACTGTTAACGGTCCTCTCAAATGGCAGCGGAACGACCTTTCACATACCACGAGATATGTATCCGTGCATAGGGTAGGCATACCCTATAGGGAATCCAAACAGGCCAGAGAATCAACACTCCAAAGCTGTAGACCAACTCAGCGTGCACCGCATGGGAGCACCATGCAGTTGCAACGGGAGCAGGGGAGCTGGCCCCGTGTTGCACACCGTACGTAGAGCGTGGCTTACAATGACAACCTGCGACCTGCGCCGACATGTACTATAATCCTCGGATGGGAGGCGAATCTTCGAACTGCACCTTCCGATACTTGCCCTCCGCGCCGAGTTTGAACGGTTTCGTTGCTACCCCAATGCGCGGAATGGGGTCGTAGATGTGTTTGACTGTTTCACAGGCATATGTAGGAGGGGCCCTGCAATCGAATTTGCATCGTCGACCAGGGTATAAACTGCGGGATTATCGACAAAACCAGACGTTATATAGCCCTCGACCTGGATTATGGACTCTGGTACTTTACACTACATATCCGATATATGCTTGTATAGTGTTATAAATAACGTTGGTTAGCAGGAAGTGGGGAATAGGGATGCTGTAAATGCGATTGGAGGGCCCTGATGTGGGGAGGAGATGGCTATCAGTGGGCGCAGGGCAAAGCGGATGGTACCAACCTATTGGATAGAGGATGTAGTGGAGATGTGGATATCGACTGCAAGCGCGGAGGACTGAATGACAGTCTAATTATTGTGGAATGTGAATATGGAAGTCAAGGTTCTTCCCCGTACTGCACGATATTGAGACTACCAGTTACCTCCCTACCAACCTCCCTGTGCAGAATATCCGGACCGGGGGGTTCTTCTCCTCAAGGTCTTGGGGTCCCGCTGGCTAGCACATGCATTCATGCAGCCATCTTCAAGATCCCGGCTTGTTTCCCCAGTCTTATTATTGATGGAACTGCATGCCTTTGTGACTTTGGGGTCCTCGACTCGAACTGTGCTGAAGTACTACACAGCAGTGCCAAAAGCGGAGGAGACTCGCACGCGGAGCACACACGTAAAGGCCTCAGTCACCCCCTTGGGTCCGCCCTTTTCCGACAATAGATGTGCCCACCGGCACCCCATACTCCATCGATGATGACGATGCATGTATCCCTGCAGGCGTGTGTATCTGCAGAACAGAATGTATGGGGACGCCATCACACACAGTTTGTACGTGAACCGGATGACATACATCTTGGAAAGGGATGTATGTGGATGTGCGGACATCTAGTTTAGCACTTACATGTAGATGTATATACACCTATATATGAGGTAAATAATGGGATTGACGTTAGTGCATGCGGTAAATATGGTATGCGTTTAACCCAGACGGTGAACTTGATCTGACACGGATCGATGGTTAAATCACTTCAGTAGGCCCCTGATACTGTCACAACCGCAGCTCTCCGTAAAGACCTCTTGATGATCAACCCCAGGGGCCCAGGCTTTTCTTGGTAGTGACGATACTGGCTTCTCACGGTTTTCTTGCATACCTACATACCTACATAGACGATGTCGAATGCTGGCATCCGCGTCGAAGAACTACGACGAGTTGGATGCCTTTCGAGCAGGTTATTCTGCGATCATTCCCAGTTACTCCTACGTATTACATGTATGTTAGGAGCACTTCATTTGATTCAAACTTGAGGTTGCCCTGGCTTCGGCTTTGTTCTGTCCCCACAACTTACGGACAATACCAGGTAGGTACATGATTCTACCTCTATGTAGCGATGCTCCCTTTCAGTGTTGGAAATAACCAGAGATGTACGGACATGCTTGGGGAGGCTGGAGGTAAGCGCATGCGTGCGCAAGTACATTCATGTATATATTGTATATAGTGCTCCGGCGAGTGGGTTCAACAGTTTGCGCCGCGTATGACTTTTATCCGCCCACGAACCTGCTCCTACATCCACCGTCCAACAGGCGACATTCGAATTGTACTTCCAATCACTCATAACAACAGTTATCAGATCTACAAATATGTGTCCAGACTTTGATCCTCCGTCAGAGACCTACAACGGGATATTGGCACGGAGCCACGACAACCGCATCCTGCCATGATCTGCTAGCCCCTTATATCTTCCTCCCCTGGCCATTGAAGAATTTTGTAATCGAGTAAGAATGAAGCCATTCCCCATATTGGTCTGCCAATCTTGCTTATTTCGACCGAGCTCTCTAGTTGATCCCTCCCTATTCTAGAAGCCCGCCTGCAATCTAAGGGCCCAGGCCCAATAGCGGAGGAGGTCACGGCGCGGCCGTTCTTGTTGGCCTGTCACACACTAGTGCTCGACCACGGTAAATGGCGAATGCATAGCCACAGTTGCAGCTGGTCGATAAACCTCATATGCTCCAGGTCCACTAACCACGCGCCTGCCTACCCAGGAAGACTCTTGCTCACAACCCCTCGCGATGTCATCGTTCGGTGAAGATTACACAATGCGTGAATCCTCTACATTACCCTGAAAAGCCGGGTTGCTGCCTCCCTTGCCTATGTTGCCCTATCAATTTTCCTTCCATCATGCACAATATGACTGCTGTGACGACCATTTTGTTTCGTGCTTCGGACATGCTCCAGATTGGTTTCTCTGCCGGTTTGAGAACATATCATAGGGCGCCTCACTGCCTCACGAGGGCACATCCTTCCCGCCTCATCAATTCATAACTGCGAACTACCAATCCGTGAATTTGTTTCTTGACGACCAAGTGTCGACTACTCTCTGCCAAATTTTACCTATCGTAGCCACTCTGACAATACTACTACAAAAAGCTAACTTGGTCGCATGCTGATTCCGCTTGCAAATAGGCCCCCCTTATTATGGCATCTCATGGCACACAACACTGTGTAGATGGGCACAGCGCACTACGTACCACTGTAGGGACCTACTCTGTGGGGAGTGGCTGGCCTCGGGGGTTTTTTGATGCACGTTATATTGCCTGCCTAGGCGACCCCGGACGAACCAGAAGAACCCCAGTTCATGGTCTAATCTTGGTGAGACCGCGATACCCGCTTCAGCTTCCCGTTCATGGTTTTCGAGCTTTCATCCTATTGCTCCTCCATCTTGGGATACTCACTCTACTTTCGGTTATCAGGGGGGCCTACAGTGCTTGCACTAGGTCCGCCTTGGTCTCAGCCAACTTCATATGATGGCTCCTATATCGGCATGTGGGTATCATGCTGTTATAGTGCTTAGCATAAAGCCCCGGTTCATGGAGGCTTTCGAAGTCATGTTTGGTAGTAGTCTCCAGCCAAGATCTGTCAATGAGCATCGTGGGTTGCTTGGTTTTCGATACCACACAACATTCTCGGTTTCTTCAACCTCGAGTCGTGGCCCTCTTGCTCCGCGATTCTGTCTTAACTTGTGAAGCAAGGTGTGCTTAGCGCTTAGCGACAGAACGCACAGCGTTATATCGTTCCATCTCAAGCTAGCGAAGCCAGAGTTAAGATTCAAGACGGGCCGTTTCAAACTCTGGTGACTGTGTAACGGAAGACTTATCGGTACCTCGATAAACAAGCATCCGAGACAAAGACGACAAGAGCTCAGTTAGCCGGGTAGATTAGTTGACAACCAGTTCCCCGAAACGGCGGAGAGCTGCACATAGCCGCTTAATATGTATAACGCATTTTGCCGCTGTTTCCTATTTAGGAAACAGGAACGAATCTGGAGACCTTTGATGGTTGGCCCACAGAATATGAGCTGCCTTCCTCTAGCGAATAGGATATTAAGGATGAATGAAGTGAACCATAGATCTCCTCTCCTCCGTGCCTTTCAAGTCTCGCGGGACTAGAGCCGGGACCTCATACGACGCGCAGTTCGTGATGAATGGGCCCTCCCTAGGGGTAAGAAAGGATGAAAGAGAAAATGAAAACCCCAATCAGGCGCAGGATAGCCTGCTCCAAAAGCGTTTACGCTACATGCAGGAACTCGTCTACGTCATGGTCTCCACGTTGTTGCGAGGTCCTTGAGCTTGTCGGAAATGCGCTGCTACCAGGCAGGACATATGTTTCGCCGTTCGCCCACAGCCGTTCGATAAGAGCGAGCTCTTTGCCCAGCAGCTGCCCACGTGCCACGGTTAAACGCCACCCGGCTCTGGAGGGTGGCTCCCAACATAACCGATAAGCAGTTACGACCCTCCGTTTCTTCACTCCACTGTGTCTCTACGTCCGAACACGGGACTCTTAGATACTACGTGGCTTTCGAGATCTGAGAAAGATAGTCGATCTCTGTGACACCTCGATTGCGACCTCTCCGGCGTAACATAGAACATACCTGCTAAACGTATCTCGGCCCCGGACTTCCTCCACAGCTACCGCCCCGGAGGGGAGGAACATATATACAGCCCTACGGCTTAGGCAGACGGGTCCGGCTCCATAGGTGATACAACGTGGTTAGGCCTGTGGGGCCGCGTTCACCCGTCGCAAGATACACGGCGACTCGTATCGGCCGAGTGTTTGTTTTGTGACGGCCACGGCCCATGGTCGGTCCCGCAGATCCGCCGCCTCGACACACGTCACTATTTGCCGAACAGAACGCTTCCAGGTCTGGAGCCTCTCTGTCTTCCCAAATGACTTTATAAATAGGCGTCATAGCATCGAGCAATCTGGTGTGTTGTGCGGCCGCACAACCGTCGATCCGTTTTCAAGGTGTTCGAGGAAACTTGCCAATCTCACAGGGTAAATATAGACAGTAGTATTACAATTTGTCTCCTTTTGCGGTCTAAAGCTTCTTCTAGCTGGGTCGTACCTCGCCGTTTTAGAGTTGCGATTGTTGGTGCGTAGAGCATCGGTCAGGTCTATCAAGTGTGCTCCTAGTGATATCGCGTCGGTGTCCCAGTATGACGAGGCTCCATATCTAGAAGGGGATCAGACCACCGATCCTCGGTATAGTTACATTTAATGATAGAACAAACATATTGGACATGATTCGTGGAATGTAAGTTAGCCGCAGCAACCGCAGCGCTTTGACAGTGAGGCGCAATTTATTTGAATGGACAACAGCTGCGCCTCGCCTTCCCACAAGGCGAAGCTAACTGCTCTGTGCTTACCGAATGGTGCCCCTTGCTCGTTGAGCTGAAAGCGACCGGGATCCCCATGACTGACCGGCTACCCAGGGGTAATGGAAACATTGGCATTCGGACCGGCGACCCATGACCGGGGCACGTAAAGTAAGCCGAATAACCAAGCAGGACAATCACTCATAGGCATCGCTTAGACACAACAATGTTCCTCGAGGTAGCATTCGCATTGACAAAACCGGTCTTCTAACGCCACAGGAACGCCAACGCAATGCCAAACGTAACAATGTCCGCCAGGAACTCCATCACCCATTCGGACTCCTCCCGTCGGTGACCACGCGGTGACCACGCGGCGACCACGCGAACTCGCCGTCTGCTCAAACCAGTCCAAGGAGGAGTCTCACATGATACCAACCTCACACATCCACACACAAGAACTATCCTCAAACCAAAAGAACACTAGCCTCCCTACCGGGGTGGCATTGTCTCACTTGCTGATATATACCGGGATGCCATAGACGCACACGGCAGCGGCCGTCAGATAGCGAAAGCGACACGCGTCCCTGGCCCTGGCGACGGCCTCGACGAGGCTGGTCTGCGGCTCTTGCTGTTGGCGGGCCTCCTCCCCCCTGCCCGCGGGGTGCCTCGCGACGCTCTTGTCCTTTCCCTTCCCCTTCGCCTTTTCCTTCCCCTTACCGCCGCTGCCGCGACCGCGGTGGCCCTCGGAGGAAGCGAAGGTGCCGCGGGGCATGAGCCCCCACTCCTCGAAGAGGCGGGCGGCGAAGCGGTCGATGTCGCGGTCGGTGACGTCCCAGAGGGTGCCGACGACGGCGGGGCAGCCGGCGAGCATGTAGTTGCGGACGGGGCCGTGCGGGGCGAAGGCCTCGCCGGCGTAGTCGAGGGCGGCGCTCGAGCAGCCCATGAGCAGGGCGGCGGCGCGGCAGCGGCCGTTGAGCTGCTGGCGGATCGTGCGCCCGCGGATGTACTGCGCGCCGCTGCCGTGCCCGAAGTACAGCAGCAGGTCCGAGCCGCGCAGCGCCGCCTCGAACTCGGCCTCGGTCGGCGCCCGCCCCTCGATGCTGCGCCACGCCGCCGGCAGCTGCGCCAGCGGCCGCCCGAACGTCGCCGCCGTGTTCGCCAGGTCCGCGCTCGGGTTCAGGATGTACGTCCCCGAGTTGATGGACGCGTAGTGGCCCTCCCGCAGGTTCGGGTTGGGGTTGGGGTCGGAGGCGCTGAGCTCGTCCTCGTCGCCGCCGGGGAGGGAGGCCACTTTGGTGTGCGGGGTTCGCTGCTCCAGTATCGCTCTTCGCAGGCACGCGAGAGAGGGGACCCTCGATACCGAGTGGCCCTGCATGCAAGGCAGCGATTCCCACGGAAAGGCGTGCAGGGCGTTGTCCAGGATCAGGATCGTATGTATGCCCTCGTCGGCGTCCGCGCAGCCCTTAGCCGCTGAATGATACGAGTGCAGGGCATCGAAGGTCTCCACGACCATCGCATCGAAGTCGATCTCGTCGTAAGCGTTTCTTTCCCCGTGAAATTGGAGAATATCCACGACGAAGTACAGCAGATCGTTTAGCGGCTCGTCCAGGTCGCAATCAGGAGCCGTCGCATCCCCCAGACCGATGAAGAGATCCATGATTCGGGGGTCGAGGTTGATCTTCGGAATCGGGGCAGCCTTCGCCCTCTTGCCCCGGACCTGCCGTCTGGAGGGCAGGTGCTTGTCAAGGACGTTCAGAAAGCTCTTCTGAAACTGGGCGAGAAGGTCCGAGCGCTTGTGATGTTGCGTGAAGATGCCCTTGAATCCACCAAGCCACGTCTGCTCGATATTGCCCGCGAGCTCCTTCAGACGTTCGTCGAGTTCCTCTCGTTCCGCCCACCAAGCCGACTTGGCCTCCTTGTGGCTCATGTCTCGCGCATCGTGGCATGTGCGATTAGCCTGCGTGATGATGTCCAGCAGCTCCGAGCGTCCTTGCTGGAAGGTGAACACCTCGGAATCTGCGTCCCTCGAACTGGCACGCTCTAGCGGTAGCCGGATTGCGAAGGGACTGTGGCCTGCTTGGAGCTTTGTGATGCACAGGTCGTGCTTGTTGTCGCTCAGGGACACCGAAACGACGTTCCATGATTTGGGGATGACATCGACGTAATCCCGCTGGAACCTGCTCATGTCGATAGACAACCCCAGACTAGATCTCCTATTGTCATGGCTGTTGTGATGGATGGGCATCGGCCATTCTGCTTTCGTGCTCTTGGCTGATTCTAGTCGTAATGTTTTCCGTTCACGGCGCCAGACAAGATTGCGGGCCAGCTCGATGGAGCACGTCGCATGAGCAGGATGGCCGACGCCGGTTGATCTAGATGAGCCTGTTGCCGATAGAAGAATGGTCACATTTTGCAACAGAGCCGCGATCCGATGGACAAGACCACCATCGCCGTTAATGGTTGCGATAGAATGAGCTTCTAATAGGTACTCTTGAGCCTGGCGCAGGTTGTCCACGAACAATTGGGGCTCTTGTACCACACTTCGGCCTTTGCGCGGAGATGTTTTCACCAGTGGTGACCGCTCGGATGCGCTCTTATCCTTGTGGGACGCGGCCACGGCCGGGAACGAAAGCGTAGAGTCCTGGATGACGGAGAAGACCGAGTCGCGGCCCATCAGGTCCAAGCTTTGACCAATCAGGCCCGTTGCCATTAGGACACGTTCTTGAGAGATATCCCTTGAAAGTTTTGAAAGTTGGTAGGCTGTTTGCAGATTTGCGATCGCCGTGGCCCAGTCTTTCTTGCCGAGCAGGTCCATAGATTGATATTGGAGGACAGAGGCTCGTAGGAATGAAATTTGCACATCCTCGATTTGGATCTGTGGCTGCGGCTCAGCCGGAGTATTTGCTCGTTTCGATGGGGCTCGATTTGAGACCGTGGTTGTCACGACCTTGGCCGGCTTCTTTGCTTTCGTCTGGCGGGTTGTTGCTTTGGTATTCGAAGTGGATTTGATAGTCAGCTTTGCCATCTGTGTCTCGAGATGAGGTTCGGATCCGGTCTCCGTGGCCGTCTCATTGCTGTGCATTGCCTTCACCATTGCATCTGCTCTGTCCAACAACTCGGACTCCGATGCCGCATCTTCAGTGTCGCGGTACACGCGGCTGAGCTCGCAGACGGTTGTGACGGTTGAACAGGTAGGTTCGAGGGCAGCAACCGATGCCTTCAGCTCAGCTGCAATCTCTAAAGCCTTCTCGGGTTTCCCGGCCATCAGCGAGACAAGAGCCAGCCAGGCCTCGGATTGGAATATGTAGGTGATCGACGCAGTGCTCTGCGCGACCTTCTGGGCCTGCTGGGCGTAGTACAAGGTCTCCTGGTACATTCCGACGTGTGCGTAAATCGAAGATAATCGCAAGACGCTTCGGAATAACGGGTATACCATTGCCCAGAATGCTGGGCCGGCATTTGCGCGGACAGCGTCAGCTTTGACCAACTGCGAACTGTTGAAACTCGAATCGTCGCCGGAGGCTTCGGATTGTGAGAGGTCGTCCACTGAAACGTCATTGTTAGAACGTCTCAGCTCTTCCAGTTTTGCCCAGTCGTGGAATAGAAATTTGACGGCGGTCTTCGCGAAGTGAAGCGCATTGGGGGAATCCCCGCGCTCGAGGGCGAGTCTCGAGCTCAGGAAGGATGCATTTGCGAGCAGTATTTTCCTGCCAGACCCGGCGCCCCTTCTGGCTAGCGGCCGAGCTGACGGCGCTGCTACCACGTTACGAGCTTCAGTCAGGTGGTGGTCGGCTTCGTCGAAATCCCCGAGAGCCAAATGGTATTCCGCTACGGCCAAATGGTAAGTGGCGAGGGACTCCTGCGACAAGTCTGGCTGAGTAATCAAATCCTTGTTTTGTTGCAAGATCATCTCCACCTTCGTCGATTGTCCTAGGCTGAGATGTTGGACACAGAGTGTCGCACTCTGGGTTAACAGGGAGTCTGGGCTACCTGTGGCTGCAAGCTTAGATATTCTGGTGGAGAGCTCGAGTACGTCTGTCGAAAACGTCTCGAGGCCCCTTATCCGGGTGAAGTCGGCAAGCGACTGGAGAATCGTCTGC
Source organism: Monosporascus sp. GIB2 (assembly GCA_004155935.1). Classification (NCBI taxonomy): domain Eukaryota; kingdom Fungi; phylum Ascomycota; class Sordariomycetes; order Xylariales; genus Monosporascus; species Monosporascus sp. GIB2. The sequence continues at coordinate 123,204 of QJNV01000103.1, read as the reverse complement.
AGCTGATCAGGGTTATCGATATGATCCGAGAGTTCTTCTGCTGAGTGGCATCTGGAAGCGATGGCTTTCCACCTAGCTAGAGCCTGTTTGGCTGATGAGTCGTCGATGGTAGAGTCAACCAGGCTGAAGATGCAGGTTGCCAACGACTGAAGATGCGGTATGTAGCGTTCCAACCCGCTATCGTTTGCTAATTCTGCCGTTGTAATACTGTCGGCTGCGGTCTGCACCTCGGCGCGTAGATCTGCTGTCTCAGTTCCGGTGTCCAGGTGAGCAGCGAGTAACTGCAATAGGGTCCTGAGCCTCCTGATGGGGTAGTGTTCAGGAGAATATATCCGCAATAACCCCTTGACAGTGGGATGTGAGAGTCCCACTTCCCGGCGGAAGTTGCTGTCGTTTGAGATGATGAAATATAGGTCATGTTCTAATGCGGCGGCCTTGTCAGACTCGTCTAAGAGCCATGTCCACTCAGTCGGCTTCCGGTCAATCTTCGCAAGATTGCACACCGCTCGTGAAAGGGCTTCTGACTCCGTGCTTTGTTGCCATGCTTTGACAACGGGCTGTGTTGCTAACATGGAGGTTATCGCTGGGACAATTTCCTGTCGTACTAGATGGTCCCTGATGGAACGAAGGGCATCTGCGGCGTCATCGCGCCGCCCAGAGGTTCTGCACAGCTCCGCGAACCTTTCCCATTTAACCAAGAGCTGTGCGCGGCACTGTTCATCTTCGGGCCGTTGCTTCATGCATTCGATCGAACGGCGGAGGGCGCGTAGCGAAGTAGTTTCCGTGTCCTTCGATTTCCGCAGAGCAAGATGCTGTTGATAGTATAAATGCGAAATCTTGACATAATAAGAGCTAGACGGATTGCCCCTGCCAACTTGGAACGACATCCCGATATTTTCAAGTAGTCCCAGGCTATCTTGGAGAATCGGGTCCATTTGATCCCAGGCCATACCATCGTCCTCCAAGGTCTTGTTGATGAGCATGAAAGCAGAGTCAAGAATATGGCTCAGATATTTCGATAATAGCTGTCGTCGTTGTTCGAAACGCAGGAAGTCCTTAGTAGCACCTGTCGATGATGGCGGCGTTCCTAGCCATCTTAGGGCAAAACGTGGCAGTTGGAAGATGAAATTTTCCAGATGTTTTAAGACGGTCTCTGAAGCCGGAACGGAGTCGGAATCCTGTTTTCCACGACCTACAATGACACTGACGGCAGCTTTTCGGGCAAGACAGATGCTGACTAAAAGGTCGTCCAAATCAGTGGTGTTACCACTGAGTGGCCCTTGCAATGCGTCTAAGATTTCGACGATGAGGCTTTCGTCGACTTGTGGTGACTGTCTGAGGGAAAGGGCCAACAGTTGTGCAGTCACGGAACACCGCTTGGCCACGGAATCTTGCGTCGGATCCATGAAATCTTTCAACTTCAGTGTCCATTTCCTGGCCTCAGTGATATCGCCAGCATCCCGTGATGTCGTTCCGAGCACTTGATATATCGCCACTAAAGATGTCTTCGAAGACATCAATGGTCCGAGGCCTAGCTTCTCGATACGCTCCCACACTTGGTTAAATGCATTAGAAGCGGCACGAAACGCCTTCGCCGGCTCCGAGCTCGTTCGCCTTGTGAAAGCGCCCAAACACTTTGATAGAGGTAGCAGTACATCTCTGTCAACGTCGCCCTTATGCCCAGAAATTCGCCATGATTGAAGCCTGCAAGCGAAAGCGAGGGCCTGTATCTCCAGGGACGTCTCGGGAGATGGACTGAGTCTCGGCTCAACTGCGGTTGCATCATCTTTTGAAGCTATGCTTGGGGATAGAGATAGGAGGCTCTGCGACAGACTTTCCAACTGCCTCGCCCCCTTGGTTCGATCCGGTTTCTCGCCCTGAAGCGATAGAAGAATCAGATTCAGGGGCGATGTCGGGTTTGACTGCCGCAGGAACGGAAGCGCAGTGTCAAGGTGCGCCGACTTCTTCAAACCGTGGAGAACACGGAGTGCTTGCAGTTGGGTAGATATTATCAAACCGAGAAGCGGCCCTGAAGCGCTGACGTTGGGGAAGTCCAGAAGGTCGGAAAAGGTCTTCGCCAGTGTGCTTGGTTCAGGGACTGCGTTTGACCTGCTCTTCTTTCCACCCTGTCCAACCACCATACCTTCGAGTCGTCGTTTCAGGATCCGGAGCTCTTTAGTCGCCTGTTCAAATAAATTCAGGCCGATTAGTTTGTTGATAAAGGATGACATCCCAGATTCCAGTTGCAACTCGGGCAACGTCACAGCGCCAGATGCTTGTAGGGACCTTAAACTCGAGAAGGCAGCACGCGCGCACTCGACCGTAGCCAGGCAGCCCGTCGACGCTGAGATAGAGGATGGGGACCGGCATGATCTTGTGACACAAGGTGAAGTCGACATTCTATTCAGAGACCGGGGCTGCAGCGGTGTCGTCGGCACGGAATTCGACCTTCGGAGAGCCTTACGGTTGGCAGGCTTCACAATGTCTGGTTTCGCGGGAGACCCGGGGTCCTGTGGAGGAGGGTTCTTCACTGCATCTCCTAGAGCCTTCAGAGTCGAGTTAATAACCTGGGTGGCCAGCAAAGCCCTCTCTTTCGCAGCGATAGTTGCACTCGGGGTCTTCGTCTCTTGCGCGGCAAGCGCCACCGCTTTCGCACCCCCTCTTTTCGTTATCGTCACCGTAGGCTTTTCTCTCGTCGACACTGTTTTTGCTCTACCCGGTCGTGTCTTGGCGGTGGGTTTTGAGGAGGCAGCATCGTGATCCGCCTCTTTGCTCAGGAGAAGTTCTTTCAAGGTTGCTGAGATTGTTGGAGTGCACGTTGAAACAGATGTGACCGCGTTCCGGACAGCATCGATCTGTGCCTGTATAGAAGCCATTTATAGTAGTTATTAAGTAGATCTTTGCGGGTATCGACTCCTAATCATATCATTATGCGCGCAGAAAAAGACTGATGCAGAGCGATATCCAAGACGCCTCAGGGGAATGGTTGCAAGTAGGTTACAAGCAAGGAAAACCCATAGCATATAAGTCTGACCAGTGTGCAATCAATAGATAATGGAGACAAACGCGGTGCAATAAATGACGAAGTCCAAATCGGCTCTTTACATGCACACTAGCTGTATGGGTCAGTTGCTGGGATGTGCTTGTGTGGATATTGACTTACCCGAAACGGATAAACCTAGTCGGCAGGGCAACGGGTGGGCAAAGGAGGAGCTAACGCCGGTATTGGGATCTTCTTCTCGGCCTTTGTGGATATTCAGTCCATCGCAAAGATAAAAAGTACACTTAATGAAATCATCCCGCCCACGAAAAGGTTCAAATCGACAATTCGCAAACCCACGACCACGATGGACAGGACGATCTGGCGCAGAGCTCTCTTAGAGCCCGCAACTATCCGCGCAATGCTGCGCCCAACTCCCGCCCAGTTCACCCGCAACCAATTTACGCGGCACGTAAGCTCTACGCCAACCATCGCCCAAGCGTCCTTCTGGAAATCTCTGATCCCGAAACCGCTGCGTCGACGTTCGGAACAGCCAGGAGCTATGAGGACGGCGAAAAAGCCCAAGTCGAAGGAGTGGAACCCCGCTACCTTCTTTATCATCATCTTTCTCTTCATCGGATCCATGTCTATCCAGATGATTGCGCTCAAGAAGGACTTCAGCACCTTCACGAGACGGGCCGAAGTCCGCATTGGCTTGTTACGCGAAGTGGTCGAAAAGCTGCAAAGGGGCGAAGAGATGGACGTTGAGAAGACGTTGGGCACTGGCGACGAAGCCAAGGAGAAAGAATGGGAGGAGGTCCTGCGGGAAATCGAGCGAGACGACATATTGAAAAATCCAAGAAAGGGTGAAAAGACAAAACAGGCGTCGCCTGCCCCTGTAACACCTGAGGCGAAAGTCGAAGCAAAGGCTGAGAGCGCTGCACCAGCAAAGGTCAAAACGGCAAGTTACTCCAATTTCTTCTGATACTCGACAGGCTATGTTGTACATGATATACACCGAACGGACTTTGGCGCTTTAGGGCACCATGTCCTTTGAGACCGATGCTCCATGCTTGTCTACAGTATGATCGTGGCTTGCCTGTGCGGAATTTGTATTCGGAGACTGCCGAAACCGCTCTACAAGAGCCGGCAGCAGCGCGTCAGTGGACATATCCAGCCTCACCCCTTGACCTCCTTTTTGGGACGGATCGAGGTCCGCAAAGAAGACGTCCTCTCCCCTCACTCCCCCAAGGTTGACGATTGCAATCGGTATGCCTCGGTCCTTCGCCCTCTTAGCCAGCCGCCACGCCGAGTAAGTGGCTAGGGAGGTCCCAAGAACAAGTAGCCTTTCGGCTTCCTCGAGAGCTCGCTCCGCAGCAGCCTTGGTGTCCGGCCGTACGCTCTCTCCAAACATGGTGACTGCCGGCTTCAGAATGCCGGCGGTGCTTGGCAGCTTCCACGCACCGTCTGCGTCAATCTCGACCGTGGCACGACTCCCATCCGCCGTCCGCGGCGGATGGGCCAGACACCTCGGACAAGCTGGGTACCTGAATGTCGTGTATGGAGCGCCCGGCAGGTCCACGTCGCCGTCAGGGTTGGTCTTCATTCCTCTGCGGTTACGCTCCTCCGGGTTCTCCGTATCCAAAGCGCCAGATGCTTTTATCTCTTCGAGAAATGCTGCCCACGCGGGATTGAGTCTTGCCAGATCATCCTGGAAAACGTCTCGGGGCAGTTCCACGTGGCATGAGGTGCATACTAGGGATCTTAGGTAGCCATGTAACTCGATAGTCGGGATTAGAGGGTGGGCCCTGGGGTGGAAGGAGTCTACATTTTGTGTGATGACGTTTTGTACAAGACCCAGGTCACCGAGCTGCTTTATAGCATAATGACTAGCATTTGGTTTAGCCTTATACATAGTCGTCCATCCGAGAAAACTCCTCGCCCAGTACCGCTTCCTAGCTTCGTGGTTTGATATAAACTCATTGTAATAGATGGGGCGATATGTCTTGTTGACCCGGTACGTGCCCTTGCTTCCTCTGTAGTCGGCAAGCCCACTGGCGACCGAGATGCCGGCACCCGTTAGGACCACAGCTGAAGGGCGAGGCCGATCCAGAGCTGATGACCCAAAGAACTCTACTAGTGCCGCAACAGCTCCAGGTAACGTAGTGGCTGTCTTGGGAACGACCGTAGGAGCTGGCAAGACATCCGCGTAGGGAATTCGCATGTAGGGTTTACGCATCTGGAAAATTTCCAAGTGCTGCAGAGTCTAAGCAGCTAGGTGTATGTAACGAACGTCAAGTGGCTGGCATAGGTCTTAGAGAATATCATGCAGTCCAGTATGTAATTTGAATCGCCGTGGCTAGGAGCTTCGCCGGGGTAAGTCCTGTGAAGAAATCTGTTCAAGACTATGATCAACCCTTTGAGTGAATATTACGTCAGCGCCATTAGTGTTGCCAGGGTCTTTTTGTATGTGCTCTACATCCGAGGGGCCTTCTCATCCGAGATCATGCCATCCGATGTCGTCAACCCTGGAGATTTTCATGACCGGACCTCGAGCTTTTTTTTTCCTATCTACTACGGTTTCCGACATAGATACGCCGACTTCCATGATCAGACTTATACTCGCAATTTTTTTCCTTTTTGGTTTCAGCGATGCCGCCGTACGCGCGTCCAGTTACTTAGTAAATTCCCCTACTTAGCTAAGTCTTCGTCATTGTCAGTCGCATGCTGCCGAGGCGCATCTAGGTACAATACGGTGGACGTGCCTGCTAAGTTGTACGCCCTGCCTACCTACATATATCGCTAGGTGGTACCTGCAGAGCCCACACTACATACGATGGGTGCCCTTGCAACAACTGGTGGCGGCAGTCGCATTCACCTCCGGATTCTTTCATCACATTCTACATATACCCGGCGCCATCATCCGTTCATTGGCTCTGCTTCAACCACCGCCGGGTTGAGGCCAGATCATTCTTTTCTTTTTCGGGGACGCCGTGTGCTGCAGACTTCTTGTAAAGCCGCGGGCTCTCAATCATTCTTTGTAACTCGTTCACCTCCTGCCTCACGTCGACTTCACAACCAACTCTTTCGTTGGCTCCCAGCCATGACCTCCCTAACCCATACAAGAAGTCACGGCCACAAGCATGGCCATGGGCACCATCACCACCACGACAATGTTTATCTCACTTCGACGAATAAGAATGATGCTGGTGTGCGCATCACCCGGCTTGGCCTCTACTCGAACCTCGGGATGGCGGTCGCGAAGGGGGTCGGCGGATACTTGTTCAACTCTAAGGCTATGATCGCAGATGCCATACATAGCATAACTGACCTTGCATCTGACATAATGACGCTCGCAACGATTTCCTGGAGCTTGAGACCTCCGACGGACCAGTTCCCCACCGGATATGGGAAGATTGAGAGCCTGGGATCCCTTGGTGTGTCGAGCATGCTATTATTTGGTGGAATCTGGATGGGCTACGGCAGTCTCTTAACCCTTTATGGCCACTTCTTCCTTGATCCTGCATCGGCTGCCGAGTTCATGTCGCATGTGCATAGCCATAGTCATAGCCACGGTCACGGCCATGGTCATGGCCATGACCATGCTGAAATCGTACCGAGTCTGCATGCTGCATGGCTTGCTGCAGGGACAGTCGCCATCAAGGAGTGGCTGTACCACGCAAGTAAGTTAGCCCAATGCAGATATGCCCTAGGATTACAAGACTAATCATCAATTCTCGCAGCCATGAAAGTAGCTCGCGAACGCAAGTCCTCGGTCCTCGCCTCCAACGCCGTTCATCATCGGGTCGACAGTCTTACCGGCATCGTGACACTCGCGGTAATTCTTGGCGCAAACTTCATGCAGAATGCAGCTTGGCTGGATCCCGTCGGCGGCCTCCTGATCTCGCTGATGGTTGTCAAGGCCGGAGCCGAGAATACCATTTCTGCATTGTTCGAACTTGCCGACCGCACCATTGATGACGAAGTTAAGGGATCGATTCGGAAGCAGGCCCAGAAGGCTTTTACCGACATCACGGAGGGCCATGAGATCGAACTCAGGGATGTCTCAGGTGTGAAATCAGGTCAAAACTACCTGGCCGACTTGGAAATGGCCGTGCCTAATACTTGGAGCGTGGAAGACGTCAAGGACGTCGAAGATAGGGTTCGCACCCGAGTCGGTGCCAAAGTACGAGGGGTACGAAGGGTTCGAGTCCGCTTTATCCCGAAGGAGGCGCCCGTACCTCCGAAATTCGATGAATTCATTCTGGGCAACGTGAGCCCGAGGTCGAGCCCGGAACCTGACGAGGAAGACCATGACCACAACCACAACAATGGCGATCATAAATCTCACTAGGAGAACCAACAAAAGGGGTTTGGGTTGGAGCACCAAAGGGCGTTGTGGCGCTATGGCATCTGCTGACTTTTATTTCACAGCGAACTGGATGATACCAATCCTTACATTTCTGGATTTCTTCACGATGAAGCTCTGGCCGGATCTTTGAATGTAACATCCTACACTTCACGCAATTGCATGTAGACGGCGTTCTGAAGGTGTTTCAAAGCAGCTAGCAAGTGGCACAACATCTTTGGGATTGGGCAATGGATATTGGATGCCGATTTGGCTGGGCAGATATATCAGAGGGGAATATACTAGAAACCGGAGGATATTGCGGTACCTGGGTTTCGGGAGTAAATCTCACGATGGTCCCTTTCCACACCAACGGATTTGGTGCTAGGGATCTTAAGCCAAGATGATAGCCCGTTCCCGCCTTGTTGTGATTGGAGCGTATCACAGTTTAGGCTAATTATGACAGGGGGCCAGAAGGGTTAACTCTTGAGGACTGACTGCCCCGCCATTGAAACCCCCAATGCTAAGATTCACGTCATATTGAAGCCGTATCGGATACTATAGAGAGAGATTCAGTCTTGGCTGTGTTGTTCGAGCTAGATACCTAGTAGCTAGCAATTCTAGGCCCTTCGATATTTTTGCTTTTCCTTCCGTTTAGCAATGCATGTGCTTGACTTCGATATTCAGCTTCGTCAAACCCTCTTTGCGTGCCCACATCTAATACGCACCGAGAGCCGCAAACTACAGCCGGAGAACCAGCATGAGCTCGGGACCGTTATACTTGGGGTTCGACCTCTCGACCCAGCAATTGAAAGGCAGGTTCCACTTCCAACAGGCGATGTTCTGGGAAGTCAAGCGGGGTTTGCGGCTTACAAAGGGGAACAGCTATCGTGATTAAGTCGGACCTCTCGGTCGTATCCGAGGCCAAAGTCGACTTCGACGCCGATTTCGCCTCTAAGTATGGCATCAAGAAGGGCGTGCAGACCAACGAGGCCGAGGGCGAGGTGTACGCGCCCGTGGCCATGTGGCTCGATGCCCTCGAGCTCGTCCTCGACAGATTGAAAGAGAAGGGTTGCCCCGTGCAAGACATCAGGGGCATCAGCGGCTCGGGCCAGCAGCACGGGAGCGTGTACTGGAACGACCGGGCCGAGCCCACCCTGAAGGCGCTCGACTCGAAAAAGACGCTGCTCGAGCAGCTGTCGGGTGGGCTCTCTTACGAATTCTCCCCGAACTGGCAGGACCACAGCACGCAGGCCGAGTGCGATCAGTTTGACGCGCACCTCGGCTCGGCTCAGAAGCTCGCGGAGGTTACGGGGAGCTCTGCACACCATGTAAGCCGGCTGCTACACGCCTACCCAATTCGCAGGTAGCTTTTCTAACAGAAGATAGCGCTTCACGGGTACGCAGATTTTGAGGATGCGAAAGAGGAGGCCGCAAGTCTACGCCAGCACAGCTAGAATTTCCCTCGTCTCCTCCTTCCTCGCCTCCTGTCTCGTGGGAGCCATCGCCCCGATCGACTGCAGCGACGTCACCGGCATGAACCTCTGGGACATAGCCGCTGAGTCGTGGAGCGAACCCCTCCTCGAGCTCACGGCAGGAAAGGAAGGCGTCGACGATCTCCGCAAGAAGCTCGGTGAGGTGCGGATGGACGGCGGCGGCAGCATAGGCAACATCTCCTCGTACTACGTCGACCGGTTCGGCTTCAGCCCGGAATGCAAGATCGTCTCGTTCACGGGCGACAACCCCGCGACGATCCTCTCGCTGCCCCTCCGGCCCATGGACGCCATCGTCTCCCTGGGGACCTCCAGCACCTTCCTCATGAACACGCCCACCTACAAGCCCGACCCCGCGTACCACTTCATGAACCACCCTACGACCAAGGGCCACTTCATGTTCATGCTGTGCTACAAGAACGGCGGCCTCGCGCGCGAGAAGGTGCGAGACAGGCTGCCGAAGCCCTCCTCCCCGGGCTCCGACCCCTGGGAGACCTTCAACGAGCACGTGCTCGAGACGCCGCCGCTCGGCATCCGGTCGGCCGGTGACCGTGCCAAGCTCGGCCTGTACTTCCCGCTGCCCGAGATCGTGCCCAACATCCGCGCGGGCACCTGGCGCTACACGTGCAAGGCGGACGGGTCGGACCTGCGGGAGGAGGCAGGCGACTGGGGCGCCGAGGCCGACGCCCGCGCCATCGTCGAGTCCCAGGCGCTGTCGATGCGGCTGCGGTCGCACGGCCTCGTGCACAGCCCCGAAGGTTCGGACCTGCCGCCGCAGCCGCGCCGCATCTACCTCGTGGGCGGCGGCTCGCATAACCCGGCCATAGCGCGCGTCGTCGGCGACGTGCTCGGCGGCGCCGACGGCGTCTACAAGCTCGACGTCGGCGGGAACGCGTGCGCCCTCGGGGGCGCCTACAAGGCGGTCTGGGCGCTCGAGCGGTCTAGCGTAGACGAGTCCTTCGACGACCTCATCGGCCGCCGCTGGGACGAGAGCAGCGCCGTCCGCCGCGTCGAGGGTGCCGGCTTCCGCGACGGCGTGTTCCAGCAGTACGGCCACGCCCCGCGGGGAGTGCTCGGCGCCTTTGACGAGATGGAGCAGAGGATCCTTAAGGTAGCCAAGAACTAAGGGATCGGGGGTCGGACCGGACCGGACCAGATCAGGATCAGGATCAGGATCAAAGAATCTGCTACCGTTGCCCACCTACCTAGCCTCATCTAGAGCTACGGTGTAGGTCTCACCTCTGGATAGGAAATAGTCCGCTGGTTACTAACTCTTGATTCGCGCCACGGCCGTGACCGCTGCGGATACCGCTACCTAAGAGATACAAAGAGAGTGTTTCCCTATGGATCCATACGATCACAGCGTCTGGTGTCAGCTTGCCTTTATCGATGACTATTCCGTGAGATTGCTTACGTTTTTGGCTTGGGTGTTTACGTACCTAGCGTAGTATTTGGGCCCTCTGCCGCTCCAGTGCCTTGGATGCACTTCGGTAAATCCAGTCTGCGTCTACTGTACGGCTCGGTTACCGATGCGCGTATATATGCATGTACGTGATCACAGTCCATCTCATGACATCGATCACAACTGTACCTGCATAACAGATCCCCTCACCTGGGACGGCAGTTGAGGGGAAGGTCCTGGTGAGAGTAACGGCACTCAGAAGGGCCAGTTCTTACTGTAGGTACAGGTACTACCACCTACTTAGTACATAAGGTGGCTTAGCCGCGCTAGGCCCACGGAATCTTCAATGTTTGACGTCACCATAAGCCTTAACCCATCCGTGCGAAACGTTACGAAAGCAAGCAAGCCTACCTGTACCTACATACAATGTACATTCTAACTAGGTGCGCAACCCCTTACCTGAAGAAAGAACGAGTGGAGCAAATCCGGGGACCTCCGTTGAGTCTGTTGAGCTTGTTTGCCGAATATCCAGAACTGGATCAGACGAAGGTTCACTTGTCATGTCGATGAGAATGCCTAGTATGGATAAAATAAGAAAACGACAATTTCTCCATCTGCCTCCCATTTTCCTTTTATCGGCCCTAGATTCTGCAGCGGTCTCAGTTGTGAGTTTCTGGTGTAGGAACAGCTACGGATAGATAGATGAGCTGTCAACCTGCCATAGAATAAGTTATTGGTGGCACAACAAGGGGGTTCCTTTAATCGGCGGCATGATCTTGGGTCCAGTGTCGTATTTGGACTGCATCGTCTTCTGCATCTTCCTCACGCCGCAGCTGTTGATTCACGTCGGCCTCCTCAAGACAGTGTCCATCGTGCTACGGTGCCTGCCGTTTCTACGTGAGTTCGCCGCTGCCGCGTCCCGGTCCGCCCATACATCGACCTGTATCCCGTACCTATCGACCAAGAGGCCAGAAACCGAGGTGGTCGCTTGCTGACGGATTCCGGCCAGTAATCAGATTACCCTACGAGTTCATCCACGAGCGGTTCTTCGTCAGCCGTAATGATCAGACGCCGTTCGTACGGAATGCGACGCCATTCGAGGACTTCGTCATCCGCTGCGTGCGTTACGCGTTCGCCAACATACCGCCCGGGATCGGGCGAGTCTTCTTCTCGAAGCCCGTCGCCCTGCCGTTCCTTAGGTTTCGGATGCTGCGCCACGGCTATCTGAGGTGCCCAGTCCGCTGGCATGAGCACAGCACCGTGAGTCAATCACTGGCCGGACGGAACTATGGCGGGGGTGCTCATTTGACTCGAACTATAGGCACGGTTCAGGGGCATATGGATAAGAAAAGATCCGTCAGAGAAGCCCGACATTTGCGTGTTGTATGCACATGGTAAGGTGGATTCTCACAAAACGATTAGATTTTCACGTCTTTGAATAGGCGCTGACAGTGCGATGAAGGAGGCGGATTCTCGATGGGCTCCTGCTTCTTCTATCTGGAGTTTTTGCTGACTTGGGCAAGCTTGCTGGCCGAGGCTGGATACCTCAACCCAGCAATATTTGCGTTAGACTACACTCTAGTCCCCGAGGGTAGCTTTCCTACGCAGTTGGAGGAGGCGATTGCAAGCTACGAGCATGTGCTCTCGGTGGTAGGAGACCCATCCAGAATATGTCTCAGCGGTGACTCGGCCGGTGCAACTATCATGCTTAGCCTGTTGCTTCATCTATCCAACCTGAGCCGCCATTCGGAGGAAATGGATGGACTGGGTTCGCAGCGTCTTCCGAAACCGGGAATGGCGGCGCTCATATCCCCCTGGGTAACGTTGGTCTCCGATAAACACCGCAATACGGCAAGCGACTATCTTAACGCGGAGAACCTGCATCAGTATGCGCGTCAATATTCCGGTGGTAGAGTTGCAGTAGATGACCCTGTAGTATCGCCAGGGAACTGCGAGGACGTATCATGGTGGAGGTATGCATGTCCTGACAACGGCATACACGTAGCATACGGCACCGAGGAGGTTTTGTCGGGCGACGTCCAGGATTTCGTCAAGTTCTTAGAGGCAAACCATATCAAGGTTAGCAGTAGGGGGGAGGTAGGAGGCATTCATGCCTGGCCTGTCGCTTGTCTGTTCCTTAGCACCGCTCCAGAGGAAAGAAAGAAAGGTTTGAAGAATTTGATCTCTCACATTAGAGAGCAGATATAGACATATATAGAAGTGGACCACTCGGTCCAGCGTCGACGAGACGGCTGCTGCTTCGCGGTAGTGCCATGTCAGATTAGATCAAGTAATGCCTTCATCGATCGACACAGCAGTGGAGGAACCATAGTACGTGAATACTCGGCTTCTGAACTGCTGATAGCTGTTGGTCTCCGACAAGCTCTTTGTAACTTATCATCATCCATGACACCGGAGCATAAGATGGGTAGGTCCGGACGAGGCTTGGAAGAGTCAGAGAGAAGCAGCCTTAGAGTCTCAATGCTCATACAGTCCGACCTCGCATACAAATCTAGTGTTGGAATGCGACATGGGTACGACACTAGTCGTGTCGATCAAGCACGTGGGAAAATGAACGTGTCTGGTTGAGTAGTACTGCTTCTGGGGCGATGTTTGGTCATTCGCAGGTACCAGGCCCAGACATGAGTTATGGTAAGGCTGAGCTGCGTCCCCGGCCGAGCCGACCTTGAACAAGTAATACCTACCTAGGTAATGTAGGTTGCCCGTTGTGAACTTCAAGGGAACCCCAGGGCGCGAGCCGCGTGACGTGATACGAAAACTAATATGTTCTCGGTCTTGTAAACGGCGAGACGGGAGGGTTTGAAACAACCAAGCTCGGAAATCAGAACGTCTTGAACAATACCAGAATAGTATTGCGATGACAACCTGAAAACGAATCAACGAATAAGGCTGTCGGGGCCGAGGCTCGACTGTGACTGTGACTGCGAAGTGACGGAATCGCGTACTCACTGCTACTCTATGCAGGCAGTTATGTATGTGCCTGTCAGCAAACCTGCGTGCGATGACCGAAAGAATGATCGATCCACCTGACGAACCGGATGAGGGTCTGCGGGAAGTTGTGGCGGTGTCCATCGCAATACAAAGGAACTACGGTACCTGGAACCCCTGCTACTGCGCGCTGCTTGATTTTCGCATCCTGCTTACTAGGTATTTGCGCATATAAAACAGCCTTCTTCGCCCCCCGTGCTCTGTAGCTTGGTTTGGCATTTGGAGCAGACGCAAAAAGAGACTCGAACCAGTGCCGGCTTACCTAACCCTACAACGGTCTAAAAACCCGTCTCCTAAAAGGGCTACCGGCCGGCTCGCCAGCAAATCATAGCCCGTCCTACGCCAAACAGCCGACAGCTCTCCCCAAGGACTCCCATCGTCGAGTTCCGCTTGAGCTTTCCCAGTCCCCCAGTCAGCCAAATTCTCAACTATCCGTGTACAGTATATTACTCGTTCCCTGGCACCCTTTCTTTCTATTCAACGCAGCCACAGCCCACTTTCGCCGCCCTAGGAAGCCAATTGTCCGAGTTTTTTTCTGCCTTCGAATCGGAACCTTGCAATCGCCCTCATTCCATCGATCAGGCACCAGGCTTTATTAAAAGAGGAAAAAGAAAAAAAAGGAAGACGACCGAGCGCCAATCACAGGTCCATTACGCGGGCTTGAGCTAGGTAGGTACATATACACTGCATGGCATTCATCCTAGAATACAATAAGAAGGCATAACCTGACAAGCAGCCGTGGTTATAAGGTTGCTTCCCGCTACCTTAAAATCCTCTCAACATACACGTATCCAAATTTACCTGTGGTCGTCTATGTTAGGTACTCGCATAGAAGTGCCCATGAGACTCCGGCTTGTATTGTAACCCAGAATCACAACCCCAAGTCGGTTTCATACTCCAGGTTGCTTGAGCCTTGAGTTAAATCAAGTCTCACCATCGTTGGCTTCCGCAATCCCATCTGTACTGGTATATATATATACCCCAATATCTGTACCGTACGGTGTGTGCCCAGAGCCTCAATCGCACGTACCTGCTGTATATGACTGCAGGCTTTTTGCATGGTCCAAGTCTCCAGGCAGTCGCAAAACACCAGTCCAAGCTGAAGTCCTCTTATAATAAAGAGCGCTTCAAGGTTGTTGTCGACTATCGAGACCTGCATTAGCCCCTCCATCCGATAGAGAACCCCTGCACTCAAGTTCCCCCCTCACCTTCCTCTACCGACGAACAAAGATAGAAAAAGGCAAACACTCTGACGCTGTGCCGTCTTTGTTTAACCAGCCACACAGAACCATTTCGGAAGGAACCTAAACGCTTGTTTACGGTCTCGTCCTAAACCTAGGGGGGAAACCTAGGGTGGCAATCTCGCACCCTTTGCTGCCCTGCCGTTTATGCCGGAACCAAAACCATGTCAACTGGAGATGGTACATATGCGCCAAGGTCGCCCGACCTCTCTTTCTTAGCAGCCGGATCCGACATCCCTCCCAACGTTAATAGCTCCGAGCGCCCGCAAATACCACCACCTGCCAATCTCTACTACCACAAAGCCACCGAAGACGAATCACCAGGTGCTACCAAGCAGGCCAAGCCCCAGCTCCACCATGCTTCCCAATTCGGATATCAACCTCAATCACCACCACTACCGCTAGTGCAAGCACAATCAAACACGATACCAGCAGGAGCTGACCTTGGATTTAATAACAACCAGCACTACCAGCACCACGACCAATTCGCTCAATATTCTTCTAATCCATATCCACCTCACCAACCAGCTGTTCAACAGCCTCGCCCGGGATCGTATCCGCAACAGCAGAGTTCTGCACCGCCTGTCTACGGAACTTTATCACAGGAGCAGAGCGTTCCCCGACCTTACTACCCACCTTTTTCTGCGCCGACATCAGCAGCTGCCCAGTATCAAACGTCGCAAACTCAATTAGCAAACTCTTTTTATCCGCCTGCCGGTGCAGATCCGTATTCTCACGCGCAACCAACTGTATCAGGCCTTTCGGTGTCGCAAACCCCGGTGGGGCCAGGTCTTCACCCCCCGACGGCACGAGAAACGTTACAATACGACGGCCACCGACGAGCTCGAACCTCGCATTCCGCAAACGCCATGCCCCCGCGAAAATCCGCACAGGTGCCGGCGACGCAGCCAGAGGTCATGCCCTCGCCGGTCAAGACGAAATTCCCTACCGCCCGCATCAAGAGGATAATGCAAGCGGACGAAGAGGTCGGGAAGGTCGCCCAGCAGACGCCAATCGCCGTCGGCAAGGCACTCGAACTCTTCATGGTACAGCTCGTGACGAAGAGCGCAGAGGTGGCCCGGGAGAAGAATTCGAAGAGGATAACGGCGCAGATGCTCAAGCAAGCGGTGGAATCAGCTAATGAATGGGACTTCCTGCAAGACATAGTAGCCAAAGTGAGTGAGAAGGAAGAGTCATCGAAGAGCGCCGCCGGCAGGGCCCGGCCAGAGAGCGATAGCGACGAGGAGGCGGATGCGGGAGAACCGAAAAGGAAGGGAAGGGGTGGCCGTAAAAAGAAGGCGCCGGCATGAGGTTCTAACTGGAGAGTTGCTTGGGGCGAGCTGGGCTCTTGACATCCTTGACGATACGATGAGCTATGGAATATGAACGGAAGGTTTGGGCCTGCCTGGTGTTTCAGCGTGAAAGGCATACATTGGCGTTGGTGGCGGCGCTCGGGGATCCCCATCCCTTCGCGAAGGGAGCTTTGATGTATAGCCTGCATTCGGCCACATTCTTGTTTACTTAAGTGGCCGCGCAAGGAGAGGCCCCAGGGTATGTGGCAGCTGCATATGGGATCATGCAGGCTATTACTACAGTAATTAGCATGTACGAGGAGCTATTATGGCTATTATTCTCCCTCTGACGTGCTGACGCATGTATCTGCGATCAATAGCCCTGTTCCTTCGCATTCTTTGTTCAGAAGACTACCGTCGCTTTGATATCGGACAGGAGTCTGTCATCTGCCCGAGGTAAAGATGCATTCTCGCGATGTTCGAATATCCGCTTGGTAGACCTACCTGCGTAAACCACTACGCAGGTACAAATGTGCATCATAACATATACACGTACTGTAGGCGATGCGGGTGCCCCGCATCAAGGTCAAAAGCTCCTGGAGGTATATGGATAAAAATAGTCAGAGTTAAAGACTAGATATGGCATATAAGCATATTTCTTGGGAAGCCATAACTTGTCTAGATTCTATAGCTAAAGAGGATCCCGAGTAAGCGTTATATTTCAATGTCTCGGCGGGATGCCGGATTCTCTTAATGATTTTGCTGATCGAGCACCCTACGCCTTGCGAGTGAGGACTCGAGAGAACAGCACAGCACTGTACCTGCAACTGTTCCCACAATTTGCGGTTCAGTTTCCCCCCCTTTCCAACAACGCTTAACCTCCGTTAAAACATCCTTGCCCGCTTGAAAAGCCAATCAGCTCATCGAGCCTCTTCGCGTCTCCTTATTATTTTAGTAAACCACCTTACTTTTTAGTTTCACTTTATACGAAGTACCTGAGACTGTAGTTACCAATCAAAAGCGGGCGGCCGGCAAGCACCAGGCGCGGCCGAGGCCCAGAAAAGGACAATCAATGGATGGTCACCTTGAATGGTCAATTTTCCATATCGGGGATTGATGGACGGAGACTTGTAGCGAAAGGACAAGATCGCTTATTATTATGCCGACAAGCTTTAACGGGCAATCTGAACACCTTTACAATATCTACACGGTCTCTATCACGCCTCGTACATACATTACATGAGTAAGGTCATACATGCACGGAACGACGAATCGACCTGATCTGATACGAGAAACTGTTGACCCGCGCCCTCATCGGCGGCCATGATACAGGCTCTCCCTGATTGGTCCAGTTGATGTTCGAAGACCGAGGAGGCGTCGCGCCTCTCATGATTTCTCTACCATTCTCGTGACGACACTTCGATAATGTCGTGGGAACTGCTCCAGCGCTTCATCGAGAGTGATGTCTTCAACCAGAACCCCTTCCTCTCCGTCTCATATCTGTCGTACGTATTCCCCTCCTCCCCGGTCCACGCTGGGAGCTCGCGGAATTTGGTCCCAGCATTTGCTGATCTTTTTGTTCTTCTAAATTACAGACGATATGCGGACCATGTCGGAATTCACTACGTATTATGCTCGAAGCTCCGGCAGTTTCCCTACGAAGATATCGAATTCTTCCTCCCCCAGCTATGTCATCTTATAATCAGCGTCGATAACGAGTCCATGGCTCTGGAGGAATTTTTGTTGGATCTGTGCGAGGAATCTGTCACTGCCGCGTTACTGGTCTGTACATTGCGCACGAACAAAGAGGAATACTCGGGCTTGGTTGCTAAACAGACAGTAGACTTTTTGGCTCTTCCAAACCTACTTACACGACCTCGCTTCGACGCCGCAAGCGCAAGCATTCAAGACCTGCCGGAGGGTTTACAATAAAGTCCAGCACGTCGTATTTGGGCTGTCGGACGCGAGGCAGGACAAGATCAAGGAGAACATTCTCCCGGTCACCGTCCTCGCCAGTTTTGCGCTGGCCAGCATTGGTCTCCCTATCCTGTCACAATGGGCTGGCCCCCTGGCTGTCGCCCAGGCCAGGAAGGCGATACCTTCCGAGGATGTCATTTCCGAGACGAACATGGCTTCCAAGGTCACGAGAAGCCAGACAGTTACCGGGACTACCACGAGGTCGCGCCGGGCTAGGGAGGGGCACCAGGAGGCGAGCACGTCAGATGCGCCAGCCTCTGCCCAATTGCCGGTCAGACCGCCGCACAGCCCCTTTCCAAGGACGCCGAGAACGCCGTCGGCCGAGTCGGGTCTCCAAGCCGTGCTTGAAACGCGAAAGCCGAGCGGCATTGACAACCGGCTGTTGGATGCTCGGCTAAGTTCTACGTCTCTGCCCCTGCCCGAAATGAGAGAGACGAAATCGCCCCGGGTAGTGACGGGGCCGCCGACGCCGCTTTCTGCCGGTCCGGCTCGCCCCGTCGACGCCATCTCCCGCAGGCATTCGCACCACGTGAAGTCGATCATAGGCCAGGCGGAGATGTCTTCGGCGCAGAAGGGGAGGCTGTTGCGACAGAACTACTTCCGTTGCCAGACAGCATTCCTGACCGCGCTCGAGGACATATCCAACCGACTTGTCATCGTGCCTAAGCCCGCTCGTCTCAGCGCCCTGAGAGCTGAGCTGGCTCTGATCGCCAGAGATCTGCCCGCCGAAATCGACATACCGGTGATATGTCCGCCTTCGCTTGTAGATGGCTTGCCTTCAAAAAGCCGACATCATCGTATCGTGAGGATCAACCCGGCGGAAGCTACCGTCCTTAACAGCGCGGAAAAGGTGCCGTATCTATTGATGGTCGAGATACTCCGCGACGACTTCACCTTCGACCCGGACTCCGTCGATAACCAAAGGCTTATAACCACTCTGCTGGCGGAGCAAGGATCTCGCAAGCGGATCTTCGACCTGTCGGAGGCTGAGCGTTTACCAGCTAACGACCCAGCGGCGGAGTCGACTATAGCCGAGGAACCCGACAGTGTCTTTGAGCCTACTTCTGGCGACCTGGGAAGTTCTCCGATGCTGCGACCATTTGATGACGACGATGAGGCCGGCGCCAAGAAAAATGGAAAGATGAAAAATCACGCGACGCGCTCGGTCAACGCCCCTGGTATAAGTCTATCCGATTCAAATACGCCGAGGACATCGGGAACGTATACTTCAGGGTCCAGTAGCCCAAGTCCGTTCAAGAAAGTGATGACGATGCCGAATCCGCGGAATGCCTCCGTTGATCAACCGGATTTCTCGGCTCTCGCGACCCATATGCGGACCGCATCCCAGATGTTAGCTCAATTGGAAGCGACGAGTGGTAAGCGGCCGAAGCATGAGGTGGCTGCCATCAGATCCAAGATCATCGCTAGTATGCAGAGCTTGGAGGAAAAGAGTTTCGATCTTGATGATGGCCAGGGGCCGACGTTCGACTTGATCATGGCCAAAACGGCGGCGTCCTCGGTATCTGAGGGCGGCAACGATCTCGACGACGACTTCGATCCGAGCAACGCAGCCGCCGGGGCAGCCAGGATGGAGAACGACGCGATGACTGGAGGCGTCCAGAGAAAAGGGGATCGGGATGATCCTAGCGCTGCCGTCTTTGGCGAGGCGTGGAACATGAAGAAGGAACGTATCCGGAAATCTTCCCCGTACGGGTGGATGAAGAACTGGGATCTCGTCAGTGTCATCGTCAAGACCGGGGCCGATCTGCGCCAAGAGGCTTTTGCTTGTCAGCTGATTCAGGTATGCGACAAGATTTGGGCCGACGCCGGGATTCCCGTCTGGGTGAAGATCATGCGGATATTGGTCACTGGTGAATCCTCAGGGCTCGTCGAGACTATCACTAACGGTGTCTCGCTTCATTCCTTGAAGAGGAGCCTGACCATAGCGTCGATCGAGTCGGGGGTCAATCCCCGGCGGCGGTTTGCGACTTTGAAGGACCACTGGGTTAAGACGTTCGGCAAGCCGAACAGCGAACCATATAAGGCGGCCGTGGACGCTTTCAAGCGCTCCCTCGCGGCGTACAGCATAATATCGTACATCTTGCAGCTGAAGGACCGCCATAACGGCAATGTGCTCATCGACAACGAGGGACACATCATCCACATTGATTTCGGATTTATGCTTTCGAACTCGCCTGGCTCCGTCGGATTCGAGGCGGCGCCTTTCAAGCTGACGTACGAGTACGTCGACGTGCTGGGCGGGGTCGGATCCCCCGATTTCGAGGACTACAAGAGATTGTGCAAGCAAGCGTTCCAGGGTAAGTAAGCTCGGAGGGCGAAAGGGAGAGATTCAGCCTTATCTAGGCTACCCACGTTTTCTTTGCTTCCCACTGGGCTAACTCGTGTCGTATCGCAGCGCTACGCCGCTCCGCGGACAACATCATCGACCTCGTGCGCATGATGGGCCAGGAGTCAAACATGCCCTGCTTCTCGGCGGGCGTCGCGCAGGCGACCAATGCCCTGCGCCAGCGCTTCCAGCTGCACCTGAGCGCCGACGAGGCCGAGAACTTCGTCGAGACGGACCTCATTGCCAAGTCCCTCGGCAGCTACTACACGCGACTGTAAGTCGATGCTGCCCCTTGTCCCTCTCGCCCCCTTACCGACTACCATCCATCCACTACCCCCAGGATGGCCCCTCCCATTTTTTCCCTCACCGAGCGGAGAGTCGCACATTCGACTGACCAACCACAAAGCTATGACACGTTCCAGTACCGGACCCAGGGTATATACTAGGCGACGCATGCATAAGTACATACATATATATATATATATACGGACGATCGAAGACAAGGGAAGGAAGGCAGGCGAGCTTCGGGCTTTTTCCGAAATACACCTTTGCTGGTGGTGGGAGCAAACGGCGATGGGGAGATCGGGCAGGCGGGTAGGGTGGTAGGGGTTGCCGTTGTCGTTGTTATGGCATCCGAAACGAACTGGCATCTGGGCGGCGTTTTAGCAAGGGCATGAGCGATAGAACGTCATGATTATTACTACCACTAAACTAGGATAAAGCCTCCAGAACCCAGGGTTGGAACCGACATTATACATACGTGCATTGTTCTTGTTGCTCGAGTTGCCGTGCGGGGACTGAGGGTGTCTCGCCCGTATCTATATGTGTGTACGTGTACCTGGGCGGATTGGATGGGATGATAGGGAGTCGCGTATGGGATTCGTGGATATATATATATATCAACATCTAGGCCTCTATTAACCTGGGATCGGGGATCGTATTTGTTTTCTTGTCGCTTTTATCCTGGTGTTCGGTTGGAGGCCGCCGCCGCCGTCGTTCTTGTCCTCGTCTTCCTCCTCGTCGTCGCCAAAAAAGGGGTGTCCCGAATGTTGTTGTTGTAGATGGTAGTCAGCTATCGGCGGCGAAATTGCTATCGTGTTTGTCGCTTGTGTTGTGCATGTCGCCGTCGTCTTCCGTGCAGCCATCGAGGACATTGCTACCATAGGGGCCATCGGTGTGAGGATCTTGTGAGGGGTAGTCGTCGTCGTCGGTTGACGGGTTGTCATCGGGTGTAACTGGTCTATCATAGTGAGGATTGACTCGCCATAGAAGCCATACATAGTCCCGGTATTCATGCCTGTCTGCTGCAGTACACGAGTCATCCTGATGGTACCATGGCTGTGTTTCGTCCCGTCGAAATCCATAGCTTTCTTGGTTGTCTTTCCTTGCCGAGATGTGGGAAGCTGGCTCGTCAGTAAATGTGGCCGGCTCGTTCCGTCTTCATACCTTGTCCGGGCGGAGAGGGGGAGCCGCCGAGTTGCGCCCCTCCTGTTGGTGCCGCCACCTTGAGTCTTGACACTCTGGACAACTCATATGGGGTGGTGGGGCGTCGAAATCGTAATCATCATCGGATTTTTGGTCACCGTCGAACACTTAGAGGCTGTTGATGGACGAGTTCCGGATTTACCTCATAGAAGCAGTGGTCACCGTCAGAACCGCATACTCGAGATACGCGGTTTTGTCTATCCCGAACTTAGCTTTCGCATGGCTAGGCTTGGGTATACCCCGTGGTCCACTTCACTAACCGCACCCACAAACTACAGTTTCTATACCTACCTCTATCTATGTATGGCCTCGGTTTCATGTATGTATTATTGCTCCGTGACAGGACTTAGCTGTAGAGAGGGCATCATTATAGGGGAAGTTCGTAAGGGGGATCTAGTATCAACTGCCTTACGCTCTTCGCTCTCGACCGAAGTGCTTGGCAGGCTCGATCGTACCCCCTGAATGCTTCACCAGCCGCACCAGCCGCATATGGTCAACCCATGGTGTCCTACCGGTATGAACGGGGAATTCCAAGCACTGTGTGTAGGCGCCAGGTGTCGAGCACTGTTTCCTGCGACTCGACTGATCATAGTATCGCCAACCTTGTTTGCGCTCCTTCCCACTGACGTAGCATGTCGTTAACGCAACCCGTCCTCGTGAACAATAGGATCCGCTTTTTCACTTTGAAGTTCTCGTGAATTCACTTCTTCCCTCTCCTCCAGTGACTTTCTTCACCTCTTACGCCTTCTTGAGTGAATTCCTTCATCTCAGTTCGTTCTTGACTGAGCCGCTTTGGTTATTTCCGCCATCCGCTACGCACATTCGATCACTTACTTTCTTCTCTTTCGTCAGCCGTCGTACACTGAAGCGATTGGTTGATTCCCTTCCGTGTATCTTCCGCGCCTCTCCCCATCTTCATAAATCCTTCCATATCTTCGCCAACTCATATACGTACGTCACGATGCCGCCGTCAACTCAGCAACAGTCTCCCTCGGCGAGCCCGGAGCCCCTCCTAGCCAATCGTGTGTCTACCGCTAAGCGGTATTGCAAACGTAGCTGGAACCGGTTCGAGTTGGACGCCGTGCTAGCGCTGATATGTAAGGGCGACCACACCAGGAGCCTGTTCGTCTTTACAGACAGGCTCAACATGGCTGTGAATGGCAACTTCGGTGAAAAGGGGGATATCTCCGTGGATGATGTGCGAGAACTACTCGAGTTCCTGGAGGAGAGACACAAGGGAGCCAGTAAGTATTCCCCTCCGCCCTTTCCACTTCACCGTCCTTCTTCTTTCCTTCTGCACCCGAGTCCCCGTCCCATGCCACTGGGCAGTTCCGAGCTTCTAGGGAGCCCCCGGTTATGGGTTACGCGAAAGCTCTGCTTTGACAAGAAAAGGGAGAAATTGGCATCACTGACTCGGCAATCCAGTGCGTTTCATCGAGCGGCAGCCGGCCCCGTGCCGCCTCACGCGCCGCCAGAAGCTCGTCTTCGCCCGGGAGCTGCCCTTCGACGGGTCCCTCCGGGAATGGACCGCGGGGGGCCGGCGCGAGGCCGAGATGAAGGCCAAGCCCGAGCGCCTAAGACGCTTGCGGACCCGCCGCCACGACCCGGAGCGGCATAATCGGGCTACGAAGGGTGCCAGAAGTCGACGCGCTGCTCGTGAGATGCGTATTTACGAGCGCCAGGGACACGGGGGCAGGAGGATCCGTACGCGTGCTGCGAATGATGATGGGTCCCGTCGCGATCGCCCGCATGCGGACCGTAAGTTGAAAATGAGGACCATGCCTGATCTGTTACTCTCCCTATCTCATAGACTGACCGCTCAACAGAAGGACCCAAGTCCACTGCGGAGAACACCAGCGTAGGAGAGCAACCCACAAAATCTCAGATGCGGCGCGATCAAGATCTCGTCCGCAGCCCTTATCACCGGGGCGATGACGTGCTCCCTCGTCAAGAGCAGCAGGAACGCGACGAAGCAAGCGAGCATGGATCCAGCCCTAGACCGGAGCCGCTGCCTGCCACAACCTATGCTGCCCCTGACTTCGATATGCCCTACTCTCGGATGGTTGAGCCTGATTACTTTCTCGAGTCCGGTCTATACGGCTATGGCCACTCTGGACTCGGTTACCCTTCGGACGCGGAATCTCTCCTTTAAATTAACACTGAAGCTTCTCCATGCGTCCTTTTGCAACGGTAACGCACGATCTATCATCATTCAGCGTTGGAGAGTCCCACGGCGGAGCTTCGTAACCCCCTGAGCTTCTTCAGCAATTGATGTCGGCTTCCCTATAATTGCCTCGAGAGCTGAGGCATCTTTATTTCATTGCCGGGCCAGAGGGCGATCCAAAGAAGAAACCTCACCAGATTACCACTTTTACATAACTATACCCCCATAGAGCACTAATCACTATCAGTTGTCTCGGCCAATCGTGCCGAGTGTGGCCTGGAGACTCATAACAAGACAAGCAGAGCAAAATCCGGTTCTACACTCAACAAAACCTAAGTAAGTTCGACAGCCTCACTTTCGGCGCTCCTCTCAACTAACGAACGGCAGTGGGCTTTCCTTCCGCGGACCTTCCTTTTCACTGCAAATTTCGTCCCCCCCCGGATACGTGCTAGGCGCGCTGACTCACGATTCCCTCCTCCTGCAGCCACAAACAAACGACGGCAACCGCCTCCCTTACGATAGCCGCATACACGATAGGAACCCTGCCCTCGCGGCGCCATCAGGAGGCGGGGTTCGTAACTCAGACCTAGGACTTCCATCACCCCTCCTCCCCGCAAGGATCCCCGCCTAGGCCGTCTCATCCGCCTCCGCAACGCCCAGCTACCTACTGGACTGCGGGATGTGGTGGCGTCGGCGGCTGAGGCTGACTATGCAGATTTCCTATCTCCGACCAAGACCGCGGGAATCTTCGAGGAGGGAAGTGAAGCTCTGCAATATTTGGCCCTCCTCCACGTTGGGGTTTGGTTGGGCGTTGCGTTTGTGTGCGCGCGCGCTTGTGCGTGCGTGCGTATGAGTGTGTGTGTGGCTGGTCGGCCTATCGGAGTGGGAGGCGGGATATATGAATGCAACGCAACCGAAAAAGAAAACGAAGGACAGCTAGTCCCGCATACGTCGGTATTCCGGTTCCCGTATGCGCATGCGCGCGTGGTTGGTTCCCGTAACGTATGCGCGCCCCGTTAGACTCTCCTATCCCATGCATCCGTACGTGCCACCGGATCCGAGTTCTTGGATGGGGGCGGAAAAGGAGAGAGCGGTTACCTTGGCCCCTCCCATCTCCTGCAGGGACCTGACTGACCGGCCCCGGGGGGCGTGCGCATGGGCTTTTTGCGTTGACGAGCAAGACGCACATACCTACAGTCCTTTGCCTGCTCGCCTCACCGCGGCACCGGCCCCGTTGCGCTCTTGCATATACGTTTGACGTGCGTACACGCACGCGCACATCGCGCATCTGGGGGCTGTTATAGGTAAGGGTAGTATCCCGGATCTAGACGCAGGACTGATGGATTCAGAAGCTTCCCTGCTCTATCTTTCTCATGCGCGTGTATGCATGTCAACGGGACCGACTGGTTGGCGGCAAGGCCCAGGCTGGCCATGGACGTCTTTACGTACGGATGCAGGGAAGAAATCGATAAATGGCCCGGAATAGTAAATTCTCCTATCGTTTCCTACCTAATCGGAAAAGTCCGTCCTCACGAACATTTCCTATCTCAGCCTCGCCTCGGCTTTCGCCTTGTCTTATCCATTTTCGTGATGATCTACCTATCTGCTTGCCCCCTAGCTTGTTTACGGGTTTAATCGACCCAGGCTACTCTCTCTCGTTTCTTGTTTTCTCTCCCGCCACCTAATTACGCAGACACACACAGAGAGACACATAACGTACACACATGTGCGCGTGGGCTATCAAGAGGTGTTGCGTGATTGTATTACGAGAACGAGACGGGGGGCGGGCTGGGACTACCCTCGAGACGCTGGATGGACCCCACGCCACGTTACCGCGACACTGCCTTGCCTGCCTGCCTGCCCGCCCGTGTGATTGCGTGCTTTCATGCGTGCCACATATGAGATGGGATGACGCATGGAATGGGATGGGAAGGGAAGGGAAGGGACGGAACGGTCCTCTTGAGTGCAATGCTCGTTTCCCGTAGCATCCACGTCGTGGCACCAACCCCTCCGCGGGATTCCGACGCCATCCGGCGGTCCTCTTGCGCACCTACGTAGCAATGGATAGGCTGCCTCCCCGCCCTCCCCGGAGGCGCGATAGGACGGCTTTATTAGTTACGTCGTACGCATGGCTTGATGAAATAAATATCCTAAAGATGGAGGTGGCAAATTTCCAAAAAGGAACCGGAAATTTGGAAAGCGTGATTGGGTGAGCCTGATGAGGTAAGATGAAATACGAACTGGCCTTTTACCGATTGGGTTTGATTGAGATGATTTCTAATCTGCTACGGGTAACTTTCCCTTTTTCCTTTTCGTGGCGCACACTCTTGGTTTTTTCCTCTGTCCCGTCTACTTGCCCAGCACCCTGCAGGCTGAGCCAGCCGTCGTGTAAAAATGACCGGTTTATTGGTAGAAGCTGGGAAGGAAAGGGGGGAAAGAAAACGAAGAAATAAAGGAAAACAAAGCGGAAACTCTGGCTAGATGGAAAACCACGTCATCATAGCTTATAACTCGCTCCCTAACCCGCTACCGGCCCTTTCTCCCTATAGATGAAAATAAATGATAAGGACAATCACCGCCACCAAAGGAAATGAGGGGAAAAAAGTATGTATGTGTCCGTAGTGCCCGTATATGTGAAGGATGCCTCCGATTCAGCGGTAGCTGCCGAGAGAAGGTGGAAAGAAACCCTAAAGGAGGAACCGGTGAGCCGCGAGATGCCATTGATAGAGAGCAATCAAATTGGCAGCCAGCCACCTTGACCGCATCCGGATAGGACGACCGCGGGAAACCAACCGCTCCCCCGCGGTGCAACCTTCTCCATTCCATTGGGGGCCCTTCTCTCCATCCATCCGTGCTTACCCAAGGTAGAGTAGCAGTTCGCGGTATCTGTCCTCCTCGGTCATCTAGCTGGTAAGGCATTTTCACCCTGGCAAAGGACGGCCGGGGAGAATGCCGCGAAGTGCGCCAGGATCATGTTGGCGAGATGCCGCAGAACCCGAAGAGAGTGAGGCTCTTGCAGTTGTGCTGAGCCGCCAGAACCGAGAGGGAGGAGGGGTGGTGGATGGATGTTGGACGGGTAAGACGATTGCTGACGGAATGGCGGATGTATGGATGGGGCTTAACGGAGGGACACAATGAGCGAGACAACGTGTTGGTAGAACAACCGGACCGGAGTAATATTCGTGTATAAGCATTTTTTTTTCTCCACACCGATTCCTTTATTTGCTCCTCTCTCCCCTTATGCCGGCAATTACTGCTGATGGTATGCACACCGCTATTCTGGGGGCGATCTCAGCTCGTAGACTGCCGTGAGCCTGTGGACTAGGGGACAGAGAGAGATATTATGCGCCCCCCGGGTCGGCTTGACGCCAAGAAGCCCCCGTCCAGCCGCGTGATTGGTAGTCGGTTACCTTACACGAACTCGACATGCAGCCTTAGCCCAAGATATGCAGCCACCGTTGCCTCACATCACACATGCATTCATCCCCTCGGTCCCCCTCCCTTCCCCTACCTACAAGCCAGGTTGCTGCTGTGGCACGGCCATCCCGGCCCCAGCACCAGCAGCAGCGGCAGTAGAAGAAGAAGAACAAGAAGCAGGGCGCACGGGAGAATCGACGGCGATCTCGAAGCTGGGGATCGAGCCGTTGCACATGACGGCGAACAGCTTGGTGATGTCGTCGCCGTGGTACGTGGTCATATCGTAGAACTCGCGATCGAACAGGGCCTGGCGGACGACGGCGCGCAGGTGGATCGTCGACGGCGCCGAAGCCTTGCCTCCCCCTGCGGCGGCGGCGCCTTCTCCACCCACGCCCACGCTCGGTGGTGAGGAGGACGAGGACGACTGATGATGATGAGGCTCAAAGGCAGACACGTGCGTCCGAACGTATGTCAGCGCCGCGTCTTTCAGCGCGCTGATGCTGGGTCGCACCTGTTTCAGGACGCGCTGCTCGCCCCGGCCCAGCCAGAGGATGGTGAGGCGGACGTCGAAGAGGCCAATAGAAGCGCGGGCGTCATCTCCGGAGGAGGGGGAGTGAGTCGGTCCGCTCAGGATGGAAGGATGCAGGGATGACGGGTGTTGCGGCGGTGCTCCACTGGGGCGATGAAGTTGATGCGCATGGTGAGGGGACAGACCGTGGGGAGGTCCTGCCATGGGCGCGCGCTGACCGTAGAGGAAGTGTTGCTGTTGCAGTGAGTGGTTTGCCGCTGGCGGCAGCGGCATGGGAACGCGAGCGGCGACGCTTGGGGGCGGCGGCATCATTAGTGGACCCCCACGCACCGACGTATGCGCCGGAGGAGGACCCTGCCACCCAGGCGGCGGTGGGGGCGCGCGGCAGCCGGGCGGCGAGGCCCTACTAATGGGACAGTTCACGGCTCGCCCTGGGTGTCCTGGGGGGTACCGAGGGGGGAGGTGATGCTGGTGGACCGCGTCGATCTCCTCGTCCGATTCGTCCTCCGTGAGGTCGCGCTTCGACGAGCAGCGGTGATCCCGCGCGGAGGGAAGCCCAGGGCCCGCGGATATGGCCGATTTGCGGCTCTTGGTCGTAAAATTCCTGCGGGACGATAGCTTGGACAGGCCATCTCCTTGGCCTGCGTAATTCTCCTTATCAGGGAACGAGGCGGCGTCCTTGGCAAGCTCGTCATCTGAGCTGTCGCACTCGGAGAACGTGGCGGTCGAGGACTCCGATTTCCCTGACACCGCTGATGCAGAGTCATCGTCGCTGTCGAACTTGGTTTTCTTGACGTCAGGGGGTCTGGAGAAGCCGTTTGTAGCAAGGTAATGGTGAACAGCCTCGGAGGATTTCGTAAAGAGAGACTGAAGGGCCTTTTCCGCCGTCTCGACGAAATCCGACGAGATCAGGGGCTCGCGTAAGTCATCATTCGAACGTAGAACATAGGCCTTGTATTCCCCCCTAGGGTTTCTCTGTGTGACTACGGATATATAGTCTTCTTTGGCGGACAGGAAAACGCAGTTGTCTACGCGCGAGTTAGAAACACATTTGGTAAGAAAGCTGCACAACGTGAGGAGAGGGACCTGCCGATTATTTGCTCTCGATAGAAATCCATCGCGACAAGTGGTGCCATCATGAGATTCGGAGTGGTGTGATCCCGAAGAGAGAAGAGTGTTTCGAAGCGCAGCACCATTGGGAAGCCCTGTGTGAGAGGGCCTTGTCGTTAGAGACTACAGTAGCGAGAGGACCAACGGCGGTTTATATACAAGTAGCCACGCCGGGAATAACACAATAATACCCTACTCACACAGGCCGCTCGCAAAGGCGGCGTTCACACGCACCACGCCACGCAGATGGAGGGGAAAGTAACAGGGACGCATGTCTTACTAGGAACGTTCGTACTCGGGATGCTGCTGCAGACAAGGTATCTCACCCTACCAATAACAACAAGCGGTTATCACGTTGAATTGGGGGGAATGCGGCGATTGCCCGCCCCGAAGGCCCCCATCGCCCGGACGCAGTGACCGTATATCCGGGCTTCTGGGATCTAGCATCCTAGTCCACAAGACATACCATGAGGCGTACAATCGGTCTCGGCGTGGACGAAAACTGTAAGGGAACTGCTGGTTTCTTGAGCCAAATTGGCTGGCTGCATGAAAAGCGGTAGTACGACTGTAAGCGAGCACAGGGTGTGATCCGACCGGCTTCTCTTTGCGACGCCTCCGAATGTCATCGTTGTATCCATCGCCGGCGATATGCCAGAAAAAAGTCCGATACCGCTGACCCTGTAGGTGACTAGTAAGTTAAAGGGACGAAAGTCGTCCAGAGCCTTTAAAATTAAAGTGAAGCTGTTTTTGTGGTGTTTTGCGTCAATCACTACTCGAAGGGGAGGATCTTCATCCAGCTAGGGGGCTCGATGATGAGTGTAGGCTAGAATTTAAGTGCCGAGGACCAATCGTCCATGTAGGCGACGAAAGTTGCGGGCAGATCGGGGCTTCTTGGAACCCGGAGTCCCCTGGAGAGGCGGCCTTGCAAAGAAATACCACCGTAACCGGGGGGCCGTTGCTGCAGTACATATATTGCTTCCGGGGAAACTGTCGCCCGAATCCCAGAGGTCGCCTCCGGTTTCGAAACTGGTAAAAGGAGGGACTGGGACAATGTGCATAGGCAGGTGAAATAATATATGTACGACCCTGGTACAGGCTGGTACAAATTTGGATTACACGGTAAGTCCGCAGCGGACCAGCGTACTTAAGTAGGCTTTGTGTGCTGTAGCCTGATGGCAGTCCGAACTGGTATAATGTCATCTAGTGTCAACGCCACGTCGGGTCCAGGCGGCGTTGCAAAGTAATCCTTTGAAAGAAGTCAGTATTTGCCCAGTCAATTCTTCTCACCCTGCAAAAATAGCAGCCCAGCCAGCCAACCAGACCAGGCAACTCGACGGGTGATTTCCTGCTAGATTTGCGGGCCGGGATCGCGGGCACGTTTAGAGGCTACGAATGATCTGATGGTTTCGGCAGATCCATATTGTTTACTGCACTCCAGGACGGAAGCAGTGGCAATCCTTGCGCAGACCGGACGACGGATGCTACGGACGGGAAGGATCAGCAGGCTGCCAACGAGGATCATCCTGTTTGTGGCACGCCTAGCAACATCAACTGAAGCTCGCACAACTGGGTACAGGGCGAACGTACTCGCAGCAATTAGATTCAATAGTCAGTCGGTTTGCCACGACGCAGAGAACACGACGTGTCCCACGGTCCGATAATATGGTCCCGTCGTCCGTCGTTTCTTTGTCCATGGATCCCTACAGAGCACACAATAAATGCCACAATGATTATTGCCCAACCTGAGGCGACCCAACTCCTCCGCCGAGTCCGCTTTATCCAACGACCTGAAGCCTTTCGAGTCGCGACTTGACAGCCTCTACCAGGGCTGTCTCCCGCTCGAGTAGTCCTTTCACTTGGTTGATCTTTGCTCTTCTGAGGTCCGATGGTATGCGTAGGTCGATCGATGAAGATCCTAAACTCTCGTCGTCCTCATCACCCGTGGTTTCGCCCAGCTTCTTCGCCTCCTCCACCAGGTCTTCTCGTAACCGCTTGACCTCTTCGTATCGTTTTAGAGTCTGTTTCAAGCGGGCGGGGCCATCCTCCGGCGCCCCGGTCGCGAGTATGCTGGCCTCCATAGCCTTCACTTCGTTGACCCACGATCGCTCCTTATTGCTCAGCTCTTGGTTGGTAGCCTTCGTGACTGTCTTCCGCATCTTTTCCAATCGTTGACTGAGCGCCTCGCCTCTCTCCCTGGCGTTCTGAAGACGCCTCTCGAAGGCGGCGTTGCTTGATTCTGGTCCTCCGCCGTCGTCCTGATCCTCTCCCGTGACCCCCTCAACCCTCGCCTTGACCTCGTTCGCTTTGGTGATTTGTTGCCTAAGTTCCGTCTGCAGCTTCTCGCACCGGCGGAATAGCTCGGATGCTGCCAGGCCGAGTCTATGCGTCTCTTCGCTAAGAATCTTGTGTGCATCCGTAAAGACCTGCAGTGTCAGAGGGGAGAGCCTAACTTCCTGGTTGACAACCGTCTTGTGCCGACTGGTGCGGAGCTGTTCCAACATCGCTGGGAGGGCTGAATCCTCGTCGAACGCATGTGATGGCTGGAAAACCGGGCGAGGTTCGTAGAAATCCAAGGGCTGCACTTCTGCATCCTTGTCGAACGTAGGCGAGACGGAGCGGGTGGGTTCGAAGTCATCATCCGGAGTCTCGAAAACCATTGCGACTGGCTCAAACGGAGTCGCAGATAGCAAGAAGTAGCCGAGATCAGGATCCCGGATGGCGACAGCTGCAGCCAGGGGCAGATGTGAATCGCCCTGGGCGGGGTTTGTGTAGAGTCTCTCTCGGGTCGAAGTCTGCCCGTTCACCAAGAGGTCGATCCTGAAATCGGACCCTGCCTGCGATTCTCCCTGAAGCTCACTCTCAAGCCGGAACACCCAGGGGGCCAAGGATACGTATGTGATACTAGTGGGATGAGTGACGAAGAATGAATACCGGGAAGTAACGTCTGGGCTAATCATCGGCCACCGTTCTTCTGCGCTCTCCAGCGACGTCAAGACGTCTAGACTCTGGAACGTTAGAAGAGAGGGCGGTTCGGTCGTTGCCGCTAGGCGCCCGAGGGTTTTCAACTTATTCCGAGGAGGTAACCACTGGGCTTGGACGCCGTTAAGGTCCAGGCATATGCGCAGCTGGCCGCTTGACGAAAGCAGACAGATGACGGAAAGCGACAAGCCCTCCCGCTCGACGTCCTCCACCTCGAGTTCCTCTTCCTCGCCCATCATCAGCTCCTCCGTATCCAACTTCTCGCCGATGACGAAGATATCCGTTAACTCCAAGTCAAGATCGTCCTCGCTCTCGGGGCTCAGCTCTAGGTCGAAGGGCCCTTGAAGTCGCGGTACCGTTCCCGGCTTCGTAGGACGCAGGTATATCTCCGTGGGAGGTTCCCCCGGAGGTCCCTCGACGGCCTTGGGCTCCTGATTGTCAAGGTCCGACATCCAGTCCAGTTGTTGTTGTGCTAACAGCTTTGCCGGTTCAGACACATGCGGGTCATTTTCGACGGCGGCTAAGTTGCCAACGATGGATATCGAGAGAGACGGGATTAGAGTGGGCGGCGGAGCCCATTGCGTGGGTAGCAATGGGCAAAGGGCGTACACGTCGCCTTCCCTCATGGCTATCCACAGCGTCATCGGGGACCAGCCTCCAGAGCCCCTTCCCCCGAAGCAGGCAGCGGCGACTTCCATCTCGAACGAGTCGGGCGAGAAACCCTTGTTTGTGACGGCGGTCGATGCCGCGAAATTTTGATCCAGGGACGTACCATCCGCGAGCTTCTTCAGGTCAATTGTAAGGGAAGGCGAATCGAAAGACCATCGGTCGTTCTGGGAGAGCTCCCAGACCCTGACGACAGCATCTTTGGTGATGGTGACTAGGGCAGAGCCGTTAACACCAAGAGGATGCCAGAGTGCCGAGGCGATAGGTGAGCGATCGACTACATGCGTGGTTGGGCCCAGTGTCCAGGATTTCGGTTTTATGACATCAAGGCTGGGTGCCGTGAGATGGGTGGAGTCTGGCAAGAGGATGACGCGAACGGTGTGAGCGGTCACGATGGCCATAAAATTGGCGTACGGAGATATGATAAGCTGCTGGATATCACAGCCAATAGGCGTCTTGATTGTCTATGGCGAGGTTAGCAGTCACAAAAGACGATAATCAGGTGTTCCATACTGACTCGAAAGCCTTCGGCGAAACCGTTCACGATGGACTCATCCAGAATCTCGTCGTCTCCCGGTTCCGAGGAGTCCTCGCGCTTGATGCGAGTGCCATCGAGGCCTTGGGTGCCCTTCTCTTGCCACCTCTCCTTCAGATAGACGAGATCTGCCCATCTGATCTCCTTCCCAACAGCAATGAATACCTCGGTGCCGCGGCGAGCGATAGTCCGGCGTGGTCCCGAAGCTGCGTAGGTTCTGGCAGAGTCGTAAAGTGAGGAACGTTTGGGAGTGTCAGAAGGAGAGGGAGCAAAGAGATCATGCCCGGGCGACGGCTTGGAAAGCCAGGCAGGCGTGTAGCTCTTTATCTTGGGCATACTGGGCGAATCGTGGATGTTCGGTGAGAGACGCGGATGGGAATCAACAACAGAAGTGCATCTTCCGACGCACTGCGCAGACGGGCGAGTATCGCGATATCCTGGCCTCTTGGATTGGCTGACGGTTGCTCAGAGACGTTGGGATGATTAGATTAAAAGTTAATTCGGTTAAGTAATCAGGTGGTGAATAGTCACGACCGCCGCCCAGCTAATGACATGGGATGGATGAAAGCAAGCGGCAGATCCGGCTATTCAGAAGAGAAGCAACCTTCAGTTTTGGAATTTTGAAGTTGAAGGTACTAAGTTACTAGACTAATCTACATAGTAACGTGCTCCGGAAGTGAACATGTGGATACCAGCTAACTACAGCTGCAGGCCTGAGCTTCCAGCCTTTAAAATGTTCCCACTCGCCCTGGCAGCTCTCAACTTGGTTGGATTTAATCCACCCGATTTAGTAGGTACCCGTGGCTGCACATGCATGTACATACGTGCGTGGTAAGTACTCAGTACTTCGAAGCGCGACGCGTTTTGACCTCCACGTCGCAAAAAGGTGGACCAAGCTTCACAATCATTCGTCAGTGGCACACCCCGTCATTTCTAGCTACTGTACTTCCCACCATCAGCCTTCCCATTCAGCCTTCTCTTTAACCAATTCGCTCTCTATCCATCTCACCCGGTCTTACAATATCTTAGAAAAATAATGGAGACTGCAAACAGGATGCGAGGTGGTCTCAGGTCGACGGTGGACAGGCTGGATAGGCCCAGTGCTTACTACGTCAGCAGGGTGAGTGCGCCCTTACCGATGTATCCCGTTCACATGACTTTGTCTCAAGTCGGGTTCATATAATGACATTGCTCACTGTCTCGTCTGCTACAGAACAAGCGGAGAAGGACAGACCATGGCCGGGACGGTAGAGATGGGGACACGGAGATGGGCAACAACGCCCAACCGGAGGAGCCGCCGGAGGATCCCCTCAAGAACGCCACCACCCTCTACGTGGGCAACCTGTAAGTCTCTCGGCCCGCCCCCTCCCTTCCCTGATCTGCATCCTTCCCTTTTCTCTCTCCTGCATACATACTCACGCCCGCATGTTCCCTCGCGCCCCAGCTCCTTCTACACCACCGAGGAGCAGGTATACGAGCTGTTCTCCAAGTGCGGCGAGATCAAGCGGCTGGTGATGGGGCTCGACCGGTTCAACAAGACGCCGTGCGGTTTCTGCTTCGTCGAGTACTACACGCACCAGGACGCCCTAGATTGCATGAAGTACATCGGCGGCACCAAGCTGGACGAGCGCGTCATCCGCACCGACCTGGACCCGGGCTTTGAGGAGGGCCGCCAGTACGGCCGCGGCAAGTCCGGCGGCCAGGTTCGCGACGAGTACCGCGACGACTACGACGAGGGCCGTGGCGGTCTGGGTAGGGCCATCCAGGCGGAGCGGATGCGCGAGTCCGAGCGTCAGCGGGAGCGCGACGGGCATCACGAGGATGACTACGGACGTCTCAGGTAGGACTGGGACTGCTGTTACTGCTGTTGACGGTGACTATGCGCCGGCTAAGGCCTGAGGACATGATACCCTAGGTGGGGAACGCAATAAGAAGCGCGGGTTGGGCTTGCGTTTCTTCCATCACTCCGTAACATTGGGAGCAACATAACTGGTTTACATATATGGCTCATGCATGCTTTAAGCCAATCTATTTGATGACCACCAGAGACGTGACGCCCTCCTCTTATGCCATATATGTACAGAGGAAGCCCATTGTGTCGCATTTCCGGCCATAGTAGTGTACAACAGGAATTAAGCTCCAGCCTCAACCCTGCCACCCCCAACGAATCCACCATAGGCAGTCTAGTAACCAGGCGGGTTCACCCTCTGGGAAACTCTAGTCCACTTCGGCAGCTCTGCAATAAGGTCAGCAACGAGGCATTGCAGACCACCTCAACACCCCGGTTTCCCGTGCGATCCAAGACTAATATATATACCCATAGATATATATATATATATATATATATATATCCATATATAGATATAGATAAACACTCACTGTGGATTCCCTTCCTGTACCTCTTCTCCTTCCGGTCGAACATGGTGTACTTGTCCCTGGGCAGCATCTCGGCCTCGGTGGGCATGGTCTCCTTCCAGACCTCGAGGGCCTTGAGCGTCTCGCCCTTCTTCGCGAGCGCCTTGTCCAGCGTGTCCACCACGGCGTCGACCGCCCGCAGGCGCCTGCGCTGCCGCGCCTTCTGGAACCGGGAGAGTCGCCACGGCGTCTTCCTGCAATGGGCGGGGGCGTGCCCCCGTTAGCCACGAGACCTAACTAGGGTTCGACACGGGGATCGGGGGCGGTGGTGGCGGTGGTGATGGTGGGTGATCTTGTGCGCGCGGAATGGCTAGCACGGGAGGGTCCCGGTAGCGGTCGTTCGTACCATAGTAGACCGCCGGATAGCGGGTTCGTGAGCCTGAATGCGCCGAACATCTTGTGCTGCTGCTCGGCTCGGCGGGCGGCGGGGGGGACGTCGACTACAGACGGTGATTTCACCAAGAGATGCGAATTGCGCAACGGCTGGCTGATTGCAAGCAACAGAAGGTCCAGAAAAGTTCCAAAAGCGGGCCGAGCCCGGACGATGCACAAGCCACCCCAGGCACGGTACCTACCCTGCACTAAAGGGCCCCCTAGCTCCAGCACCAAACCCCCGATAAGCCCACCTCCCTGAATAGCGGGCCCCCGTCCTGTTATCAACACTACTTACGACTGGAAGCTCGCAGCAGCAGCAGTACGAGCTCCGACGAAAGGTCGCTGAATCCACCACGTACCTAACTACCTGGCTACCCGCACAGCATACGGACCAAACGCCCCGCGCTGCTCATCGCAAATGGTAGACAGATAGCGCCCCGTCACAGCGATAACAGCAGCGCAGCTACTGCCGACATACCACACGAACTACCGCGACGAGGGGAGGGAGACAACGATGTCGTACTACTTCGTGATCGTGGGGACGCAGGACAACCCGCTCTTCGAGTACGAGTTCGGGGCGTCGAAGCAGGGCGGCGACGGGCAGGCGCGGTTCAGCGAGCAGGCGCGGCACATGAACCAGTTCATCGTGCACAGCAGCCTGGACATCGTCGAGGAGGTGCAGTGGGGGACGGGGCAGATGTGCGTCGCGGCTTTACTTCCCCCTTTTCCTCTCCTCTCCCCTCCTCGCACCCGTCCGTTCACTGCCCCCTCCCACGCCTCGCGCCCTTCCCTCTCTCCCGACTGCGCCAACCCGCCTCCCCGCACATGCGTATACCGCACTAGGCTAACGTCTCCGTGATGCGTAAGTAAAGGTACCTCAAGTGCGTGGACAAGTTCTTCAACAACTACGTATCGTGCTTCGTGACGGGCGCGAACGCGAAGTTCCTGCTGCTGCACCAGCCCACCACCACCCCCCCCGCCACCACTACATCAACGACGGGTTCCTCCACCACGCGCGCCAGCGGCGGCTCCGGCGCCGCGACGTCCATCGGCGCGAACCCCACGAGTCCGCAGACCGAGGAGGCCGTGCGCAGTTTCATGCTCGAGGTCTACGAGAGCTGGGTCAAGACTGTCATGAGCCCCTTCTACCGCGTCAACATGGAGGTGCGCAGCCCCATCTTCCGCCAGCGCGTCGCTGCCGCCGGGCGCAAGTACCTCTAAATGGAGGGGAGTGTATGCTTACCGAAAGGGAAAGAGCAAGAAGGAAAAGAAAAGGGAGTGGATGAGGGGTGGTGGATGTAGGACTATGTGAGGTTACAGTGGCATTTTGGCGTTGCCCGCTATGTAGGACCATGGCAAGGAAATTCGGGCGTTGAGTTCTGGACAGGGCGCAAGTCCATTAGACTAGAGCCGTGTCATAAAGATACCTCCACCGCGTTAGGAAATCACGCTCCACAAACACAACTCGAAGGGACGCGTCTCAAGACAGTCGCATTCAGGAGCAGCTAGTTTTGGTGTTCATGGGCAAAGCATCAATGCAGTGCAAG
This sequence comes from Monosporascus sp. GIB2, assembly GCA_004155935.1. Classification (NCBI taxonomy): domain Eukaryota; kingdom Fungi; phylum Ascomycota; class Sordariomycetes; order Xylariales; genus Monosporascus; species Monosporascus sp. GIB2. The sequence continues at coordinate 85,893 of QJNV01000103.1, read as the reverse complement.
TATATTCAGCATCAGGTACCTCTCGTAGGCAGTCTTTCCTCCAGACGCCGGTGAGAGTAAGTATCATGTAGTCCATTATCCGTAGAGCCACCAACGCCAGCATCAGAATGTGTGTATCATGCCAGATATCCGTAATGTAACAAGTCCAGAGAATCCATCGCGAGTCCTCCCTTCCTCCGTCTCGCTGTTTGCGGCCGTCCGTCCAACTAGGTTGAAGACAATGGACTGTAGGAGCGGGTAAATTTGCAGTATGAGTTGTAGCGAAGACGCGCTTAACCACCGAAACCGTACAGGGTACGGCCCTGTCGCTTCAGGGCATAGACGACGTCCAGGGAGGTGACCGTCTTGCGCTTGGCGTGCTCAGTGTACGTGACAGCGTCACGGATGACACCCTCGAGGAAGGACTTGAGGACACCACGGGTCTCCTCGTAGATCACTGCATGCGGTGTAAGTATCCGTCATCCAACCTAGGACATATACTGGGTGCAACTTACTAGCCGAGATACGCTTGACACCACCACGACGTGCGAGACGTCGGATGGCGGGCTTGGTGATACCCTGGATGTTGTCACGAAGAATCTTTCGGTGGCGCTTGGCACCGCCCTTGCCGAGACCCTTTCCGCCCTTGCCGCCTGTTGAGATGATACGTCAGTACGTGTATTTCCATGATACCATTTGGTAGTTCTTGATAGCTAAGTGCTGTCGCGTAAGGTGGGCTAATGTTTTTAATTGGAAGTGGGACGCGTCGGTAAGCGACGGCGTGATGCGAGTATCAGGTCGACCAAACCCCCACCAACGGTTCGTGCATCGCCGCTTTGCAAGGCGACAGCTACCTGGGGAGGATGAAATAATCAAATGCACTTACGTCCAGTCATCTTGAATGAGGTTTAGGGATGTTGTAAATGTGTTTTGGCGATGGAGATGGATGAAAATGCTGACGACTTGATGGTCAAAGTTGGGTAGAAGATGCGGCAGTTTGTGGATGTATAAAAGAGGAAAGGAGTAGAAATTGGCGAAGCAGGTTAGGGGAGGGAGAAAGGGATTTATCTGTCGCTGAGAGTTGCGGTGCAGGCTGTTACTGATTGTGAGAGTTGGGGGGGGGGAAAATGCGCTAGTCTAAATATGGTGGGTTGAAAAATAAGGCGGCAGCGTGATCTAATCGTTCCTGCTGATTCTGATCTTAGAAAAGAGGTGTCAATTGAGGGCCGTTTCCTGATCCAAAACAATTGCGAAAACGCGGCCTGTTTTTGGTGGTGGATTTGGCCCGGAACTTCAGATCCTTGCATGGCGCTAGGCTAGGCGTTCGCGGGGTCCGTGCTCCTATTCCCTCAGCCTGTCAGGTGTCACGTATTGCCGGCAAGGGGGCGGACCTTAATCTTTTAGGGCCCCGGAAGGTCTGTGCCCCTCTGCATCCGCAACCCGCCTCTAGGAAGCCTACATCTCTTAAGTAAGAAACCTACATCTGAGTAGCCAGTACTTTTTTTAACAGTAAAAGCTTGCATGTAGTTTGACAGGTTCCTGACAGAGCAGTAAAGGGTCGCTAGTACTCAACCAGTTGGCAGCCTAATATGGATCAATGGGGACTTGTGAACTGTCGCCATTGGTCGCATATCATTCGTATTCGCAAAGGCGATAATGCGGCCTTCGATTGTTAGGTAGCCTCCAGAGCGCTCGCTGCGTCGGGCCGGCTCCGACTGTTTCGTTCCTTAATATACAATTATCATGATGCATGTTTCCTTGCTACCAGGTATACACAAAAACACCGCGTTTCCTAACGGGATCCGACCACGAAGGGCCACCTGAGGTTTTCCTAAACGCCTGTGCCATGCCGATTCCGAATGATGCCGAATAACTAACTTAGCCGCCTGGGGCATCCGTACCTATGCGGATCGACTCCCGCCACCAATGCTCGATCAAGTAACGCGGCAACACCTTAGCCAGGTACCCCTTTATCGCTGTAGTCCCGATAATACATATTCGCTCTTTGACGCCGGAGCAAAAGGCCTGTGCCATGCTCTGAATCATCCCATCATCGAATCGTCGAAGCTGTCATCATCTTCGAGGCTCTCGATTGCTTCCTTGATTTGCTGGCTCGCCTGTCGCTGTGTCAATAAACGAAGCCGATTCGGGGAACTAGGCGAAACAAACCTTGGGATCCAAATTCAATGCTATGGTGAAATGTCGGACAGCTGAGCCTTTGTCGTTCAACGTTTTATAAAGCTTTCCAAGCAGGAAATGTACCGTTGCCTCGTCGGGGGCGAGATTCTTTAAGATCTCGAGCTCCTTCTGGGCTGCTTCGAGCTGATTGAGAGCCAACAGCGCCCTAGCCTTCTTGTACCGAGTCTGTGCCGCATGAGGAGCGAGCTCCGTGGCCTTGCTGAAATACTGCAGGGCTTGCCCGATTTGTCGTTGCTTCTCCAGGACGTTACCAATGCAGCAGATGAGAACTGCATTGGTCGGATTGATCTTGGACGCCGAGTGGAAGTGCGTATATGCCTTGTCGTAGCTGCCGAGCTTCTCGTAAACACGTCCAATGCCGTAGTAGGCATTGTAATGTCGACGGTCGGCCGATATAGCTTGGCGATATGCCGTGAGCGCCTTCTCGTACTCTTCGTTCGAAACATGTTCGTGACCTTGCAAGGTGAATGCGTATGCGAATTTGGGGTTCAGCTGGGTTGCCCGCTTGAAGCAACGCAGTGCCTGCTCATGGTCTCGCGCCAATGACCAGGCATTCCCCAATGCACACCATGCTTGAGGTGAGTGCCAGGAAGAATCAACCAGCTCGTGGGCGAGGAACGACAGGTCCGTCTCTCTCTTCAGAAACCATAGAATGGTGGAGTACACTTCCATATCTTCAAGGCGCGTCGGAGCCAGAATGCGCAGTCTCCTGTAATACTTCTCGGCTTCCGCATACGCTGCCTGTTCGTAATACGCTCGTCCCACCTGCGACAGCACCCACGGCGTCTCTTGGTGTGCGCGGGGTAGTGAACCGTACGCGGCGAGCGCATCAGCACATTGATATTGAGACAACGCACAGTATCCGGTGCCAAACTTTCTTAATAGGTCGAGCAGGTATTTCAGCGATTCCTCGATCTTTCCGGAGTCTGGCTCTGTAGATCTCGCGGCCGGAGGTGCTTGCGCGGTCTCCCTGACGCGTGGCGCCTCGGCGTGGTCCAAATCCATGGCATTATCCTCGAGAGGTTTCCTGTTCCCGCTAACAGACCTGCCAATATTAGTCCCGCCGGAGTGGGGCCGCACGATCCTGGAAACCGGGGGCCTAGCCTTCTTGAGTTCACGGGTCGCGGCCGCTCCAACTGCCGAGGTTCCAGAATTGGCCTTCGCGTTGGTTCTATTGAACATGTTCAGCCTTGCGCTTCTGCGTTGGGGCGCCCCAGGTTCTTCTGGCTGTGTTCTCGGCTGCACGAGATGGCCCGACACGGTCCTCTTCCTCTCAATACCCGTAGCGGTAGAAGCGGATGGTCTGAGCAGGGTCGGGTTTGGGTCGGCGGCAACCTCCTCGTGGTGCCTGTCCTGTCCTTTGTGACTTCTTTTCGAGCCGAGGCGAGACCCCGCCTTAAGGGGCACATCTAAACCCCCGGACTCAACGGGCGCAGCGTTCCTCATCCTCCTATTGGGGGCCTGTGGAGGCTCTGGTTGGTAGCCAAGGCCACGTAGACTGCTGTCATAATTTGACGTCGTCGGCGTCTCTTGACCTTCCACCACCCCAAGCGGATCCACGGTGGCCGCCATCCTAGAGCGAGCCGCCTGGATCCTGGACATGAAATCGTTCTCCCCAGATCCCGATGAGAATAAATTGCTTCCAAGCGCCTCGTTTGCGGCCGCCGCCCGCTGAGATTCGAAGGGGTCTAGAACATCAAAGTTTGCAGAACGGGCCGCCGCTATCTTAGGCAGAGGTTCCAAAGGAGCGATCCCGTTTCCCTCCTTCTGGTCTGACATCACACCATTCGAGAAACTTTGGCTCGCGCCCTCTAGTAGGGTATCGTTCAATTTGAAAACACTCGGCGTCCTGAGATTCACGCCCATGTCGCACAAGGCTGTAAAGGCATCCCACATGAAGGGGTTAGCCTTTAGAGCCTCTTCGAAGTTGACGGTGGCCTTCTTCTTGTCCTCGTAGGCTCGGTATAGCTTCCCAAGCAAACAACAGATGCTGGCCGTGTCGGGGTGTTGGGCCCTGGTCGTGGGACTGTGTTTTCCAAAGCCGACTTTGTTGTTCCATATCCCTTTCGCCTTCTCGAGCGCAGTGATACCGTCTCTATGCCGCTCGAGTACCAGGCAACTCTGCGCGAATATGTAGGCGCAGCCGGGATTCAGACCGCGATACCCGGCAGCCTTGCTAACTTCGTACGCCGACCGGAAATCACCCAGACGATAGTGGCAGACGGCGAGCAGATATGCCGAATCGCTCGATCGGGGATCGTGGGCGGCTAGTCTCTCGGCGAAAAAGAGTGCATTTTCGTAAGATAAATTGTCGAGATGGTAGTAGACGATTTGTCTAAGTTGGCCCGTAACGGCCGTACTGGTCGGGGCCATGCTGCGCGAAGGATGGGCATAAGTCGCTGAAAATATCGATGGGTGGTGCTATCCGAGGCTGGCCATGGGGAACCGCTTTGGGGACGGTCGTAAGTCTGTTGCGAATGTAACACTGCGAGGGTCGCCTTGTGACTCGGTAGTATGGCGGGCAGGGCGTTCGGGAGGGTAGGTGTTTCCTCAAGGTCAAAGCTTGCGCCTAGTCTTAATGTGTAAATCTTTACGGGAAGACACAACAACTAGGTAGGCAGCCGAGCGATCTGGTGGCGTAGAGCAATTAGACAAAATTACCGGGCGTCTATCTCGAAACCCGGGCGGTAGATATTTGAGGAATAGGAGGTCGTATCAAGCTGAAAGTGCGTCTAAACCCGGAAGAAGTGAAATATTCAACGCGTTGGCCGTGATTACCCTGTTGAACCAGCATGTCTGGCGACGACGATCCGAGCGTTGAAAAGGTGCAAGAAGGACTTTTGCGAGGTAGGTGAAAGAAAGTCCCGAGGCTAACAGCAAGGCATGACTTCCCGCGATGTGAATGAGGTTGGTGGTTGTTGCCTCTCGTACTCGATGCTCCCCTGCCCACTACCTCTCTCCAGGTACTAGAGACAGAAAATGTCTCTAAGGCGGTGGAATGTCGTCAGCTCTGAACGTCCGTCTTGGTTTTGCCGGGATGTTTCGAGCAGGCATTCATCTGTCGCCTGGTTCGCAGCAGTCCGAGCTTCCTCGCGACTTGGATTCATCAATTGTTGTGGTGGGTAAAGGACAGTGGGAGCGTTGATTGGTTACGCGCCGCCTGGGAGGCTAGAATGGCTAGGCCACCCAAGCCTGGCAGAGCAACAACTTTCTTCTGATGTTTGCCGGCGCAGGTGGGGGGGGGCTCTGAAAGGGCCTAACGCTCGGTAGCCCAGGTACTGTAGACGCCGCCACTTTGCCGCTAACCAGCCACCCTTAATTCTCCATCGAGGGCCCCACTGGATGCGCCTCCCAGGGGTTCTTCTCAATTCAGCCTCATTAAGGATCGTAAAGCCACGTTATAGTATTCCGTAACATCAGCCCAAAGTCCAGGAAAAAAAGACAGGAACTCATCTACACTGCCGGGACCATTAAAAACAACCGGGCACTGAAATATACTTGCACCAGCCTGTTCGTCGTCAAAATGGCGCAGAAAGCACGCAAGGACAGAGCAAAGTCCAACGCGGCCGCCTTAAACAACCTACATATCGGCACTCTCATAGTTAACACTCTATATGTGTTATTCAACTTACTCTTCAAGAAGCGGTCAACCCTGTTATACGTCCTTCTCTCAATTCCGAGTTTCCTATGCGAGTTCGTCTTAGAGACGATGGGGCGTCCCAGATACGATCCTCAGACAAAGGCGCTAAAGAAGTCTGGGGAAGACCTATCCGCTCCGGGCCTCACCGAGTACATGTTCGATGTCATCTGGGTCACCTGGGCGTCGGTAGTCCTTGTCATTCTGTTCGGCAACTGGGGATGGCTGTTGTGGGGTGTAGTCCCTGCTTACGGTGCCTATAAGGGATTCGGTCTCTTGGGGGCAGCTCGTGGAATGGCTGGAATGGCTGGTATGCAGCAGCAGCAGCAGGAGGGAAATGCTGCACCAGTAACAGGAAACAGAAAACAGAGGCGAGCAGCCTGACAAGCAAAATCCCTCGGCCGCCACGACCTGCCATGTTTGAGCTCAATGACCTCTCCCATGCCGTCCATCTCGGTGGCGGACAAAGCAAAGCCAGGCGAGATCTTCTATTGAGTTGGTCATCTAACCAGCCTAGCGGGCATGCTTCAGTTCTACAGTCTATGACAGTCTAGCTCTTTTGTCCACTCATCCAGAATATCCTTCTCCACGTCCCTCACAATGACATGAATGTGCTCCAGGGCCCTGACGCTCTGCAACGCGACCCAGTTCTTGAACCACAAGACCTTGTCGCTCCCTTGGGGTCCCAGTCTCTCAACAAAGAACCGCCTAACGAAGTCGGAAACTATCTGCTGGCTTTCGGGAGTCAAATCACCCTTCTCGTTGTCGGTCTCGATGGGAGTCCGGGACCAGACAACGATATGGGTCATATTTGGCGTCATGCCGTAAGGCCAATCGTTGAGCAAAACGCGATAGTCAGAGGGGTCCTCGAAGGGGATATTGGACGCTGGCTTGAAAGGAGGCGTACCCCAGGCTTTAGGTAGCCGACATGCCATCAAGTAGTTAGTTATAGAACCATACTGTGCCTTCATCTCCGCAGTCCATTTCATGTATTTCCTGAGGTCCGACGGCTTCCGCTTCAAAACGGAGAGGTTGTTCTCAGCTAAATCAGAATAAGCCATAGGAGCATACAAGACATATATACATGACAGTACGAATCATATGCCATACCAATGATTTTCTTCATGTCATCCCAATCATGATACTTGAATTCCTCATCTGTTAGAGACAGAACCCATTTGTCCACGTCCGTCAGAGGAAACGGCGGATCTGCGGGAGCGGTCTGAGCTGGTGAGGTGGGATCATCACCCATTCTGAAGCAATATATTCGAGGCTTGTCGGCTGCACGAAGGCAGGGATGGGTATCGGAGTGTGTAATCTGGCAACTCCAAAACACGCAGCAACAGTGCGGTCCCAACGCCACGTATCACTGAGACCGTGAGGCTGCTTTTAAACCCAAGCCTGCCTATTCTTCCCACGTTTGCCAACTTCCTCTTCCGCTGTTAGTGCTTAAGTCCCCACGAGCAGGGGTGGCACCAGCCCGGACCTGTTGGGTCGAGACCCGTTAAATACATATGGGAACGATGTGATATGATTTCTAGCCCTAATTCAGCATATATCAACAATTGACACCGACCTTGAAGGCTTCTCTGGTAACATAATAGACAACATAGGGAGGTAAGAGCCTATCACCGTGATAACTGGAGGAATCAAGTTTATTCGTGCACGCTGCGCGAGACTAGACTTAATTAGAGATGCTTCCCAACGATTTGGTGGCACCAAAGTGATGGGACGGTTAGTGGAATGATCGACATGACTTTATCTGCGAAAATTGCTCTATGCGGTTAGAGGCCACCGTTTCCATTAAAAGCTAATCGGCAAAGGCCCCGATATCTGGATGTGTGGAAGCCCTCCGGCACCGGGAATTTACCCCCGTTCCCATGCATGAGCTTGGGGCATCTCTGGTTCACGATAACGTACGATCTCTCTTTTTTCTTCGTCTATATATCCGTCTTTTCCGCTGTACCCTCCGCGCGCCACCAGTCGCACTGAGCATTCGATTCTGTGAGTGCCAGCGTATGCGAGGCGAAAATCGAGTCTCTGCTGTTCACCCTGAAGTTTCCTACCCTTCCGGCAAAATGAGTGGGCCGTCATTGACCTCGAAGGGCTACATCGACGGGATCTATATCCCGGCCGGGCTCCTAGTGGTCGGAACCTACATCGTCAAGAAAGAATGGACACCTTTCGCCGTCCTACTTGCCCTTGCCTTAGGCGCCTTCAAGTTCTATAACTCCAGTAGGTTCTCCTGCCTCGTTCTTAAATCCGAAGTCTGATCTGACCCGCAACGCTGCAGGGCCCAAGAAGGTTCTTAAGCCGGATGCCTTCCAAGAATTTGAGCTTAAGGAGAAGACGGTCATCTCCCACAACGTAGCCATGTTAGTCTCTGTGTTCGAACGCATTAACCCAGCCCTGTCTAACGCATCTTGAAGCTATCGATTCTCTCTGCCCACGCCCACGTCGATCCTGGGTCTCCCCATCGGCCAGCACATCTCGATAGGTGCTGATATCAAGCAGCCCGATGGCACGACCAAGGAAATAGTCCGATCATACACTCCTATCTCTGGCGACCACCAACCCGGCTACTTCGACCTCCTCATCAAGTCCTACCCTACCGGAAACATCTCCAAGCACATGGCTTCCTTGGCCGTTGGCCAGACGATTCGCGTGAGGGGACCCAAGGGCGCCTTCGTCTATACCCCTAATATGGTGCGCCATTTCGGCATGGTTGCCGGCGGTACTGGTATCACTCCCATGCTCCAGGTCGTACGGGCTATCATTCGAGGACGAGCGGCAGGCGACAAGACCCAGGTCGACCTAATCTTCGCAAACGTCACAGAGGCAGACATCCTCCTCAAGGAGGACCTTGACGCGCTAGCCAAGGAAGACTCCGGGTTCAGAGTCCATTACGTTCTCGACAGGCCGCCCGAGGGTTGGACAGGCGGCGTCGGATATGTTACCCCTGATATGATTACAGTAGGTCTTCCTGTCACATCACTACAAATCTAGGCGGACTAACGCGATCATAGAAATGGCTGCCAAAGCCGGCTGGCGACGTTAAGATCTTGCTCTGCGGCCCACCACCCATGATTAGCGGGCTGAAGAAGTCCACGGAGGCTCTGGGCTTCAAGAAGGCCCGGCCAGTGAGCAAGCTGGAAGATCAGGTCTTCGCGTTCTAGACAATAGTTCGTTCCCAGCTGACTCCGTTCCAGTGGGGGCTGGCGCGCCGCATTATCAGTGCCGCTGTTCATAGCAGCGGCCTCCTTTACGATATATAGATTAGATGGCGTTTATTTGACCCTGAACTTGGCCTGTTCTCATTGTCGGAAAGCGCGGGTGCTCAGATCCACCCAAAGCTAGTGCATAATGAGTGCCCCCGGATCTACCACCAGCATGCACTGAAGATAGCCTGACTGGAGTGCCACTTGTAATCACCAGATGAATCTGGAATAGTATGTCGGTTCTTGCAGGCCGCGTTCTGCCGCGCCATGCCACACCTTGATCCGCCACGACTTCGCTTTTGACACAGTTGTTGCGGCGTCGCTCTCCGAAACCGCAGCTCAAACTTAGGCCTACCTGATACCGCCCGAACTCTGAGATTTCGACATATGTGAACCAATATGCTATGTCTTCCCGTACTCTCCATGCCAGGTGCCAATTGTAGAAACGGCCGGGTTTAAGGCAATATCACACACCCTTTGGACCGCAGACCGTCTACATATCATTTCGATGGATGTTTCTCCGTGGCCCTGTGGACTTTCTCAAGACCCCCATCTGCTCACTGAAGGAGAGTACGGAATCACAGCACAACTTGCTACACGTACGGCCTCTTCGTCGGGGGCAGCGAACTATTGATATTAATATTAGTAAACCGCTTGGTAGGCTTGATACAATTAGCTAGAGGTAAGGACCTCGAGGGGTATCTCATCGGGAGGTCCGGGAAAAGTCGAACCGAGCCTGTCCTAACGTTTATATTAGCCTGTGAAACCGCCACGGCAGAGTGAATGGACTTATTGCCTCTAGAGAGACCACATCGCATATCATCCTATTCGAGTACCTGATTGATAGCTGCTCAGGCATTACATTAAAATATCGACTGTGACCACATGGATACCCACCATCGCAAGTCTTTCACCCCGATCTGGTTATATGCGTCCCAAGTACCATGTCGGCAGAGAAACTTCTGTGCGACTATCCAAACACTGCTGGCTACGTTCTCGTATTGCATGGGCGCTGTCAAAACATTCATCTCAGGGCCGAAACCCTGCCCTGAGGATCCGAATAGTTCATACAGTTCCAGAGTGGGCGACACCTGTTGGAAACGAAAGGGAGGCTGCGGTCCCGGATGTAACACGGCGTTCCCGGCGTCCAACGCCCCGAAGGATTTCACGCGTTGCCCGGCTTGGGAACTTATGGCACGCGTAGTCCAGACACGTGCTGTGCAAGCCCACTCTGCACTTCAACGGATGGATCTATAAATGTATAAGTTGGTGGTAACTTATCCCGGTAGATGAGTAGGCACCAACCAGGTTGCTTCTCCGTCGAGGTCGCAAGATGGCTACCCAGGCACCCATTACCGTATCCGGCAACCCCGCAAGCTCCATGATTGGTTCAAGCATGGCTCACGACTCTTGGGGCTCGTTGCCGCTGCAGCTATCGATTGGCCAATTGATGCGATCGGCGTCTTCGTTGAGTTTTGGTGCATGTGACCCTGCAACATCATCTCGCTGCCGAAGATCGGCGGCCCGGCTGTTCACAACCACCAGTACTTGACACAATCTGGTCTACTATTGGCCAACCCCCGGCATCTTGGTGTCGAGATTCAAGGAACTACCTCGTGCGCATTGTACTAGTAGTATTCATATTGAAATGGGTGCGGGCTGCCGCACTTTATATCGCGGACACGCCACTGATAGCGAATTACGTGCGTATAGGTGAGGGGAACTGTTCGCTATGCTGCACCAGATTCACCAACCAGATGGGATTATACGACCCTACACAATTAAAGATGCAGCTATATAGTTAGGTAAATTTCGAACGCATGCACCTACTTAGACTCGACGTGGCATTGAAGAAGAGGCTAATATCAGTAGCACGTAGGATATCATTCGGCAGGCTATATAGACTTCGTATTATTGGCCAGGACTGAGAAGTCGGCCTGAACCCGGTTGGTGAGTTCGATCGTTTATTCGGGTGCCATCGATTGCATGGACAAGAGACCCGAGCCCGGAGCTGCATTAGAGCTGTTTGCCTTGCCTTTGCCGCTCAAGGCGGATTATATGCTCTACCATGCCTACACATCGCCGGAGCAGAGTCTGGCCCCCATTCTAGAGCTAGCACGACAAAAGCCCTGCAATGGGGATTAGTCGACCAGTATAGAATCCCGTATAATAGATAACATGTCAGTTATATGCCCCTTGATGATAAGCCATCCTGATACTAATGAAATGCTGCAGGCAACGTTGATACCTGGTCATCTTCAAAAAGTATCTCAACGGCGATACGGCGCGCATAAAGTACATAGATCGCTAAACTTACCAGGTTATCGGTACAGCTGTTCGATGAACCACGTCTGTTCGTACCCTAATACGTACTCTTATCATACAGAGGTATTATCCCCTCGACATCTCGAGGGCTGGTGATTCTGGTGCAACAACTATCATGATACTAGGTCCCGAACTAATTCGTTCTTATGTACAGTATATGATACTGTAATTTCCTTGTGTGTACAGTGCAGTACCTGCTACATACTTAAAGTACCTCGGTAGGTAGTCGATTCGCCACATCAGCAACGCCTTCCATTCTCTCTAGAAGGTCTTAGAGGCATCCTGATACACAAAAAAACCTATCAAGCTTTTCGCCAAGCGCCACTTGCTGGGTGTAGTAACAAAACTAAAACCATCACAGTTAAACTGATTGCGCAACGTTCTCCTCCAGTTGCAAGGTTTTCTCCTTCCAGAACGTACAAGGGAAGGTGAAAGAGAGCAGAGCAGAGCAAAAACAGACAACATCACTACTACATATCGATACATCATTGCCCTGCCCTGCCCTGCCCTGCCTTACCCTCCCCCTAGGCTGCCCTAGACTCCCATTGCTCCGGCATCGCCGCGCGGTCCGTACGCAATTGGAATCTGGCCCTCGCTTAATGCCTACCCAGGTGGACAATTACTGGGGGTATCTGATATCGCCGCACGTTGTTTATGCAAATGATGTGCGCCCTTTGTTCATTGGCCGTTTTCGACTGATCAACAGGCTCTCCCCTTGTGTGCGTGCGGACGGGCGTGCCATGTGTTTGCGCACGTGTGATGATCGGCACAATGGATGATGACACAACAAGCCTGGTATCGGAGCTTCTCCAAAAGCTCGCCGAGCTCCAGCGGAAAGTCGACGATTATAGCCAGGACATGGCACAACAGTTCAAGCGTTACAAAGATGAGCTACTCAAGGGTGTACCCCGAGATGTCTCATCAATGGTAGAAAGGGCCATCACCGACTCACTTCACGAATACCCGGCCCTGAAGTCTGGTATTGAGAATCAACGTCATCCTGCTGCTGACTCACACCTACCACCCACCACCTCAACCACTCACACCCATGGTACATCCACACCAGTCCACAACCTCAACGGAATGGCAGGATCCGGAGGCGTCGTCTGGCCTCCCCCAGTTTCGCTCAATACGACGGGGATCCCTCTGGACAATGGTCCAAGAAGCCCCCATGAACGTGAACGCGAATTCCATGGTCTGTTCATACCGAGCTATCTCCCCTTGCTTGAAGCCGCCGAGCGCGACAGTCCTGCGCCTACCTCATCACCACTTCCCACAGTACCTAAGAACAGTGATAAAGGAGAACCTAACAGAGTTGAAGCCGCATCTTCTCAATCTCCTGCGCCTATAGTGGTCTCCCGCCCAGATCCCGTCCGGCGCTACACGGAAGAAACTCTCTCCTCGATTACGTCCGACGACAGCAATTCACGTGTTAAGAAAAGTGCTCTTCGTCGCTCTTCGAGCTCTTCTATAAAACCCTTCAGCCCGAGACGGGTGCGCTTTGACGTCGAAGGCCAGGAAGTTCTGCCAACTGCATCGCCCCAACCTCGGCCAGCGGATCTCCCGGGTACACAGTTAGGCAACGACACTAACACTTCTAATGAGTCATCCCGACCAGACATCGTCGGAGGAGGTGATCTCGACCTGCTGGGTAGCTCTCCGCCGAGACCGAAGAAGATAACATCTACCGAGAAGCTGAAGGCTCTGGCGAGGAACTCGACAGAAGACACTTCGAAATGGACTGTAGTGGGCAACCAAGGCAGTGAGGATGACGAGGAGGATGGGTTAGTCATGGCAGACCTCAATGGGAGGAGACGAGGCGGTGCATCCCAGGCACCAGCGGTGACTCATAATCGCACGTCGATGTCTCATGATATAAATAATACCCATCCGCCCAACCTGCTGGGCCCGCCTCTGCAAATGGTCAAAGAAAAGCAAGAGGATGACGACGCTAAGGAGGATGAATCAGATGACGACATTCTCTCGATGCCGGCATTGAGCTCGTTCAGGGGCAGAAAGAGATTCTCTCCTCCTGAGTCGACAATTACTATACCGAAAGAGATGGCTCCCCAGATTCACAAGTCTAAGGACGGGGCAGCGACGTCTAGGGTTACGACCACCGAGGCGAGCCATGTTTACGACGTAGGCGATTTTGATGAGGAAGCTATGTTTGATTTCGAGGACGTCCCTCCCAGAAATTCAGCCAGCCCACAAGCTGAGACAAAGCCCGACACCAAGTATATCGAAGAGGACGAGCCCGAGGATTTGCCCGTTGAACCCTTAGCCAAGCCGGTAAAAGAGACCTCATACCTAAGATCTCCTGGAGTGCCTATAGCCAAACGCAGCACTCCGACAGTTACCTCTCCTCAGGGCCGCGTTCACGCTGGCTCGGTGGGATCGTTAAGAGGCAAGCCGCTCCACATAAATAGCGTCCGTGACGAGAAGATACTCGAACAAGCTGCGGCAATGGGCGACATCCAAACCTTTATTGGCAGTGTGGATGGACGGACCGGTATCGATGAGTCTACTAGTTATCAGCCGGAAGCCATGAAGTTCATCGGTACCCCGAGGAGCTTCAGCGAACGCTTGATGAAGGAAGAGTTGGAGAGTAAAAGGCAAAACACTACATCAAGGAAATGAGCTTGCCGCTGCAGCATACTCGACATGCGACCATTCATCGCGGACGGCATCCCAGGAGATCCTCTCGCAATATAGGGCTTCTTGTCCTGGATATCGGCATTGTCCGTCATACATACATCATAACGTTCCCACTTTATCCGGTTCTACGTTTTACAGGGCTCGATAGTTCTTACATGCATTAATCAGGCTTACGAGGGTAATTAGCATGAGTTGCATTGGCTTCGGCGTTCCGGCAATGATTTTATGTTCCGAGGTGGTAAGACACCATAACAACGGCGCCCTGCCGTAATGCACACCAACGGACGGCTCTTTACCATTCTGTGTAATCAACTTAGAAAATCAGGAAATCCCCAGGGTGGAGGGCACCCTCTAGGGTTTCGGTTCCATCATTTGAGCCCAGTAATCGGAACGCTGTCGAGGCTAGGGCATAATTGTATCAGCCCATGAGCGGTATCGGTGCGGATCGGTTCCCCGGTCTTGAGCCGGAGAACAGTCCTAGTGACTTGGGGGGTGTGGATGACTCAGTCAGGAGATAATGAACGGCTGGATTGATTGATTTGATCCAGGCGGGCTACGAACAACGGTGCGGCCTCGAAGGAAGCCGAAGGAATAGGCATCTTGAGGGCCTCAAGAGACCCACGCACGGCGTTCCTTTAGTAGTCGGTATTTGGTCAACCCAAATACGAGTGATGCCGGCGTCGTAGACTCTATAACTACCACAATAAATTCCTCCTGCCATCAAAATGCGGAATTACTTCCCGCGTGCGCCTACTTTATGTCGTCTCGATAGTATTTTCGTTTTCCTTCTCTATCGTCAGAATGCTTCAACGTCTCCGTAGGAGTTGGGTGTACATGTAGAACATTCCATGCCGGACTCCCTTTACAAAGAATTAACTACAGAGTGGGCCTCAAATTTACTTGGGTCTTCGTATAGAAGAATGCGACATAACGGCCGTAGCAACCAGCCGGGAATGAGCCGCCGGTGCGGCTATGCATTTTCCTCCGCCTCGAGATGCTTCCCCATTCCATTCGTGCAACATGGCCCGTCCCATCCTGAAGGGGACTCAAGAAGCGGCCATTGGTTATCGTAAAGGACCAAGCCGCTTCTCCTCATATACTTGCTTTCCTGGCGCAATCCCGCCCTACCGGGCACGGTCCCATCTAGCTTCCAACTATACAAGGCCACCTCCCGTTCCAAAGATGTGATGTCCCTACCAAAAACACCTTCCGCCCTATCCCAGCATCAGTCCCCTACTATCGCCGCCCCGTATCGCCCGAGCCATACCCCAGACAGCCCACGTCGGCGGTGCCGCCGTCTGTGGCGAACAGACTCCAGTCCACATTGGCGGCCTCGGCGTCGGCCTCGAGGCTCCACGGGTTGCCCTTGCCCTCCTCGCCGCCGCCACCGCCGCCGCCGCCGCTCTCGTCGTTGTTCCCGTGGAGGAACTGCGTGTACATGCACACGCTAGCCAT
Organism: Monosporascus sp. GIB2; assembly: GCA_004155935.1. NCBI lineage: Eukaryota > Fungi > Ascomycota > Sordariomycetes > Xylariales > Monosporascus > Monosporascus sp. GIB2. Next base: position 70,422 of record QJNV01000103.1, on the reverse strand, counting down.
GTCCCAGCCGGCGGGGTTCGTGCGCCGCGGCGGGTTGCCGTCCTGCGCCGCCCCCGCCGCCGTGCGCCCCGCCCCGCGGCCGCTCGTGGCGTAGGGCCGCGGCCCGAAGTGCCGGAATATCGTCGAGTTTATGCTCACGCCCGGCCCGCTGGTCTGCTGCCGGGACGGCGTCGACGATGATGGCGCGGACGGTCCTCCTTCCGCCGTCGGCGGGGCCGTGTCGTCGTCCAGGCGCGGATTGGCGTTGGCGGCGGGCGAGCCCGTTCGGTGAGGCAAGTTCATCTGTGGGAGGCCCTCCGTTGGGGGATTTCCAGAGATAGATGCGCCGGGGAGGAAAGGCTGCTGTGCGGCGCCTGCGCCGACTGTAGCCTCTGACGGGAACGTGGTAGGAGCGTCCGGTATGGGGCCCTGCATGCTATCAAACGCCCATAATGGCTCGTCGTTGTCGGATGTGCTTCGCGTATCCGTTCCCGCAGAGCGCGACGTGCGCTTCCGCTTGTTTCCTACGGCCTCTGTAGAACAGCCGCGCAACAGTGTGGGAAACGCCGTGAATCTCCCTAGAGCGGGTCCCGCCTCGGAGGATTCCTCTCTGATGACTTTGCCGACCGGCCTTCCCAGCGGCAAGCGCCCCGGCAGAGGCGGCTGGACGTCGGTGTGTCGCGAGATTCCCGACCGGGCGAGCAGGGGGATGTTGTTCGACACCTGTGCCCCCAGCACCTCCGACATCTTCTCAAGCCGGGGCGTCCGCACCATGTGCCCTATGCCGTTGTGGTCGATATCGAGCAGGACCTGCCTCAGGAACGCCCGCGTGATGGCGTGATCGCGACCGATGACCTCCATCGTCGAGATGATGAAATCGAGGTCGGCCACGTTGGTAGACGCTTTGTTCTCCTTGCTGAAGTAGATGTACACGGACGCGGCGCAGTACAGAGATAGCGCAGCTAGGGGGCTCCTCTACCGAAGCGATCAGCGGGGTTCGGATGTGGATGATCAATATTTCTCCTCCAAGTCCGGCTCGACTTACAGCACTCGTACTCATGTGGCTCGCGGACCGTATGATGTTGACGATCTCCTGAGCCGCCGTGGAGAGCCGGTCATGGCTCAGTTTCTTGATATGATCTGGAAGATTATGCGCCTCTATCCTGTCGATGGCGGGGTGGTGAAGACAAATAACGCAGGCGTGAAGGTTTAAGTTCGTATTCACAGCGGTGGGGTCACGGTAATTGCCAGGCAGGCGAGCCGCCTCCGGAAGAAACATGAAGACATTGGAGATGGTATTGTCGATATCGCGATGCCGTTCCCAGTACTGCCCGTACTCGTAGTTGTCGGAATCGTCATCTTGTTTCGGATGCTGTACATGCTTCATGATCCGGTTGAACAGATGGCAGACCAGAACAGCACTAGCGAACGATGAATGCCGTGTACCTTTGAAGATGTCATGGATACTGCACGTTTCCGTCTCGGTACCGGCGTGAAAGGCAGCCTCGGACGATGGGAGGTGAGTCGTAACCTGGAGGGCGAGTCAGCTCGAAGATCTCGGAGGTCGCACGTTGTATCATACCTCGGACGTATCAATAAGATGCGGCCACCCCGTGGAGATGGAGCAGTGGCTGTCTATGCAAAAGATACCCCAGAATACGCGGCGCCTCTCTTCCAGCTCTGCCCAGTCCTTCGGGGGTACTAGAGTGGGAGCTACCTCCTCTGGCGGGGAGTCGAGACGGTGAAGGCCCATCATCTGGACCAACCGGACAGCTCGGGAGCAGCTCATCGCTGCACGTGTAAACATCATACTTTTAGCTTCGTCGGTGGCGATAAGGCACCAGGCTTGCTATCACTAGGGTTAATAATCGCTCAGGGGGTATCTGAAATGACGTCGTTAAGACGTGAGCTGCCCAAGGCGCAGGCTTAGGAGGCGTGCTTAGGAAGATGAGTCTCGTGGGCAGTGTTTCGACGAAGGGAGATTTTGGCCTTCAAGAAGCTAACTTACCGCGTGAGCAACCGTGATGAAGTGCTCACCGTACCCCTACGATAGACAATATGAGCCGGGTATCTGTGTATATGGTGTGAGTGGAAAATACCTTCATCTCGTCTTCATCGATGTACTTCCGCGCGCGCCTGTAGAAGACCTCGTGGTATGATTTATACTTTGGGTGTCCGTTGGACGCGAGAGCCCATATACCGTACTGCAACGCCATCGGCGGCCTCATGTGGGGTGCGGAATAGAAAGCCTGCAGGTAGCGTGGAGGATGTATGACCGGGATAAGATTCTGCTGCCGCTCAAAGAATATCCGGTTACTGCGCGTGTGAGCGGCACCGATCATCTAAATCCGTGGGTGGCCACAAGACACTCACAGTTCTTCCATCAGATCCATTGGCGGGAGACTCTCGGAGAAACCAAGATCTATCAACTCCCACGGGACGTCCGTGGGCTGCTGGCGGTTAGAAGGTCCCGGTTCCTGGGCGAAAGCCCACGCATCGGGCTCGAGGTCATGACCATCGTGGGAGACGCCCGGCCCCGAGTAATCCAACCCCTGGAGAAACACGTCTTCGGTTTGGCATTCCTCCGAGAAGTCAAAATTGGGCGGTTCAACCGCCTCGCCCGCTGCAGGCTGAGATGGCCAATTCACGCCAACCTCCTGGAGAACGGCCTCGACCTGTGCTATCGAACCTTAGCCTGGGATACGTTTCGGTTTTCTGGGTTGGGTGACTACCTAGGCGGGCTTCAAGTTCCCTCGCATTTCTACGCTTGGGGGTTGGCTTGCGCCGAGATTCGGGATATACACACTCGGCCTTGGCTTTCGAACAGCGTGAGCACTGAGGTTTCACTCTGTCACACTTGAGCTTTCGAGAACGGCAGGATACACAGGCCTGCGTGTCTATTAGTTGATATTCAGACAGATTAGAGCGTTGCCGAGTTACCAAGAGTTCCCCTACATGACCGCCGGGTGCCTGCTCGATTGAAGGTCCATGTCCGGTCATGATAGCGACAAACACTCCTTAACAGCGATATTGATAAACATTGAATGTGATTCTACTTAAGCCTTCGACCGTCCGAACGTTGTGGTGCTTGATGACACGGAAAAAAGGAGGCAACTAAAGATGAAGCAAGCCACGTATTAGAGCTAGGCACCAATGACAGGCTCTCCAATCCATCAACAACAGGGGGCTACGGCGGAGTGGTAGGAAAGCTCGGGGGTAAGCGGACGCACGGACTAAACTTGCTCCGAGCGCCGACCTAGGAGGAACGTTAATAGACACATAGGTAATTATAGCAGGCTTCTCGTCTATTTTGTTGGCATTCAGATGCCTATAGAAAACGTCTTCAAAGTTGACGGTAAGGTAGGTGTGGGTGTGTAAATACAACAGTGGGTCCTAGCTAGAAGATATAATATGGTTGTTCCCTGATTGAGACACGGTATACAATATTATCAATCGGGCTGGAAATTACACGGTGTAGTTTTAGTCCTTGGTGGAACCTCTGCTCTAGAGTCCAAGCAACAGCAAGTAGGCTCAAATGCCACCATACATAGAAAGCGGTACCTTCGAAGTCCGCGCGCACATCTGACAGCTGTCAAGGGATGTGCGGCTCGACTAAATCTGAATGGCTCCTTTCATGGGAGCCCTAGATCTGAGCTCCTTAGTGTTGCGTGCTCCCATGGATAACTCCAAGGGCGGGATGCGCATATCTTTATACTAGACGGCAGTGTGGAAATGTCTGGCAGTTTTACGAACAAGCTCCCCGGTCAATCACCGGCCAGCATCAACTCCCTACCCTCCATCCCGTCATGCTATGCAGGCAGGGGGTGTGGGAGGGGGTTGCAAGAGTCTGCGACAGAGAGGTGCGCACGCAGGGAAGGCTGGGTAGCGCACCCCCCACCACCCAACCCGAGCCGCTGGCACCCTAGATCCCGCAGATTGCCTAGAGATGGCTGGGCGGGCGGATGCAACAAGTTCAAGCGGGAATGAGATCGATCGTCCTTTGATCTCTCGAGGGGTTGACCTAAGCCGCCGCTGGAGGGGATCAACACTCGTGCTGCCGTGCCGTGCATACGCTCTCGATGAAGCCGGAACTTTGAAGTAGCCAATCAGCCGAACGGCACTTCTGTGGAGTAAAAAGGTCAAAGACCGGCACCATCAGCGCGCACGGGTCCGTCGCTTGTAAATTCGCCGAATCTGCGCGAACGTTCATCTGATGCTTAAGGATCCGTTGCCGGTCTGGTTGCTTTCAGCAAGCGTTCCGAGTATGTCATTGGAGCCTGGTACGGCAGAAGCTCGCTTACATCCACGTCTGTGGGTTCTAGAGAATGCTGCCAATGGCTAGCTCTCCTATGACACCTACCTTGCTGCTGATGGGGCCCGCCACTACGGCAAATGCCATTAGGTCTGGAGCAAAAGATATCCCGGCTGCTAAGGTCAGTCTAGACCATCCAAGGGTCCGACCTGCGTCCACCCGAAGTCGCTCTTCAGCTTCTAGACGGTTTCAGTGAGGTTCACGCCTCATGAATACATGTGCTAGGCCACAGCTAGGCCACGTTATCGATATCACCATGGTCGCCAGCTCTAATAACACGCCAACCGAAGGTGTCAGTTTTTGAAGACTAGAAATGTCTACTAGAAGGGAGACGAGCGTAGGTGCGGTGGACATCGCGTAGCACAGAGACCCGACCCTGGCGACGGGGGTTCTCCGTTTCCGGCTTGCTGAAGGGTATAGGGAACACTGTCCCTTTTGCATTACACACATGTCACACTGCATAAAGGGCGAGAGGCTCGCAGAGTATGCCATCTAGCATACGAAACAGCACAGCTAGAGCCTTTCAAGGGTGTTACGCATGTTAGGATCTGCGCCGACCGAAGCAGATGGCCTCAAGAGTCTCCAATGACCTCCAATTTATCCAATATTCTCGGAGTATCTGCTGGATGGTATTCGCTAAGGGGTTCTGTAGTTCTGTCGCGTAGCCGTCGGGTATGATCTACGGTCGTGGATGAGCGGGCTCGTAAAGCTACCACTCGGCTAGCGGTAGGCGACGGACTCTTGTTACATCACCTTGAACATAGGTAGCTCGGCCGTTATGTATCGCCGGAAGAAATTTATTATACTGACCAAGTCGTGGTCTTAGAGAAGACTCATACCTGCTGAGACACCAGTAACATAGTGGCTATCCATGCAGGCACCAACCAAAGCAGTTGACTCTCTATCGCAAGCCCTATATGCTGCGTCCATATCAATCATGCGTAGCTTAAACTCCGTTCTGACTCGCCTTTATGTTTAGGGGCTCATGACAGCTAGTAGTCGAGAAAGGGGGAGGGCAGGCTCTGCCAATACGGTGGAGCCGCCTATTACTACAGGTCCTAAAATCCCTATATACATGTAAATCAACAAGTTAAAAAAGCGACCGAAAAATAACCATCGACTCTTCTTATTTTGTGTAGATTAGTCATCTACTAATGCTGGTTCGCATTTTACCAATTGGTTCCGTAATCCGGCTGCTGGACATAGGGGGTAACTCAACTTCAACTGTCCTGACCAAACCCCTGGGGAGGGGGTGGTAGTAGGGAGTCCGGGCGCCAGCAAGTGCGGGAAGTGTCATGATATATCGTCCCAGTGCAGCGGTCCCAAACCATCCTCATCCGCGCGAACTTTGCGTTTGACCGAGACATATCAAGCAAGACACGTGCGCCAGCGACCCCGAACCACGTGAGATGAGACCCTGGAAACGTGGCAATGTCTGAACATTGAGTTCGGGCAACTGTCTAATGCGACTACGAGTAGTCTAAGCTCGAACTTTATTACCATTAGCCTTTGCTCGTAGTATAGCGTCGTCCCCGAAACCCCGGCCCCGGAAGACACTCGCGTGCGTGGAATAAAGTTTTGGTCCAACTATTTGACTAGCGTCCCGGGCAGCAGGAGGCCGTCCTGGGGGAAACCTCACAATTTAACCTTTTGAAAAACGCCGGCTCTGTGCCGGCATGCTAGGCGGACAGGTAGTGTAATGCGCTTACTTGTAACCCGTGAAGTGTAGTACTCGACTCCGCGCACACTTAGGAATACATCGAGCCGTGTTTTTCGCTCCGGGACGTCCGACGCAGTCACGGTTGCCACCCTCGCCATCCACACCATTATTCAGGAAGCCGCCCGTGGAGGGGGGTCTGCATTCTAATCTATCGATCGAAAGCACCAAAGCGCAGGTTTTCCATCCGGGGTATGTGCCATTATCCATCCAATGTTCCCTCCACCTGTGGAACATGGCCCGATGGATGGTCGTATCGATGCAGGATTCCGACCAGCGTACTGGAGCCGGCATAACTCATGCCACCCACCACCACCCCCTTGGCTCACCGCGTCCATATCCAAACAAGTGCCTGACCCCACCTGGTGACCGCACTCCACAGTCTCCCCCCGGAATGCGTGCGTATGAACAGGAACGTAGCGCTGAAACTCATGGTGCTCCAAGGGAAGTCCATCGCTGTGCTCTCATCGAAGAGAAATGCCTCATATTCTTGAATGTCAATCCGTTACCCTATGATTTTTTTAACCCTAAGCTCCTGATTCGCCAATGTAAGATGCTGCCAAGTCCCAAGTCATACAATCCCCAGAACAGCCGTAGTTCGAGCTTGAGGGCAGTCGTAAGATTTTTGTAAGAAACCATCCGCAAAGCTGCACTCCCTTGTCCGTTGCATTAGTGTTTTGTAGAAAATAAGTGCTCCCTCGCCCCCTCCGCGGGCAAGTACGATGGCCGGCTTCACAAACTATTGCGATCGGTCTTTGTGCCCCTCCGTCGCTCCAGGTGCTCTAGTTCGGCATCTTCGTGGTTGTTGGTCTCCCCGTCGCTAAGGTGAGTGGAAGCACGGTTGTTAACGAACTGGTAGCTGTGTCCTTCTGTCGGGGACTGCATCTTGCCGGTGTCGCCGCACCTGCCACCCGTACCATCGCCCTCCGCTTGAGCTTTGTTTCTGTAGTTGGGTAATTGTCGGCGCCGCGCGTTGATGAACCAGTTTGAAATTTGGTCTGTTGGCAGCAACAGTTAGCCACGAAACGAAAGAACAGCCAACGTCTGTTTCGTGCCCATCGGAATAGGGGCAACGATAAAGGATGCCGACTTACTCATTTGCAAGCCAGTCTGCCTCATAAGCTCCTGCTTTTCGTCTTCGGACGGATATGGGTGTTCGACATGAGCTACAAACCAGGAGCGGAGCTTGTCCGTAGTCTCTTTAGGTAGGTTTCCTCGACGCCTACGCTGTCTGCTGTCGCCGGCCATCTCATTCCTGGGATCTCCCATGCGCATGTAGCTTTCGTGGTATGGATGTCCAAGCGGCCCCATCGAGAAGGGCGTACGATCTAAGGGACCGGTAGGTCCCAGAGAAAGCGAATGATGTCTGGTGGCGTGGAGAAAGCCGTGGCTTCCGTTTTCGGGCCTGTATGCGGACGCTCCTGCCTCCCGTCTATACTCTGTACCGTAAGTCAAGCTTGGCCGCCTGAGAGATTCTTGGGAATAGCCATCTACTGAATGGCTCCGAATTTCCTGCATCTCCACGACATTTCTTCTCACATCGGGCAATGGTAGGCTCGGCAGAGTTGGGCGTCGCTCAGCCCTTTCGTACCCGCCTGCTGTGGCCAGGGAAGGTAACGGAGGTGGGCTTCTCGTAACATAGGGCGTTCTGCCGTTGGGGTTCGTCCATGCTTCGGAAGCTGGACCGGGACCAGTCGACGATGATTGTGGTTGGTAAGTGTTTTGCTGCTGGGCGGAATACAGCCTTGGGGTCTGTCCAGCTCTTTCGAATTCCCTCTCGTATTCCCAAGACAACCGTCGTCGTTTAGATCCACTCGGCGAATGGATATACTCCGGTGGCGTCACCAGCCTGCGCCCAGGTCCGCCACGGGGTGATGATATGGGTTGTTCTGTTCTCCTGGGAGCATCAAGGTGGGCCCGGAGTTGCAATTCCGGAAAAGCCTATTGTAATGTTGGTCGAGGCGTTACGCGAGAGCTGAGAGAAAATGACTCACCTCATTGATGGACGGAAGAGTTACCTTCTCAGCATCGGCGCAGGGCCGTCGTGGAGGTTCTGGTCGGCGCCCATACCAAGCGAGATCGCTATGGAAACCATCGTGATGGTGGAGAGTCATGGTAAGCGCAGCGGTCATCTTAGAAACCTCAGAAGATCGATCCCGATAGGGTATCGCTGAAGACCCTGCTTATATTTATATGCCGTAATATACCACAGATTCAGTTTATGTTCTACTTGAATATGCGGTTTCTATTATTCAGTTAGTTACTGTAGAAGGTGGAGGGTATATTTGAGTGTTGTCCGGCCCGACAACAAGGGCTCACCTCCACCCTAATGAACCAGGAGATTCGGAAATTTGCCGAGAACAAGGCTCTTCGAACCTCCGGTTACCCCAGTCCCGCTAACATTGACGATGCCGGAAACGAAAGAAAGAACAGTGAAAGTAACGGTAGAGCCGCAGGGCCTCCCCAGTCACCTACTCCTGCTCTGGAGCTGGCAAACAATGACCTGCTTGGCGTTGTTGCTCCGAAGGGGCCAGATGCATCAAGATATCAATTCCGGGAGGGAGTTATAGCTAGGTTCCGGGTGCCTAGACAATGATTCCGAGGCGTTGATGAATCGAACTTTAGGATATACAACGGTGTGCCACGACTGTTGTAGTTCATGAAGACCCAGTAATAAAACGAATACAAGTCGAAAATAATCTCCCACAGAACGAGGTCCCCTGCTTTGCGTTCTAGTGCACGTCTCAAGCACCAACTCGGCGGGAGTCGGTTAGCAGATAGAGTAAATAAGATTTGACAGGCGGGCGGCGCAAGAAGCAAGGTCCGAAGTCAAAGTGGATAGTCTGACGGAGGATGAGCATAGACAGCGGAAGGAAAGGCCCAGACGATGAATCTGTATCAACGGCCCGGGAAGGCTAGACCAAGATCTGGGTTAGGTGGACAGTTTCGTCAGAGAAGTTCAGCAGGAAGTGCATGTGTTTCCAACGTCGAAGTCGGGAAAGGGCTCACCAATGGCGTGGGAGACAGTTTTGATGGAGCCGAACTAAGCCGTAAAGAACCCATCAATGCGAAGCATGAGCAGGGATGACATAGATGCCAGGACCATCCACACCATCGGGGCACGACGAAGAAAGAGACGAGAAGGTACATACTCCTAGTATGACCGAGTTGTACCGTACCCGCATCCCCACAGCCGAGTCACTTCTAGTTGCCTGTGGCGGCTCCTATGGATAGGCTAACAGACCCCAGGCTCTAGGCTCGTGGTGGGACCGGGATTTAGAGCCTGGCCATGCGCCATGGCTCCTCGAACTTTACAAAAGGGTTCAAGGGTTCAGCAGAGGGAAAGGCTAGCAAGCTAACTACTGTAGGTCCCCAGGAGGAGGCGGGGATTCAGGGACACTAACCGCGGTCAAAGGAGACGCGGCTGTGAGCGAAACAGGAAGATGGGACGTGGGAGAATCTGTAAGCAGGGGTGCTAGATCCCTGGCAGCGACGGTTATTGCTCTGGGGCTAGGTGGAATTGCCCGATGAAGAGAAATGTGTTACCAGGGCTACCTTACACACACGTACCATCGCATATGTAAGTTAAGTGAGTGCATTCGAAGCCGGGAACTGGAATTCCAGTTTCTGCTGCGTCCTGACAGTGCCTGCCCTGCCCAGGCGTCTGTATCACACGCCGTCATCCTAACCCTTGCCGCGTGCGTTGCCAAATGACAAGAACCTCGAGAATGTGAATGTGAGCGTCTATAGGAATCAGTGGCCGGCTTACCCGACAGTCTATATTGTCATTCGCCCAGCCTGCCACGACCTCGAGTCGAATAAGGGCAGTCCGGCCCAGCTCTTTTCCCGCAAGAAGCATTGTTATGCAGAGTATCGCCTTTAACAGGGAAGGCCAGGTGCCCGGAGAGCCAGTTATCGAAACGACTGCACGCTGCCGACCCAGAAGATCATCCTTTGCGTATGCAATTCGGCAGTGGGCATCGCCTCAGGGCCAAACGATAAGACACAGGTGTTCCCGAGCGGTCGGCACCATTAGATCGTCGCCCCCTCCAGTCGGAACGAGACGATGTTACGCGCGGGGGTTGACTCCTGCCCCAGGGCGACTAATGGATTAGAGGTGGTCTTGGTGTCGGCGCTGGCCGGCTGCACCATCCCATCGTAATGCGCGCATTATGTAGCCCGTTATATAGGCCGTCAAGATCGATCCAATGCCGGCTGCTGCGAAGTACCTGCCTAGGCGGGCACATTTTACATAGCGTATGCAGACTTTTTGCATTGACGGACGATCCTTCCATGGATGCCTGCGTGTACGTATCGGACCGGCTAGCTCGAGTTGGGTAGAGCATACTCGGGAGTTACGTCTGCCAAACTGACCGGATTGGATAGCGAAAGCATTCGGGGGTCTGTTCTAGGGGCGTAACGATTCATGTGCCAGGCGGCGGAATGGACGTCGATCTCTCCTCGTTGGCAAAATGCCACATCGGCGCGTTTGTTAAGTCTGGTAAGGCGGACTTGGCGGGCTAGGCCATATTGATCGATAACCCCCATATCACCGGTCACCCATGCGCATAGGCTTGGTAAGCACCTGGCAGGACGTTTCCGGTAATGACATATATGCACCTTCGTACATGGATTCACAATATAGGGACCGTCCACAAGAAGCATTCGGGGATATGATTTTGATCCTGCACTAATAATAACAAGTTATGCCAGGAATCCACTCATCACTACCACCGACATACGTATGCGGGGGAGTTGAGGGCTGGCTTTCATCTTATTGACTCGTTGCCTCCTCCCAGCCCCTGATAGTGTATAGGAAGGATATTGATACAAGGATGCACGGAGAGTCGGTGACTACCTTACAAGGAGGGAGGTAGTCTAAACCATGGCATGCCCTGCTACATCATATCGAATAATTAGCCCAAGCCGGGTATTAGCTCGCAGGTGGTTGTTGTGTCATTCTTGAATTCGCGCACGGTGAATTGTGCCGCTCAGTCGAATTCGAGACTAATCCTGAACACAAGCTAGCGCCTTCACATATACTAAGCAGAAGGTTTGATGATAAGGGGTAAGGCCTCTTTGGCGTAACCTAAAGAAGTATGCTGCTAATACCTGACCTCGTCCGGCACCTTATCTAACTAGTAAACTAAGAATACCATGGTATGGGGCGTGCTGTCACTAATCCTGGAGCTCGATTCATGTCCGTAATAAACCATAACGAAAAGCGTGAGAGCGCTTATGGCGGCTGTAGCGTCGGGCTAATGCTATAGGTATACTCGGTGTAAAGCAGGAGCGGGGTTATCGGGTTCTTACCCGAAGACCGAACCATTACCGCCGACATTCCGCAGCGTTAACGCTTGACGAGTAATGAAAATGATATTAAATGATTATCTTGACGTTTGGTATATGTGGATAACAAACGTTACTAGTTACCTAGTACTGCGCTAGTCGGCACGTCAAAGCGTCCCCGCCAGTGTGGGATCAACATGCTCCACTTCAGGGCGGTAACCACCCCCATTGCTTTTCCTCCCCTACCCCGGCCGCTTGTCAAATCAATCAAATCCCCCAAATCTCGCTGAACTGCGTCGCTTTTGGTAATAAGCCCGGAGACGGTGGGGTGGTGGTTGGGGGGTTAGCCGCTTTTCTTGACAGAGGCAGATCCTCAGACAGCTGTCATCTAAGTAGAGACATTGTACAACCCATTCTCTGTACGTGTATACGCCCCGAGAACATGGAAACCGACAAACCACGCACGTCCGATGAATAGACCGTTTGGTGAGATGTCTTTGCTTCACAGACTCTTCGATAGGTTACAGTGCACCTAGAACTGGCGGTCCCTTACTCAAGAATAGTTATCATCACGAGGAGAATACGGTCGTGATATAAAACAGCCACAGCAAAATCTCGCGAGAGATAGGTGGCTGAGATTATTCGTAATAGAAGGCCCAATTCTATCCTAGCTCGCAGGCCAAGTATGCGGGTGAGCCGCCAAGGGTTGCCATAATTGGATTACCATGTTAAGAATAGATTTGAGTTTAGCGATAGCTGACCCTCTCCAGCTTTGGTCTCGCCGCGACAGTTTGGAATCCAGTCCTTATCTTGGGATGGACAGAACAACTAACAAATTGAGGGCATTCCATGGTATGTTACGCACTGTCAGGTCCCCGCTAGCAATTGGATACTTTTTATGGGTTATAAGTCACAGCGAGCAAGGACCTTTTCCGGTAATGCACCTTTATATATGAATCATTCATATAATAACTACATCGAAAAGCCTTTATGTCATAATAATCTATCAATTGTATCGTAGATCATGGTTATATAACACACCAACGAGACAGCCTTTAAGTTTAGGTGATGGGTGGTGGCTGATGAGAGGCGTCCGGTTTTTATCGGCTCCAGGATCATGTCCATGCCGAAACGCACGTGTGCATGACTTGGTGTGCACCGGACAAGGATGCGGTGCTCTCGACAACATCAAAGCCACGCTTTCCATATGTGCTGAGAAGGACTTGGCATGTGAAGCCGGGTAGAAGTCACGATGTCTGACTCCGTGGTGCGTCAACCGTCTGAACACGGTTTAATGATGACACAAGCAAAGGGGTAGGTGAAGCGACACAGAGGAATTGGTTATTAAAGGCCACGGATATTACGAATCTCGTTCTCGAGACAGTCATGGGCTGATATCGTACGGGCCTGCAACATCGAACGCCTCCTTTGCAGGCGACATGGTATACGATTCCGAACACTGGCAAGAGGATAGCTTTGCAGCACATACATTCCTCGATGTTGTTCACGAACACTCAACAACCTGCCTAAATATGTGGGTGTTTATATAAGGAAGGATTGGAGACAGGTAGGGAACAATCCGCCCTGTCTCACATATACTCTCACTTCGTTACTAACATAAAATACAAGACAGCCCCCCACAGGTAAAACCTATGTGGTCATTATCGTTTCGAAGTAGTTAACTCTGGTGGATCGACCCACTGCGCCATTTCATCCTTAGCTGCTGTAAGAAGGGAACTGAAGATAAGTTAACGCACGATTAAAACCATACATTCCGTATCGACAACTATTAGGTAGACTCCAGACTTAAAAAGAGTCACCTTATGTGAGGTCGTCTGAAAACACTCACTTTCTATTTACTTTACGTCAGCTTACATAGCGGTCCCTATAATAAGCCCTCGGCGAAGCCGATGGCGCATCATGATATTGTAACTTTTTATTTTTCTATTTATTTTTTTCCCACAACCAGCCTTCCACCCCCTCCCTGTGCAGACCCGGCCCGCACGCGCTATTTACAGGGCTGTATTAGCGCTGCCGTTGCTACCAAATCCTTTAGTAGAGCTTGGCGCCTATGTAGCCCCCCATCACCACAACATTGCGCTTAGTGTACATGCATACAACACGCTGGCTAACGAGGAAGGACTTCCCTCGTCGGCTGGCTCGGATCTCAGATCTAGCCTAGATTCCACCAGGCACTTATGAATTGTTAGTAGCTCGCCGGCACCCGTCAGGAGCCTTGCCTTCGAGATGATGTGCGTATGGGCGGCTAATCAACGCAGTGCGGTAGCTGAGCGCATGGTTTCCCCCTCGCTTTTGTAGCTTGCACGCGCGCACACACACACACACACACAAAACACGCATGCACACAAACCTCCAGCGAGTCCAGGCGCTTGCGGGACCTGTCCAATCATGAACAGGGAAGGGACCCAGCCCAAATGCAGCCCCCAAAAGATGGGAAGCTGAAGTGATGACGATCTGCCCCTCGCTCTCGAACCGGGTTCTTGGTACGGTCAACCAGATCTTAGTCGTCACGTAACACTCCTTAATGATCAGTAGCAACCCATACGTTACGTTACAGCCTTTCTCGACTTCCATCAGGTGGGCCTACACGAACCAACCTCCGGGGTCTCTTACCACTCCTCCTCCTCCCCCCTTAGAGAAAAGGGGCGAGAAAGTGACTCGCTTAGCGTTAAGGTTATCGATAAAGCAGATCATCCGGTAGATCGGAAGCTTTGTGGCATTCTGGCTGGTCCATGTAGCCCCACTTGGATGAAGACCCCCGGTTTGATTTCAGCTTGCAGGGATTTTGCGCCTTGTTGCATGAGCCATGAGGATTGCAGAATCTGCCTCAAAAATTCTTTGCTCGGACGCACGATGGCCTCCACGTGCTTTCCTACGGAATCCAATCAGCTCGCACAGACAGCTTATACCAAACCCGGCATATTTATTCGTCACTACGGTCTTTTCTCGTCACATAATGTTATCCAGTTCAGATGATGAGCCAGGCTCCCCGTGTTTTGGTACACCAGGCGGTATGTACGTGAGGCAAGGTTCGTGTATGCTGTGCGCTATCAGTATGTTGGACACGAGATATACACGTCCACGATGTTTTAAAAACTGCTGGAACCCAAAGAGATTTGAGTAGCTCAACGTGCACGAAGATTTGACTCGTTCAGGCCGCCTTCGAGGATTTCAGGGCTTGTTTGACAAGCTTGCGCAAACCACAGCGGCCTCTTGCATCCAAATCGCCATTACGAGTAGGCATATTGCCCGGCTCGAGCTCTGATACCATTGATATGCTGGTAGCCATTAGACGAGGTCCAATTGGAATACGGCGAAGCTTGATCAGCTGCCCCTTCCGAGGCTGGTGGCGCTATGCAAACATTATTCACGTCGCACTCTTCCATAATGATTCCTCGTGCAATTCGATTTCCGTGTCGTGCTCGAAATGAAAATGAAGGCGAAGAGAGGCAGGCTGCGGAGAGCGTACGCACACACACCTACACGCACCTACACAAACCAGCACACACACACCCGCGCACACAGGGCTTGGCATAGGGATCAACATATCATCTGTTGGCGGGGGCCTTTCCTGTCGATGAGGTTACTGCTGTCAATGAAAGGCCGGTCAACGAACCTTTGGCCAATGGTTTTGTTCTAGACTCCCACGTCGGTAACGGCTGACCGACCCGCTGCTCGCACCAGGCGTCCCTGGCTTCCCCCTTTACTAGCTTAGCTGGCCCCCGTCCCTCCGCGCTGGTACCATCTCGCGACAATTACTGGATGAGGTAAGGTTGCACTGGCAGGGCTAATCCCTGGGACCCCTCGGAAGGGGCTCATTCACATGTGCGCCAAGCTCTTGTATGTTAACCCCGTTTCTACATTCGCAAAGTGTCTTCTTGTCGATGATCATGGACATCCAGATACCATGCAGTCAGGGGCCACTATTGAGAATCCGCGTCGCCACCTCACTCTAGGGCCAGGAAGCCTTATCTCGATACTTATAAACGGCTCGAGCCCGACTCCAGATTGTAACTCCGCGACGATCGAGGAAGAGCATGCGTACATTGTTTCTAGGATGGCTTGCCTCAACAACCTCCGACAACATCCGTCTAATAGCCGAGGACTTTTAACCCCAGCTAGAATAGTTTGCACCCGCACGGGACGCTCTCGTAAGGCTTCAATTACTAATATTACAACTGGTCCTCCCCGCTGTCCGTCATCTGGGAAAATGATCTTGCATGAACTGTGAAATAGCGACTTGGCACTTCTGACGAGACGGTTGACTGATGAGGCAACGTAAGAGTCGGGTTAGCGACATATCTGCTACGTTGTGCCTCGGGGCCAGCGTGCGCCTTAGCCACTGCCTGGCAGTGACAACCATCTTCACTCGTAGTGATTGTCCAGTGGGTGGCGCTTGGCACAACGGCGCTAATCTCGCATCCCCGATATTGCATCTACGGAGATCACACCGAATTCATGCAGCACATCCCCCATAGAGGGCATCCCCATTAATTGCTTACGAAGGAGCGTACCCAGCCCCCGGTCAAGGGTATGCAAGGATCCTTATGTGTCTCAAACAGATATGTAAATACTACTACTGCACACCCCTCGAGGGCAGAGAGTTGAGATTTCGTAGCGACAACATGCCTACTGCTATTGCGAGAGCGGCGCCACGGGGTGGCAGACGCACCAATTCGCGGGGTTTGCCCGTCCCGGAAAAGCAACAGCCCAAGATGCCTGCACGAGGTCATTGATAGGACGTTGGGATTAGGTTTCGCTGCCAAGCTTGGTCAAAGCACGCTCATCTCAACCACCGAACGTTCCTTGAGTACCGGCCGCCTGCTGTGGTGCGTGACGCGACGAGTTTATCTTCTTCGGCAGACGCCGTGACCGTGGGAATCTACTGATACTACTCTAGGATGCACTCTACGCCACCGCTTTCAAGGTTGACACACGTCGGAATCTGTAGAAGGTACCACTGCCTCGTACCTGGAACCATCGGACAAAGGGAGGAAATAGCACCGCATCTCATTTCGGTCTCCGACATCTTTCATCAAGCCAAGAAACCCCTGGTCAATATTTGGGGAGGGCAAGCAAAACTCTCGTTCGTCAAGCCCCTCGGGGCAGAGGACTTGTATCTAGGGTGCAAGACGCGTCCTTTCCCTTCCGGTAACTTCCTTTACACTCTAATGTCCCGATGCTAGATTTGTGTGCGACTTGTGATCCGCGAGGGAGCATGTACCAGACACCCGGTTCTGCCAAACTGAACGGCTGGTATCCCCTTCCCTTTGTCAACGAGCCGCTGGTGCGGGGATCACCCTATGGGTGCCTTGCTTTTGCTGCAGGGTAACCACGCCGATATACAACTTGCCCTACAGATCTTGGACCAGGCGACGTGTCACTTCTTAGGATCCGACCTACCAAGATCTGTCACATCGGATGCGCATTGCACCATACATACGCATCTGCGTGCGTGCTGCGTTCACCGGCTGTTGGAGCGGGATAGATACAACGCTGTGCCCTTCTAGGCCGCTTACATCTCGATATGGGGGAGTCCCTATTACACGGATGGGCGGATGGCCCTGTCAGCCGCCGTAGACCGCAGTGGTCCTATGTCGTATTACTTCTCCGATCTGCGGTTTCACGAGAATCAAACCGGACGAATCGGACTTGGAACCCCTCTGATCATTGGAAGGACCCATTCAGGTTGAATCGAGCCTGCGGCGTCCGAAGACGACATGCTTAACGGAATACGGGGACCTGCTATCAATATCTCATTTCCAGGCCACGCAGGCTCCAGCAGCGCCTGAATGTAGCCATCTGGTACCGGCCGGAGAGGCTTAAGGCCTCCTTACTTGACTGTTACAGGTAAACTGCTCGGACTCTTTGACCCGCTATAACGGTAACGACTTAAGCGCTTCCGCTTTCGTGTTTTCCCCCTTGCCGTTGTGGAGAGGTTCCATAACGTATATCTTCAAAACTTAGCGTAGTCCGATTTTCGATGTTCATCCCGCTCGGATGTTATCCCAACCCAGGCTCGCATACAGACAGAGCTATTTACGCAGTAGGGCGCTTTCGTCACACGAATGCTTCCCCGCAAACCCAATCTAGTCCCGAAGACTGAAATAGGTTTCGGATTCACTCAATTATATGCCCTTAGACGTCCCTTGGTCAGCTTATGGATGGGGGTCGATCGGTACAACACTTCGAATCTTCCATTCGCTATGTCTTCTTGCCTCACTTGGATAGGCCTAATGAACCCCGTCATGGCTATCAGTATTTCCTTTTCGACCATTGAAAGACGGGCAGCATCCGCCGTCCCAATAGATCCTGTCCCAGTTGGGGCAAAATAGTCACCGGCCAGTCCAGCCTAATAATGTCGGGCCGTCATGGCTGTCTGCTGCATGCAGTGAAGGAGAGGGCGAACTACGAATACATACTTCCGTGAAGACACGCTCGCTTCACACCACTCTCTAACGTCTGACGAAAGCGGACTCTATCTATTTACTACCTATCTCACCACATGAGTATCCCCTTCATCACGTCTTATGAAAGAACAGTACTTTCGGCTATCTACCCGCCAAGAACACCACATGTCACCGTGGGCTCCGGTGGCTCCCCGGGAGAACACCGGGAGTCGAGACCGTTAGGAGACCATGTGGAGAATAGTCCGTGCATCTGTCAATCAGCGGGTGACGGGCAGACGGGGTGGGATGCTAGGGACGTGGCTGCACTAGACCGCCGACTAGCCAAGCTAGTGGATGACAGCTTACCGGCCAGGTCGTGATCAAAATACACAACTCGCAGGGGTATTCTTTGTTAGTTACCTCCACCCGCTCCACCGGTTTCCCTTACAGGCTAGTATGTAGACTCACATAGAATTTAGGTGGAAATCTACCTATTTTTACATATCTGTGAGTCGTTATCACAATAACCCGGAAAGCCGTTTTATTAACCTGTTAACAGCTGTATTTGATTTAAATAAGACCTTTTCGTAATTCCAATACGGACTGAAAAGCCCGGCTTCGATATATTAAGAGATAACGCCTTTGCCAAAGGTTGCCGTTAACCGAAGCTCCCGAACTCCTTCAACAAGTGGGATAGCATGAAGCGCTGAGTTTGGGAGTGATGGGAACCAGCAAAGGAAGTGATGGAGGTAATTTTGCATACAAAAAAGCATGGGAGTACACATACTAGTTGTTTATGGGAATCTTGTCGGACGGTGGAGGTAGCTAACAAGGAATACCCCTGTGAGTTGTAATCGACACTCTTGCGGTTAGTGGGTCCTAAGAAAGCGTGTTAATTATTTGATCACGATCTGCGGAGATACTAAAGCCGAGACACGGCTGCGTCTATAGTTGTGCGTGCTTTACCCAGGGTAGGGAACCGAGCAGCTCCCGCGGGCTGGTACTGGTATGGGTGATTCACCGACACATAACCTGGATGCGGTGGTGTGCAGCAAGCAGAGCGGCGGCTACTCTGATTCCTGGTGCTTGGCAGTACAACGATCCTGGTACGGTCGCAAACCATCACGACCACCGCCCCGCCTCAGGGGCTCCCCTCGGTCCCGATTACCACTAGCGAACGGCATCCCTACCCATCGGACTGGGGGGTTTTTTTTTTGGCAGCGTCGATCCAAGCACGCTTCCGGATCCCTTGACACCGAGATGATATCGAATCGTACACCGCACTAACAATTCACGCCCTTCATTTTTTTGCCCTTGGCTCTCTTCCCCTTCTGCTCTTTCGCCCGGACAGAGAATTATTGCTATCTTCTCCACAGATAATGGAGCGACACTTGGAGGCTCTTCTTAGATTTTCCTCGGTTCCTAGCTAACCAAGGCATTACGATGATGTACTGCGTCGTAGGGGGCAAGTTTAACACCCTAGTCCGGTATTTTCCATCAACTGACCTTTTCGAGCTTCATTATATGAATCAAGCCTGCAGTATAGCAATAGCGTTAGACCTAAGGCTATAGGCTACCTGGCAAGGGTGTTAATATTCGGTCCGATACTCAGCCTCCTCCTGAGATCTTATCTAACGAATCGCCCCCCGCGCTGCGGGCTCTGTCGCGTCTCAATAATAGTTATCAGTCATCCCGTCGTTGTGGATGACGATGTTGTGCTCCGCTGTCTCGTCTCTACCAGGGACGAGCTGGACAAGACCATTCCCCGGCCAATGTATATGTATATCACAACCCCGGCGTCCTTCTCGACTTGGGGCTAACGTCGAGTGGCGTCCGGCTCAAGGAAGGGGTGCCTGCCACGGTGGCGCACGATCGCCCGTGCCATTTCTTAGCGTCTGCCGGAGCTAGCGACGGAAAGGGTATGCGGTTCTTCAGCTGGTCCATGAACGGACGAGCCTCTTCACCATCGACCTACGCGATTCATATACGGCGTTGCCATCACGACCACCAGGCCAGGGAGTATCCGCCCCTGGGTTGAACGTCGCGGCTTAAGGCTAGCGGCCGGCTCCTACAAATACAGTGCCGTTTTCGCCGTTTCTTGTCGGGAGTGATGTGATGCGCGTGTAGGATTCGTGAGGTCATGCGGAGCGTGGCTGACTCGGATCCTCTGGTTAGGCCGTGGTGTGATGATTGCTAGGTTTCCGTCTCGGCAGTGAGCTGAAATAGGGTGACCTCCTTGGGTTCTCTTTTGCTGCGTCTAGTAATCATCGTAAGTCCACCCAAACCACGCAATCTATTATTCTGCTGCCATCAGCGCTGCAATTGCTTCACCGCCTGCTCGCTCCCGGCTCCCGGATGCCGAAGGACCCCGACCCTAAGCACGGCTGGCGCCTCTATGTGGGAGCTCCTTCTCGGCTGCTAGAGTATGTGCGATATTCTCCTGGTGCATCATGTGGGCAGAATACGGTGTCGTGACCAACTGCTATATCTCCATATAATTGCGCAGGTAGTGCCATTTTAGGGTTCGGATCTTCAGTGAAGTCGGAATCGAGTGGATGCCATGCTTTATGCTCTTGCGGGGTTACCGGCCCCCTGGAAGACATCCAGCATCTCACCCCGGCCCCGGCACCTCCGGCTGGCTGTGCCTTTCGGATCTTGGCCCAGCTCTGCGTCGTCCGTCGGCACAGGGCCCAGGAGCCCTGCAAGAATGCGGACGTCACCCTTGGCTCCCCACCCCCACACGTTCGATGGGAGGAAGCCGCCTCATCGTGGAGCAGAGCTCATGCAGCAATTTTTACCCCAGCATAGAACAGAGCATAGCTGTTAATGATCTACCTCGGGAATGCCGGCTCCACGATGCATGCGGGTACGCCCAGCTAGGAAGGTGCGCGCGGGTAGAACGATGGGCTACTAGGCTCCCGGCGATGCTCTATTAGCTGGTAATATTGCCGGGGACGCAGTGTTGCCCTGGTGATAGCCGGGTTTAACACTGCACGCCAGAGTGTAGGACCCGAGCTTGAACAAACCCCGCTTCGTCCTGCGGTGGTGAGGGGTGTGTGTGTGTAAGCAGCTCAGAGCTATAGCGAATCGTCCGAGTGTTCGGATATAGGACTGAATATCGACTGGCGTGCCATTTACCTCACAGTATTTTGGTATTCCTTTCACCACGGCTCTGACCCGGCGCCACAGGCCCCCTCATGGGATGAAGTGCTGTATATGAACAGCCTAAAGATGCAGCAGGTAGGCGGGCTTGCGACATGAGCATCTGTTTGCGGTAGCCGCACTTAAGTTACCATACGGGTAGCGCTTCAGGGGTTATAAGTCGCCGTGTTCTCAACAAGGCACATGGCGCATGCGCGATCACGGCAGAGGAGAAATGGGCGTGGAAGACTGAAGCTAGTCACTGTTCGATATATGATCACAAGCCGGTCAGCCTCTACGGTATATATCACTTTCCGCTGCGTCCACCACGAGGGGGATGACTGTGCCAAAGCGTGATAGGCCTAGCTAGAGGGCGCATGACGACTCCCATCACACCTCCCTCTGGTTATCACGAGTGTTAATCCGCTCTTAAAGCTGGGTTGAGAGCTGGGGGTCGCTGTAGGGCGGCGATAGTGAAGAACGGCATCCGTTCTGGGACCATGCGGCCCGTCTCCGAGATGGTTACGAGGTCAAGGGTCTGCCTTCCCGCACTGCAGAATTTTCGAACAGGGTCTCCATCGCAACCTCTCCCAGGTGGACCTCCATTCCCCGGACGTGTTCGTGATGTATTATCAAATAAGACGTAGGTGGCACCGCACATACTTCGTCGAGTTCGGGTGGCCGAAGACATTAGTCGTTGCACAGGGAGAGGCTACAGCGTGAATTGACAAATGCACATTGGCTCCGAGGTAGAGGTGAGTGTCCAAAGCGTCTTATACGGGAAGACAACATGTCCTAATATATCCGAGCAGGAGTCCAGGTTAATCTTTTACGGAGCCTATGCGGGGCGTCGAAGTGCTTGTTCTACGATAAGCGAGGACGGTGATGTTGGGCAGCAAAGAAAAGGGGTTGTGTTAAAAGTGCTAATCACAGATCGGATACCTAGTTTTCAGCTTCTTGTCAGAACGTGGAATAGTGATGGAAGTGCTATCAATACGAAGAAGTTAATCCGTACAATTTGCATCCAACTTGCATCGCTTTCCACCACGGGTTTCCCAGGGAGCCCGGCCCATAGACCCCAAGCTATCGCCGCTGAAGTTCAGGCGCAAACTTTCCATCAAGTTCTAAGTCTAGCAGAAACGCAACAACCGTCCCTGCGTAAAAGCGTAGCAACGAAGGGAAACGGACGTCATGTTCCACACATGCGCCGTACCGTCGTGGAAACCGTAGTTCGTATTCCCTTCCCCAGACCAGACCTGATAAAACCACGCTTCCCCTTCCCCGGCCCAGTCGCCTTGAACACCAATCTGTATCCCCGAAACTACCTGATTTTGAATGGACACCAAGGGCATGTAACACAATCTAGCCCATATTCTTAGAAGTGGCTTTCCTACCACCGCGTATACAAACCAACAGGGGGCATGGTATAGCAGTAGGCGTAGGGAGTTTGGTAACCCCAATTCTTCCCACGAGCCCTAGCCACTCGGAGGTCAACGCCACTGCCACGACTCCCCACGGACGAACCCTACGCCGCTGGTTCGTCGCTTCCCCCTATCGCGACCCGTCCGTCCGTCCGCTACGGATGAACTTGTTGAAGAGCCCCCTGCCCCCGTGCATCCTGGCCTGCTTCTTTTCCGCGGCGACGTCATCGGTCCGTAGCGTCTCTCTGGATCCCGTCCTGGACTTCCGAGCCGCGCGTTCGCTGGCCAGTTGCTCCTCGTCGGACTCCAGGAGGTCGTAGTCTTCGACGCCGGGCGGTGTCGCTAGGTGCTTCTCCTGGTGGCGGCTCTTGCCGGACCCCGCGCCCATTCCGGTATCGTGCAGCTTCGCTATGCCGCGCGCGAGGGGCGCGACCATGGGACCCTTGACATCCCACCCCCCATCCTGTATGGCTGGCTGGAGGTCGAGAGCCTTTCTGTGGAGCGAAGGTTGTCGCCGCTCGAATTCATCCTCGAGCTCCTTCTGGTGTCGAACCATGGCTTCCATTCGCTCGGCCTTCACGGTCGGTACTAGATCGGGGTGGCGCCTATCCTCGTCCTCTAGCTGTTTAAACCATTCGTCATATAGTTGAGTGTTCTGTGTCTCGCCAGCATTAGTAAATACCCCGGAGACGTCCACACAGATCGCTTACCGTCTCCTCGCGAGCCTTCTCCTGAAGACTCAGAAGATACGCCCTGGCGTTGTCTGTCATCTTGATTCCCACAATGTACTTGTCGAACGACTCCGAGAACTCGCGATAGTGGCCTTTCAGCACAAAGCATTGCCCAGTCCATCCCTTGGCTCTGAATTTCCGGTATAGAGCCTCTGCCGTAGGAGCCTCCCACGCGAATTCTACATGTCTGTCATAGAAAACGACACATTTGCAGTCATACCAGGTCGCGAAGACGCTACGCGTTGCCTCGTCCGGGAGTGCCTTTTCAATCAGCTCGAGTGTGGCTCTCGACACAAAAGATGCCGGGGCTCTGTAGTTGATAGCTCCGTGGATATGTGATCTCTCATAATCGGCTGGCGAGCGGAGATCAACAATCAAGACTTGACTTGGCGGAACTACCTCTAAAAGTCTGTTCAAGTGCCCAGGAAGGATCATCCGCGGCGCTTCTCTAGGACGGTCATGACTGTGGTCATCTATCCTTAAGCTCTGCAGTCGATTTTCTACTTCTTGCTGTTCCCGGCGATGGAAAAACCAGAGCTATGCGACATTAGTACGGGAATCCGTTTGTGCATCAGTTGGATAACTCACGTCGAGATCTGTCGTTTCAATGCCAAGATTCGAAGCTAGAAATTCCTTGACGGCAACCGTCGGGCTAGGGTTGTCAAGGAAATACTCCTCGAGTCGCGACTGCACATGAGGCGCCAATTGGGGCCGAGCCGGAAGATTGTCGACGGAGGTTAGATGAGTCCTCCTCGAGTCGCGTAGACGGTTTAGTATGGGAACCCTCGAGAAGTTTTGATGTGACATAGCCGCGTGCAGGGGCATTGGAGGCGCAGAGCGCTGCCTGACGGGCGTCCCTAAGTTGTTATTGTTCCATGTTCGGGCGATTTGATCTGGTAACTGAGTCACCCTTGAATCGATTGACGAAGCTCCCTGACTCTGACCGGGCACACTTCTAGCACCGGACCCAACCAAAGACATCACGCTTGGCCGTCTACCGTCGGTACAGGCCGTCGTCCCGGAGAACATCGACAATCTCGATTCCACATCCGTATCCCGGCTGACTGGGATATCTTCCTCCACTGGGACTCGGTCTCCCCGGCCTTTTAGCGCTAAGTTGTTCGACCGAACGAAGGCGACAAAATTGCAGGCGTGATTTTCCGGCAGCAGATCCCACACCATAACCGGCATCGACAAAAGTAGCAGCGTCGAATGACTTTTAAATACTCCTTGGACTTTGACGTACTTCGCAATCGCGGGTATAGATTGAAGCCAATGCTCCCAGTCGTTGATATTTAGGCGCTGGTCGTCTTCTAAAGCCAAGGAGATCATCACGTGCGGTACATCCTCGCTCGGTTCCGATCCTATAATTTCCTGTGGTCCCGCATATCGCCCGGCGGCAGAGCTATCTTCGAACATCAGCTCCTGTGGTGGCGATGGAGGCCGCGTGTCGCATGATACGGTTCGAGAAATCTCGATACTGGGTGCTCGGTGGTTAGCCGTCATCATGAAGTGCACCGGCGTCGAACGCGCTTCGAAGTGTTTGCCGTTTCGCCTTTCGGGTCTCGGGTGCTTCAGACGTGCTAGTACTTCGGCATGGACCATAGCTGCGGAGAATGTCCTGTCCTTCCACTCCTGAAGCACCTCGATGAGGGCGCTGGTGAACGAGTAACGTCCCGGATCGGGGGCGATCGCATCCCAACTCGAAGCTGATATCGTCTCCGTGATGCTGTTCCCGTTCGGGAAAGTAGCGCTCGCAGCTCCCGCACAGCAGTCAAGAAGAATTAACACGTCGGAAAGGGACCTTTCTAGCAACGTTTGAATCGCAGACCACCTGGGCGGAGTTATAAGTCTTGTTGCCCCCCACGCGAGCATAGCGGAACAAGTTGACTTACTGCAGCCACGGCGAATCCGAACTCCGGTTTCTGGATGGGGTCTCAGCACGGTCGAGTAACAAGGTGGCCATGGACACACAAGAACTTACGCGCACCATGTACTTTGTCTCGAGTTGTCTATCCTTGCATGACCTCCATAGTATACGATGAACAATGTGTCCTGCGACTCGTACTCCTTGATCATGGCTCCAATCTTCAGCATCAAATCCAAATGCGCGTTGTCGGACGGTATCGAAAACGTCTCGGTCTCGAAGTTGTAGTCTTCTCGGAAACATGTCTCGAGATCTTCCAGCTCGGGAAGGACGAATAGGTCGTCGCATCTCCAGTGCAGAAGAAGGGCGTGCACCTTCTTATATCGCTGCGAATGGCCACGGTTCGGAAAGGCTCGGGCTGCGGACTACGGGCAGCCGCGTCAGTAGGTTGACCGGACTTTGCGCTTAAGTAGGCTAGGGTGACACGCACGTCTTCAAGCGTTCGCGCGAAGTCGGGTAAATGCTTAATGTGGAAGTTCACACGGCTGATGTCATGCGTCGCGGACGGTGTCTTCTCGTCGCCCGGGCTGGAGCCGTACTGAGGAGTTATGATTAGAAGAGCGCATTCTCGAAACTTGATTCTTGAATTGTTCTTACGCACGGCAGAATCACCACTGCTCATGCTGCTCCCATCCGCGGGCCGTCTCGAACTCAAGGTTAGGAAAGGCAAGCGGTCGGCCATGTCTTGCAAGTGCCTATTGGTCTCGCCGTTATCGCATGCAAAGGAAGCGCGCAAGGAGGCTTGCGGGAGCGAGTGCTTCGCATTACACGGCTACGGCGCGCGGCCCTTCACGGACAGGATATGCGGAATGGTCTCAACACAGCAGGGCCGAGATTGATAATAGCGGGGATATTGCTGGATGGAAAAGTAAGATGGTTAAAAGTTAATCTTGGGGATATCGCGCTCTGCTATCATCGCCTTCCAATTCCCCAACTCGAGATTCCAGCGCCTACTCTTGGTATTGGTCCTTCGTCTAGCCGAGGTGCTGCTGGGCTGAATGAAAGACTGTGACTGTGATGCGTTTGGAGGGACCTGTCATCTCCATATCGGTAACAGAATTTGGCTTAGCGGCTGAAATGCATGGTATCAAATCGAGGCACCCCACCGCCACGTTGTCTTCCGGTCAGGGATCATTGGCCCAATAGGTAGCCAAGAAAAGGGCCTATGAGCTTCCCAGGATGCGAATGAGGCGAGCATTCCCTGCACAATATAAGTAGGTTCTCTAGTAGAGCAGAAGGGCATAGGAGAATCCGAACACCTTAGTATGCCCTTATCCAAAAGCAAGCCGAAGAGAGCGCTGAGTAAAAGACGTTCGAATCGGGACTGGTTGACGTTTCACTGCATTTATTTGTACGAATGATTGCCTGAGACAAGGATGAGCCATTTCACCCTTAACACTAGATGATGGCATCTGCAGGAGGTAGACTAGCAGATCTTCGGGTTCGGATTCGAAGAAAAGATTCTTATTCTAGTATACGAAGAATATGTAGTAGAGATAATCTGGCTGACACGGCGTCAGAGGAAAACACGATATCGAAAAAGATATTGCACTTAGTATATGTAGGAAGACAGAGGTCGGGAGTATCATTCTGTAAGTACATACTAATACTTAAAAATGGGACAGAGCCCATTTATTAACCAACGGGAACCTCCTGATCAATTGCGTGTAACTGTGGATTACTAAGTGTGACAGTCAATGGTGGGTAGGCAGAGCTACACGTACTGACGGGAATATGCTTGTGGGTAACTCCGAGTCCCCGAGGCCTCGTCTTCAGTTACAATGCCAATAGTCTATATCGGTCCGCTACACTAACTGTCATCCATGAAATACCTATTTTTGATGGCTCTTTAGTTCGAATGTCGCTTTACGGGACTCATGGTCCCTCAAAAGCTTTTCCCGAGGTCGTGGATGAAGTTGGGTCTTGGCAATGCCGCCTGATGCTCAATGTCAACAGCCAGTAGGTCTGAGTCGTATCAAACGTAACACAGCTTGCACAGGTTGCCGCGACGCAAAAGTAAACCTTACTTTTCGCCCGCATCTTAGCCACAAGGTGGGTAGTTGACAAATGAGTAGGTGCGATGCATCCCGAGCCATTCTCAGAATGCGTCTTGCCAACGTTGTGCGAAGCATCACCTCTCATGTGTTGTGGATAGAACACACAAAAGAGTGAGTCGAAAGAGGTGAGCGTCTAACTACCAGGCAGAGGTGTCATAGTCGAACCCGTCGTTGACCTCGACTGTAGTAAGCTGGAAGAGCTGGCAAAGGAGATACAATCCATCAAGCAGAATGTTGGTGATAGATCCGTGCCGTCCTCAGCGCCATCGGGCTCTTCCCGACAAAGCGACGTCACGGCACCTTTGAGAGGACCTGGGGCGCCACAGCTCGACCGGGCACCTCCGGCAGGACCACCAGCGGCGCCGGGTGGCGGCAGCACAACGCTTGAATCATCACTGCTCCCGTATGTCACCCTTAACCAAGATCCAAGCACGGGTCCCAGTCAACCAAGAGCTTTGGGCTCGCAGCCTTTCTCAGGTGAAGATGTCGATCACTATTTCCAGAGGTCAGTATAGTGCGGTTGTTGTCGTAGCTGCGGTATATCTAATCCGTGACAGTTACTTCCGGTACTTCCACCCATACTTTCCTATTGTACGAGATAGAGACCCGAATAAATGTTATGATACTTGCCCCTTACTTTTCTGGACTATCATTCTGGTAGCATCGCGGCGCTATGCCAAGGGTCCCACCATTCTACCGTTTCTGTTAGATGCGGTCAGAAAGGAGATGTTCTCGGCCGTCTCGGACTTCCCTCTCTCCCTAGCTTCAATCAATGCGCTCATATTGGTATGTGCGTGGAATTTCCCGGATGTGAGGCTTGCCAAAGACCTCACTACTCTCTTTTCCAGCGTCGCGATGAACGCATGTTTACTATTAGGAATCCATCTGGGAAAAGGGAGACACATCGAATACAGCGTAGCTCATTTCCGGACTGAGTTCTCCGACGAGGAGGCTGTCTTCACTTGGGTCGGCTATAACATCGTATCGCAGAGGTATGATGTCAGCCCCGCCCAAGGATCCCATGGCCGACCATTGACGCTCCCATAGAATGTCTTCCTACCTGGGTCTTCCGCCATTAGGCAGTCTATTTAACAGAACTATACAGGGTGTTGTCGATGGCAAAACACTCTTTTCGGTCTCGCCCAGTTTTCGCGTTCTCCTACAATGCCAGAAGTTCTGCAACCATCTAAACAAGACCATGGCTGCTTACCTCGAAGAATCTCGAGGCGTGTCTGCGCATATGGTTCGCCTGCTTGAAGATGAATGGAATAGCGTGCAATGTCTCATGTTCTCCGACCGCCCAGGTGAGCGTTCACCAACGCCATAAATAATCCCTTAAGCCTAACTTCGACAGATGATCTGGATCGACTTAATGTGCTTTTAGTTCAGCTTGAGATCGAGCAATACTATATGCTTCCATTACCCGGCTACGATTCGGAAGCGCTGCAAAGCAACATCATTCGAGCATACAACACGGCCCAGACCATTATCAGAGATGCCGTGGAGATCGACCGCAAGACGGATTTCCTTTGGCATGCACCGCATTTTTACTTTAGAGCTTTGCTCTGCGCAACATGCATCATCTGCAAAGTGATAGGGTCGTCGTACAAAAGGTTCATCGACCGGGAGCGGATGGAGGGAGCGGTAGCCGACATGCTTGCCATCCACAAGAGATCAATCGTCATGGAAGGCGACCTCGCCACGCGCCTGATGAGCTTCCTGGAGCCATGGCTCGAGCTAGCAGTTTCGACCGAGTGGGAAGAAGCGCCTGCTTCGACCTTCACGCACCGGCTGAGTGCGAGCTCGACCATGGATTGCGCGAAGCGATGGAAGCACGACTTGGAAAATCGGATAAGCCCCAAGAGCCGGCCCGCGCCGGCCGATGGGACTGAAGCGGGATCCGGCATGCCGGGTGCTGCTGATCCGATGCAATACATCGATTGGACTTTCATGGATGATTTCGACTGGAACATCGGACCAAATATCCTCTAGAACGGGACTTGGGAGGCGAAGTTTGATCCGGGTGTCATCCAGACTTAATTTGTTCATGATTCGTATAGATGTTGGTTGGTGGTGATAAGGTACATATCGTTGCTGCGAGCACTAAAATCACGCCCAGGGACCCTCTCATCCGATCCCGAATGGCCTTCATCAAGAATTCTCTCACTAAACAGGAACCGTCAGGCATTGCTTCATTTCCACTTCCTTTCGGCAACGCCAACCCACATCTGCGGCATCCCGAAGTTAGTACCTGGGCAAAATATGAGTATGAGGGACAGTGACGCCTTCACAGCGCCTCGATGGGGCTAGACTTACACCCCACCCCAACACTTTCCCGACAATCGCATCGGCAATCTGGTCACTCGTCGGCGTGGAGCGCAGAAGCCGGGGGTCTAAGGGCTCGCTGAGGGCCACTACCTCGAAGAAATCTGCAGTGGTACCCCGTCAGGATATCCGCAGCCCCAGTTCAGGAGAGCTTGGCTGAAAAACCCACGCGCCATTGAACTTACATCTATGCGGGCCGTGGTTCAGCAGCGGCCGCGGAGGGATGTACACGGCGCCCGACCGGGTCTTGCCGTAATGGAAGCCGCCCTTCAGGAGCGCCTGGTCCGCGTCGTCGACCACGAAGTCCGCTGCCTCGACATTCGTCTTCAAGGCTGGGATCCCAGGGTAGATCCTGAACCGCGCCCCAGATATTCATCAGCCAGGTCGCGTCTACGGGACCCTCTTGATATTCTTTCTTTCCTTGATGCAAATGAGCAGGATAATGAAAAAAACGCAGGGGTGTTGGTCAGTCTTAGGTCTAGGCGCGGGGTGGAGCCATGGGAACAGGAAGCGACTCGATACTCACCCGTGCGCGATCGGCGTCGGCAGTGGCGCGTCGGGGTCCTCGCAGAGGAGCAGCCACTCGCGAACGCGGTCGGCGAGCGCCGGGGGCGCCGTCCACTGCAGCGCCGGGAACCTGCCAGCGCCGTCATGGGTGTGCTCGGGGCGCAGTGTCGAGCCGCTGGGACCGCACTCGGGCGATGCCACGGCAACCGTCTGCTCCGCGTGCCCCGCGAACGCGGGCCGCGCGTAAAAGCTCTTGGCGTCGTGGCCCTTAGCGTTCGCGAAGAGCCACGAGAGCATCACTTCAAGGAGCGCCGGTGCCATGTCTCAGTCGTGCTGGGTTGGGTGGGGTGCCTGATAGGCGTGTAATATAATTGGCTGGTCTTTTGGGCTTGGCGGAATGGTGTGTCGCCTGATTGGACGGATCGTTCGTAAATGGATGGAGAGTCTCAAAAAGAAAATGAAATGAGTATATCCTGATTTGGGTACTGTGGATTATGATAAAGTATCTTAGAATTTGAATGGCAACCCTAGGGTTTATGTCGTGATGACTTTCTGTCCGGGAGGATGCTGACCATGGCACCTTCATGTATATCGAGTTCGGAGCCGGAGCGGCTACCTTAGTGCCAAGCCTTTACCGAAAAGGGCCAAGAGCCCGGAAGCGTTCGGCTTCGAGAAAGACCCACCGGACCCAACAACGAACCAGGTCTCTCTTTCGGAATTCCATTGGCAGAATGAGTTTACCGTCTCGTCTCACCGCTAAACCAATAATCCGGGTTCAGATCCGGGTTTTAATTGATTACAAACTTCCCCTATCGCACCAGTCATTCCCTTCGACGTTTATCGATAGGTCGCACGCAACGTCATGTCGAGCTTCCGGCAGTTGTGGCAGTGGTTGCAGACCGCCACGGAGGACGCCAACGCCGACGCCGGCGCCGGCGCCGCAGTTGTCGAGGAGGTGGTGCTCCCGCCTCGGCCCACTCACCCGTACTACCCGGAGGGCGTGTCCATACCGGAGTATGCGCCGAACGAGCTGCCCGTGCCCGTGCTCATCGCGGCGCTGGGCGGCATGCTGGGCTTCGCGCTCCTGGGGTCGTCCATCGTGGCGCTGAGGGTTAACCCGGCCCTGACGAAGTCGAACCTCGCCGTGTTCTGCTGGTTCATGCTGTGTGAGTGGCCAGGCCAAGTTAAACCCGGGCGGTCAACCGGGTATAGCTTTGAGCAGGGATAGCTAATATGCATGCCTACAGGCGGCTGCTTGCATTGTTTCTTCGAGGGTCAGACTTGCTTTCATCACGTTTGATTGATCAAGGGCTGCTGGCTCTGACTCCTTCTAAAGGGTACTTCGTCCTGAACCACGCGACCCTCGCGTCCTCGCAGTCGCTCTTCGCGCAGCTGTGGAAGGAATACGCGCTCTCGGACTCGCGGTACCTGACCTCCGACTTCTTCATGCTCAGCGTCGAGAGCATCACGGCCGTGAGTGCTCCCCCCCGCACCCTCCCTCTCAGGAGCCTTCCTCTCCGACCTCCCTTACAGCAGCCAACCTTTTTTCTATCTCGTGCCCCTCCCCCGCCGCCTTTCGCTCAAGAAGGAATATGACTATCGCGTTTTACTTTACCAAACGTGGGGAAAGGACAAAACTGAAATCCACAGCTCCTCTGGGCGCCCCTCTGCTTCCTGTGCGCCCTGACGACGGCCCTCCCGCGCAGCCCGCTCCGACACCCCCTGCGCATCGCGGCCTGCATGGCGCACCTCTACGGCGTGGCGCTCTACTACGCGACGAGCCTGTGCGAGCTGCACTACGCGGGGCGCTCGCACAGCCGCCCGGAGCCGCTCTACTTCTGGGGCTACTACGTGGGGTTCAACCTGCCGTGGGTGGTGGTGCCCTGTGGTAGGTTTTCTTTCTCCTTTCTTTCTCTATTTCTCTCTTGTCTTCTTTTCCTTTCCAATTTTTCTTCTTCTCTTCTGCTTCCGCGCCAGCGGACAGATGCATATGAACGAGAGCGGACAAGTCGAAGAAGAAGAGACTAATCCCTGGCCCTACCTCGGGCGATTGCGTCTTAGGGATCCTGGCCGACAGCTTCGCGACGGTGACGAGGGCGCTTAGGGCGCTGGACAAGGTCGATGGCGCCCTGGACGGGTTCTGGGGCAGGGAGGGGAGGCCGACGACGGGCGGGGCCGAGGAGGAGTCTAAGAAGACCAGGTGATGGTGTGTGAGATGTATGGTGCATCTGGGTCACGCCACGGATCGTGTACGATTCAAGGCAGACTGAAGGGTCGGGAATGGAATGCACCAGAGCCCCCGGGAGCTTTGTGATTGACCACCCCCCACCCAAGGACCGGGGCAAGCAAACAAAGATTCCCCCCTTACGCTCGGACTTTCGTCCTTTATCCCGCCCACCTTACCTAGATTCGGACGTCAATCACTCGCTCTAGGTGCGGAATGAGGCGTGTGTCTCAGCCCAGCTACACGCTAGCGTCGACGCCTCGCAAACACGTGCACAAGTAAGGGGCCGAGGAGAGAGACATGTGTTGGCATGATGTGATATCAATATGGGTTGCTAGCAATTTGTTTTTCTTCCGCTAGTTAGCTTGCGGGAGTAAAGGCCTTCCTAAACGAGGTCGTAGCCGGGCCATTTGCCTTCAATTACCCAATGGGAGGGGGCTTTTGATAGTGGCGTCCTCGAAGGGGCGTTATTTGGCATGGGGCCCTTCCACGGCGACGAGCAATCCGCCGGAGCCACTCTCTTATCTATACGCACCGCGATCGCTCACCGGGTTCTCGTATGCTGGGCGCGGTGGCGGACGAGGGTTAAATGCAGCCGTCGTCGTCTAAGGAGTGCCTCTTCACAGACCCTGCTGGACCGAATATCTATGATTGCCTCACAATCTGCATAATACGCATAGTAAAGGCCATGGCATTCCTCGTGATCTAGTTTATCGTAGTCTACCTGGTATGCGACGGGCTTTAACAATCAAGGAGCGTTCTCACCTAACGCCTCCCCCAGTGAACGGCTACAAACAATGAGCGAAGACGAGAGCCATCAAATGGAGTCAACTAGCGGTTGCATGGTCTAGGGGACGTTATTTATGCAATGCGATAGTGCGCCACGTTCACATCTCCCCGCAGCACGAGGGAAGACCACGAATTCCATGACGCTTACGCGGCGGAACAATCTTGATAATATGGATTCAAGCGAGGGATAAAACGATTCAGACTCGCCACTCATGAGTAAGAACAAGTCCGTGAATCATTCCGCCAACGGCCTGACGCTGAAGGTATCGGGCGAGCCGGACTTGCCCGTGAGCGACTCAAGCTGTCCCACGAGCGACCTCACCACCCCTTTGAGGAACGCGAACTCCCCCAACAGAAGGCGTCCCGAGCTTCCCCATCACCGAGCCGGACTCCCCCGAGCGGGACGACACGCTGATGTACACGGCCTCCTTCAGGCGGGAGCCCGGAGGGACGGCACACGAATTCTACGGCCACCGGTAACACGTCCACGGGCCGCTCGTCCGGCCGTGAATTGAGAAATACGGCTTCCTCGGGTATATTCAGGTACGACTGCCCACCCCTCGCAACACTATGATCCTAGAGATATAGCATTTGCTGATCGGCCCCTAGGGCCATCTGAAGTTGACACTGGACGTAGCCACCCCGACCGCCCCTGAATCTTTAGTGGAACCCCCTCTAGCTTCCTTTGACGGCTGTGCGATAATGGAGGTAAGCGACTTTGCTCAATTTGCGGCCGCCTTCCAGGACAAATACTACCTCAACGTCATCGCGCCGGATGAGAAGGAGATCGATATAAAGACCAGAGTCACTCGAGCTTGAGGGGAGGCGAAGAGAATTTTCTGAGTATCATGGACCGTTGTTGTATTATCGATGTCTGTTGATATAACCTCTCCTTCTGGGTATCACGTCCCCAATCTTGTCTAGCTATCCACGGTCTTATCGTACGTACTTGTTCATGAACCGCTTGTGGAAATCGGAGCGTAAAAGGTCCTAGGCTAGGTTAGTACCTCTAGATCGGAATTACGAGACGTGGTAGAAACTTACGTTGATGAATTCCTTGCTCTTGCCCTTGTTTTCTGTGCCCCTAGCCTGATTCTTGAACACGACATCATCATCCCACCTGTAGTCCCCGAGTTAGCCGGCCGGCCACGAAGCAGAGCTAAATCCGACATACCTCCGCTTGATGTTGAAGCTCTGTTTGGGGTTCAATAGCGGATTTCCCAGGGCAATATCGCGCTCCCGCTCCTCCTGTTCCCTGGCAGTCTTCTCGGCCTCCTCTTTCGCACGTTTTTCGGCGCGCTCCCGCCTGATCTTCTCGAGCTCGCGCTGCAGCTCCGCCTCCTCATCGTCGTCGTCGTCCTCGCTATCGTCATCGCTGCTACCCTCGTCCGAGTCGCCCTCCGAGTCGGCGTCTATGTCTCTCGTCTCCTCTAATATGCGCCGTCTCTTCGCCTCCGGGTCTTCTTCCCCGTCCGCCCGCGACGTCAACTCCAGGGGCCGCTTTGCGTTGTTGGTGGTCGCGGTCTCGGACTCGTTGGTGGCCTCGGGAAGCGCACCGCCGTTCTTCTTCGCGAAGTGGGCGGCTTCGGCTGCGAGCAGCTCGGCTCGTAGGTCGCGGAATCCCTCGTCGGCAACTCCACCCTGACCCGGCTGGCGGAACTTCAGCTGCGTGTGTGCCGGGAGGAGTCGTTGGTGATAGGCAGGGCCGCGAAGGGCTTCCTTTCCACGCGCCTGGAAGATGATTAGTATACAGAGATAGATGGATCCCTTGGGTTGTGTAACTTACTGGATCAAAGGTCGGCCTATGGGCGGTAGTCATCTTGAAGTTTCCCTGAGAGCACGATTGCTAATGGTATATGGCGGGAAGATGATGGAAGTCAAGGTTGGCTGGGTACCTGCAGGGTGGATTAGTGCTGGTTCCAGAGTGTTTACGGTACCCATTTTTTTATTTAACCGAATGGGTCTAGCACTAATCCCGGTTTTACTTAGGGCTCAATTTAGTCGATTCTTTATTACGTGGCCCTAACAGCGGGATTTACGAAAATTTATAAATACTTATTGCGATTGTTAATTGCATCAAGTAAAAGAAATATAGGAGTAGCTAAGTACAAGGGATATAATTACAAATGCCTCGTTTTAACATACCAAGCTTGCGAAAGGAATAAAACGAAAGTAACATGAAGGAACCTTCTTTTATCTTATCCCCATGAGATATAACGTTACGCCACTAGCAGCTACTTACTACATAGTCTAACGGGTCCCGTCTAAGAAACCACGTTTCTTAATATCTAATTATTAACCGAAAAACCTCGCATCAGCATTAACTTTGCCGGATTAAATGATGTATTTGCCTGAGAACTAATCCTCATTAATTGCGTCGCGACGCTGGAGCATTTCTACCACTTCGGCTTTGTCTTGTTTTAGTCTCTCCTCATCCCTCGTATCCGGCCATTCCCGTGATCGATCCTCTTGAGACATATCCTGCCTTGCAGCCTGTATAGCAGTACCATAAGGTCCGTTCTCTAGCCTAAGGTTTACCTTTGCTCCGGCATCTATCAAACTCTCAGCGCATTCCTTCCACCCGCAATAGGCAGCAGCAGCTAAAGCACTGCCAAACGATCCCCACTGAAGCTGCACGTTCGCATCTGCTCCGCCTTCTTGAACCAAGAACTTGATAATCTCAGTCTGTCCCCTATATGCTGTTGCTGCGAGGGCGCTGCCGTAATATCCAGTTTGAAGGGGCATGTTTACCTTTGCTCCTTCTTGGATTAAGAACTTAACAATTTCAATCCGTCCCTCATATGCTGCTGCTGTAAGGGCGCTGCCATAATCCCCAGTTTGAAGCGGCATGTTTATATCTGCCCCGTTCTGGACCAGGAACTTGACAGTCTCAGTATGTCCCCCATATGCTGCTGCTGCAAGGGCGCTGCCGTAATCCCCAGTTTGAAGCGGCATGTTTACATCTGCCCCGTTCTGGACCAGGAACTTAACAGTCTCAATATGTCCCCTATATACTGCTGCTGCAAGGGCGCTGCCGTAAATCCCACTTTGCATGTCGACCTGCATTCCCCGTTTTATAAGTGCCTCACAAATACGTATACAGCCTGCTTCAGCAGCAATTGCTAGAAGGTTGTTGCCATTGTTGTTCGTCTGCGAAAGCGGGATTTCTGCATTGGCCCACCAGTCTGACAGAAGGGTATAAAGTGAGAATCGACACATGCCCAAAATGGCGACGTTCGCTGGGGAGATGTCGTCCTCACCGATTCCATTAGCTCCATATTCTCTGAAAACAGAGGTATACGGCGCGGTCGGCTCCGAGAAAACATGGCGATGCCATTCCCGATATTGCACACTGCTTTCTCCCGGAGACCCAAGGAACTTCTTCAACAGGCCAGCCAGTACAGGGTCAGCCTCTTGTCCCTCTTGGGTCTGGACGTGGGTTATCCAGTGATGCCGGGAATAGACCTGAAGCGGGTGGTCAGGCCGAAAAATGTCGCTTGCATTGCTTGTGTGGTCGTTCTCGGCACCTGTGCTAACGCTTCCACTTTTCGGCTCCTCGCTTATCTCGATAAGGAGCTTGAGACAAACTTTGGCTGCACGACAGTGGGCCTGCCGAAGGCCCCAGTGATTTTCCTCGAAATATTCTGTCACCGAGAGATGTGAGAATCTCCAGATCTTCCGCTGCGAGTCGAAGACAAGCAGATTATTGCAGAGATGCAGCAGCCGGGACTCAGTGATCTCTTCGGATAAGTCGAAGGCATCTCTCTCCGCATCCGGACGAATTGCGGATAAAAGCTCTTCGCTGCTCAGCGGTTCGCAGGCACACATAACCCACATGAAGGCACGGTCTGCAAGGGCTTTGTCGTGCTTATGTCGAGCATGTACTTTGCCATATATTTCGTCGTAGGTAGCCTTGAGACCTGTGGGAAGTCTCCCCAGTCGATCTCGGATGGCTGCTTCCGTTTCAAGCTCCAGTAGCTGCTTGATCTGTAGATATACCCACTGAAACCTATTTCGCATTAGCGATGCTTTTAGCTGACTCTCAGAATCCCTTACATTCCCTGACTACGGGTGAGGAGGACCCTGATAATCTCGTCTTTCAGCGGCGGAGACATATCTTTCCAGGCACCGTGCTTAATGATTTCTTCATTGACAAATTTCTGTATGTCCTTCTCATTATGCGTCGCCTGGATTTCGATGTTTGGTCTGTCGAGGAATCGGTTTCTGATATCCCGATCAGGGCGACTGGAAATGAAAACCTTGAGTGGCCGCCTGGATTTAGACAATAGGATCTCGACGGTCTTAACGAGTTCCCCACGCGAGTCCGGTTCACATTCGTCCAGGGCGTCAAGCACGAGAATGGTCCTCGGGTAAAGGTTTACCGACTCGAGCAATTGTTCTCTGCAGTCCTCGAGGCCGAGGTCGGAGCCGTTGAGCCTCTTTTCGCTCCAGAGCTCTTGGAGCTTCTTGCGCATCTCTTCAGGATATTTCGCAGTGGTTGACAATTGGCGAACATAACTTCGAAGAACCATGAGAGGCTTCCGACGTTCTTCTTCGTTCCGATTGCAGTAGAAGAACGCGAACCCCTCTTCGTTGCGAGAACTCTTAAGCAAGCTCTGAACATGATCGATGACCTTAGACGTGAGAAAGGTTTTGCCGGCGCCAGCTACGGTGGTCAGTCACACATCTTTCAAGGGAATTACGAACTCGGTAGTGAACACCTACGTGAACCTTGAAGCCACAGGATTACCGACGAAGTAGCATCTTCCCATTCCCGGAATCTCTCATGCTGCAGCAGCCACTCGCATGTACCTGATGTCCGAGCCTCTTTGACCGTATTGTGGTGCTTTCCGTATGGTATGGGCGAGATCCACTCTAAAATCTTGAGCCGTTCGTCGTCAAGAAGGAGCATCCTCACAAAACAATGTCAGCAATTAGGCAGTTACAAGCGAGGAATCTGGAGCATACATCTGGTCGATGTTGAGACTTGCAGACAGCGTGTCTCGGGAGTTGTTGAGGCTCTGGATGATATTATCGACGTCCTTGCTCTCAAATGGCCACTTCAGAGCGCGGACCCCAAACGAGCTCATCATCCTACGCGCGGTCCCACGATTGAGCTTCTTCTCCAGCTTCGTTTCCAGCTTTGCGAGCTGGGAAGCACAGTCATGGAGCCCGTCGCTCAAGGGCTGTGAAGTCTGGAGCCTAGCGCCATTTGGGCTGTCAAGAAGGCGCTGCGCACCTTCGAGGGTGGTTTTTAGTCTGTCTACCTCTCTTCGCAGGCGTTCGATATCGGACTTCGCGTTCTTAACGGCGGTGGAATATTGGAAGCAGAGCGACGCGACCTTGGCGGACAGATCGATTACGGCGATGACGCTTGCGGCTGACGCTAGACCGTCCATCGTGTCATGATATAGAGTAAATGGAGCCTTTACAGGGACGCATCGAGAAGTGGGTGATCCAACCTGGCGGGGTTAGTGAAGCGTTGTCGAGTGTTCGAGCCGAAAGAGACATTTCGCAAGGCTTCGCGCGGGGCAGATATGATGCAGCTTCGTGAGGCCATCCACGTGGCGGTCGGGCCCCGAAGCCTTCATGCGCAGCGAATTATCGGACCTGGCTAAGTTTAGGCCTGCTAGGTATCTGTATAGCTCGGTCTTAGCCCCAATAGTTCAGCCCTATCCCTCGTTTTAAGTGCGGAGCTTGCAAAGGGAAGGGGGGGGGTGGGGGGTGGTTTCCGTAACGTTATCGGCCGTTTGGTAGCAAACGATCCGATCATACAAGGGGCGTTACAGGGGGTTTTGCGTTGACCGCCCGGCAGAAATAATCCAAACCTAAATTCTTATCAAACAATTGAAACAATTAATTGAAGCCGCCGCGACTTGGGAAACGGGCCCACCATCCCACGATACGCTACATACCGTACCGGTACTATCAGCCTATCTACCTACTACTACAGAAACCTACCTGCCGGAGCAGCAATGAAGATATATGCGCCTTAGTGCCTACTGTCTTTTACTTTTCGACCAGTTACCATGCCTAAAGAGGCTGAGCCTTCTCTCAACGAGAGGACATTCGTAG
The DNA here is from genome assembly GCA_004155935.1 of Monosporascus sp. GIB2. Taxonomy (NCBI): domain Eukaryota; kingdom Fungi; phylum Ascomycota; class Sordariomycetes; order Xylariales; genus Monosporascus; species Monosporascus sp. GIB2. Next base: position 31,518 of record QJNV01000103.1, on the reverse strand, counting down.
TACAGGCGCTACAGGAAGGATTGAGACTCGACGGCCGCGCTTTCGACCAGTTCAGGAAGCTGGAGCTCAAGTTCGGAGACCAGTACGGCGTCGCAGACGTAGCATTGGGCAAGACAAGGTACGCCATATAATCCTATACTCTCTCTATCCCTCTCTCTCTATACATGTATATATATTTATATATAATGGATCGCGTTCAACCTTGCTAACACGGCAGTCGCGCAGAATACTAGCCAAGGTCTCGGCCGAAGTCACAGTCCCGTATTCTGATCGACCATTCGATGGCATTTTTACCATCACGACGGAGCTCAGCCCCATGGCGTCGCCGGCATTCGAAGTAAACAGACCCACGGAGACCGAAGTCCTGCTGTCGAGACTACTAGAGAAGACAGTCCGACGGTCCAATGCCCTCGACACCGAGTCGCTATGTCTAGTTGCGGGTCAAAAGTGTTGGTCGATAAGAGTAGATCTTCACGTCCTCTCCCACGACGGAAACCTAATCGACGCCTCTTGCGTGGCTGTAGTAGCAGCATTGCGTCATTTTAGAAAACCCGATACGAGCATGGAAGGAGGAACATTGACCATCTACACGGCAGCGGAGAGGGAGCCTGTACCGCTGAGTTGGTTGCATTCGCCGCTCTGCGTCACGTTCAATTTCTACGGGGAGGAGGGAGACATCGCGCTGCTCGATGCGACGTTATTGGAGGAGCAGTTGCGGGTTAGCAGCTGTACCATTAGTCTAAACCGGCACGGGGAGATCTGTCAGATCGCGAAGCTTGGTGGTACACCAGTGGAGGCTGTCATGCTAGTCCAATGCGCGAGCGCCGCGTTGACCAAGGTAAAGGAGCTCTCGACGTTTCTGGACCAGAAGCTGGCCGAAGACGCCAAGCGGAGAGATAGAGGGGGACTTATGGCGGAGCTGTGTGCAGAAAACGATAGGGATACCCAAGAAACCAAACCAGTCGATGCCTGAGACGAACTAAAGATCCATTGTCATCCGTCGTCTAAACGCCGTCCTACGCCCGCTGATACATGCCACGCAATAACCCCGTAGCCGTGAACCGTAAATCACCTGTAACACAACCAAGTGGATATACAGACGCTCGTATTTTCCTGCTACCGCATCACAGGTGGTCTCGATTCCTTATTCCACTTAACCCTTGACCTCAGCCAATCAACAGCTTCTCTTACACCGGTACCCGTCAGCGCGCTCACGGGCAGCACCCTGGAGTCGCGGATGCTGGACGCCTTCTCGCCCTCGAAGACCTTCTTGACGAGACCCTCCTTGATCCTGACGACCTCGACGCAGTCCTCGCGGTCCTGCTTGTTGGCGAGGATCAGCAGCGGCACGCCCTCGGTCTCGGAGTTCTGCAGCACGTCCTCGAGCACGAGGCGGCACTCCTCGAGGCGGCCCGTGCTGTTCTCGCCGCCGCCGTCCTCGCCCTCGAGGCTGCCGTCGCCGATGTCGGTGCTGTCGATGATGAAGACGATGGCGTGGCAGCTCGCGTAGTAGCTCTGCCACAGCCGGCGCAGGCTCAGCTGCCCGCCCACGTCCCAGATCTTCAGGTACATGTCCGGCAGCGTTATCGTCGACACGTTCTGCCCCACCGTCGGCACCGTCTTCAGCTTCGGGTCCGGGTGCTCCGGCAGGAACAGCGACTTCGTCTGCTCGTGGAACGTCGTCTTGCCCGCGTTGTCGAGGCCGAGGAGGATCACCGAGTACTCTGTTAGGGGTGCATATGTTTAGACACGCGCGCTAGTCTACCCGGGGGGGTGGCTTGAAGTTGCTGGGCTTGTTTGGAAACAAACTGACCCTCTTTACTCGTCGCCAGGCGATACAGGCCCTTGGCCAGATGGTACATTTTGGCTGGCAATCGGAGCGGCGGGCGCTTTGATCTGGGGCTCGAGGGTTCGAATTCACGTTGACTTCACCAATGCGACCAACCCGTTAAAAGCTGCCGGTATCGACTGGTTTGGTTTGGTTGAAGCACAAAGTACCTAAGTCAGGTAGTGGGGGCCCAAGAGGTACAACATTACAGGATCATCCTGTACAAAGTACTTTCAGTGCTTTCTAGAAATCGTTACCAGTGACCGTAAGATACGGAATTGATACTTCGTACTCCGTAACAGACAGGTTCATCCCGGGTAAAGCGTCTTACCCAGTTTTATCCGCGACGCCGGGGCGCTCTACCCCCTGTCATTTCTCGCATCAACCGTACATGAACATCGAAGCGCCGTTACGAACCAGTAGTCCCTGACGTCACCTCTACATTCCGACATGAACCACTTACAGAGTAAATGTGTCAGTTATGTATATAATCAATAAGGTACACCAGATGCGTGTCCGACACCACTTAACGCGGTGTTTTCCCAGCCACGCGCGTTTTCAAACCGACCTTATCCCTTCCTCCATCTCAAGTGTTGCTATGAAGGCCATAGTCTAGTCTCACGTATGCCACAACCTCATATGACTCTTTAGCACCGCTTTGAGATACCGCCATTTGAGCACCAGAGAGAATTAGCGATGGCTCCGGTACCATTCGAGCATCCAGTGAGGTACGTGGACAAGCCCTTGTCATTTATCGCCAATGAACGCTAAGCCCAAGCTAGGTACACGTCCCTTGTGGTGACGGGCGCTCACCTCACTTCCGTCGTCTACTTAACATATATTGTTGGCGTCAGTTTATTCACGTCGTATAAATCTCTGGCGCCGGCTCAGGATACTCGCTCGAGGTTATCACAGCGCTTCAAATTAGTGCCGGTCTTTGTAGCCCTTACGGTAGCTGCTTTCTCTTGCGCGATTTACACATCCGTCAATGCCGCAAGTCTGTCATATAGAGTCTGGGCCAATCGCCATGGAGTCGGACTACCAAACCGGTAGGTCATTCTTATTGATCACAGGCGGCATAACGCCGTACGCACACCCAACAAGCTGATTAGTTGTGTAGCCTTATTGGTGAGGGTGGCTTCTTCCCCAGCATAAACCATTCAAGTCAACTGTACCTTGCCCAATGGCTGAGTGACACGCCGATTTACTACGATGCTCTCGAGATTGTTGCCGAGAAAGCCCGTCGCTTCTGGTGGGGTCAACAGGTCGACCTCGCAACGACAGTATTTGGCTTGCTTCTGGCAACTGAAGGGCGGCGACGCCATATCCCCATGGTCACGGGCTTTCTAGCCTTAGCCCATCTGGTCAACCTTTCCTTCGCCCAGAATCTCTTCTACCTCGCCCTCCTCCTCACGCCTGCACCGTTGCCGGCAGACGAGGAGCCCGAGCTACCCGTGGCTCCTCTGCCAACGTCGACATGGAGGCGGATCAGAGACAAGGTGATTCCTCCCAAGCCGGCTAACTGGCATCCGCATCCACTGCTATTCTACAGCGCCTTGGCCCTGAACTACGGCTCCTTGTTTATCCTGCCATATGCCGCTGAAACCCCGTCATTCGCAACGAATGTACTCATCACCAGGGGTTCGACGTTCCTTCCCCTCATTCTACCAACGATCGCACCGGTTAGTTGGGGCGCGGTTAACGTACATCCACACGATACCTACAGCTCGCTTGCCAAGATGTTTCGATTCGTATCTGGCGTCTCCTTTCTACTGCATTTCAAGGCTACCTTTGTCGGCCTAATATACAACGCCCCTAATTCTCACTACCATCGACACAGCGTTTTGTTTCCTTGGGATGTCGAGGAGCGATCAACTTGGGAGCGCAGCACCACAGCCTTCGGTAGGATTCTTCGTTCCAGGAGCGATCATCCAGTTGTCGCGGCGGTCGCTTGGGACGTTATAATCAGCGCCGTTAGTCTGGGTCTGTGGGCTGCGGTTCGAGCTATGGATGTCAATGATATCATCAATTCGGCTATACCCCTCAGAGGGTTCCGCACTCGGTCCCTGTTGCCCCGGAACGTCAAGGAGAGGACACCGAAGCCAGCCATCAAGGCCGAACCAGAATCTGCGGAGGAGGTGGAGTCGGACCACCCGATGACCCTACGGCGCAGCGGCAGACAGAGGAAGTCGAGACTCGGCAGCATCGCGAGCTCGAGCGGGGCAAGCGAGGACACAGCGGCTCCAGTCCCTAGGAAGCGAGGGAGGCCCAGAAAGTACAAGCCTGTCGTCGAAGAGGACGGCGCTTACGAGCCTACCCCGTCGGAGGCGAGAGAAGCGGCCGAAGGGAACGAGTTACCCCCGGATAACCTGGACTGGGAGTCGGCTGCCCTGGTCTGGGGCTTGACGGCTGCCGGCGGGCTCGCTTCCGCCACTGCTGGCGTCTACGGCGGCGAGTGCATCTCGAGATGAGCGTCTGTGGTAATGTTTGGATCTGGTAATCCGGCCTGGCGTTTTGGTGGTCGGTAATGTTTTCGAGGAGGTAGACCCTTGGCGGTGGGTACGTTAGCCTCTAGGACGGCACATTGTACGGAATAAGGGAGTCCGTGGCCAGTGAGGGCAGGGGGATGGTTTGTTGTCTTTTGAGGGTTTTCAGCCGTTTGATTCTTCAGGGAACTTGGGTTAGTTACCCCCATTTAAGCTCCATGAAGAAAATGAGAGTTGCCCGCACTTCACATGTCTTACGAGTGACAATACCGCCTGATATGTGGATGTAGCATGCTCCGGCAGAGAGGGTTCCATCACAATTGCCCACTCAACAGCCCTTTCAGTTCCAATGCCTTACCTGCCCCAGGCATGTGGCCTTTTAAGCACCGGCAACCCAGAGTCCCATACCTATACAGCTGGAAGTGGGTATATTGCTTGAACAAGTCGTACTTGCCTCCTACGCCCTCAGCGTACATCATGCGCTGAGGACTAAGGTTCTAAGCATTGAAATGGGTTTTCACCCACAGATGTCTCAGCGCCGTGTATGCTCGAGTACATACCTCTCTGCCTCGTGAGTTCTCAGCAGGATTGTGCAGCCAGTCGACTTGCTCCTTTGTCATTTACATTGTCAGCAAGTCGAACTTACTTTTTTGTTACGCCCACTGTCGACGCATCGTTATGCTCGACGTGGAATATCCACCATCCCAGGTCGTTGTTGCTATAACGAAACAGTCAGTGGTGCATGTGGTTTAGATGTCTAGCGATGGGCCCCTTTTCCCTGCGGCTGGGGTGCAAGACTGATTTGTATGCTTCGCAACACTACCTTACCCAAAGCATTACTCCAAGGGAACCCAAGCACATATGGGATTATTGAATGGCAGTGTCAGTCGTTGGAGGCCTTATGGCCACATAATACATACATACCTAGCCATAGCAATTTTCAAGATACCTGCCTCTGACAGCTGGGTCAACCTGGAGTCTCCACCCCTTTATCGACGATCATCCCAGTGACTACATGTTCAAGTTAACATCTGTATAGCCAACCGATACATGTAGTAGATAAAGTATCGCTCCTTCCTTCTCAGCCTCCAGGCGACGTAATTGCAGCCCGATATGTATCGCATCCGTATGAGAATGTTCACCGCCCACAAGTTGTTCGTGATTTCGCACGTAGATTTTGCAGCGTTCTTTTTTCTCGACCCCTCGCCATAGTCACGAAAAACGGCAACGGGGCCGCAGCAACAACGACTTCACAACGACACGATAGCCGCTTTCTATCACACCACGTCGACGTCCCGAACAACCCAGCAACCGCTCGATGGCGCGCGGTGCGGTGGTAACTTAAACGCTATATACCACTACACCATCACATCTGGCCTTTCTCCCTTCACGCTTCGTCGTCATAAAGGAGATCATGTCCGATATCACCCACCTTTTCATCTAATTTTGTTACTGCCAAAGCATCCGCATCCATCGCCCATCCAACCACCACCTTCGCCACTGCCCCCACGCGGTTCCGTACTTGGAGATACCACGTGTATGCGGTCTTACTTTGCGCAAGTCGCTCGCACTTCAGTCAAATTCATCTGAGGGAAGACATCTCTATAGCATCCCGTTGTCTTCCCCTTGATTGGCGTCTTGCCGATTTCGACCTCGATCTGCGCCGACGTTGTGGCCTATCCATACGAAGTCACACCGCCAAACATCATCCAGAGCACTAAAACCATATCTTTCCCGTCTCGCTCGCCGTCACTTGGTGCCGACATATCTATGATTCCCTTCGGTGTCAGCCTCGTCCCTTCCATGACCAGCTGCTGAGCAGACACGGCAAGCTACCAAACTCCCGAGGAAACAAAGACAGCTTCAGAATTTGAAGCCCTCGCATCTCGTCGCACGGGTAATGCGGGAATTTATCATCAAGTCGGTCAGTATAGGACTCCCTGCATTTTCCTCATCGGATCTACCAACGCAACTGCTGGGATTATTGGTGGATTCCATCCGGTCGGGGGGAGACATCCAATAGAACGATTTCGATGCCGTTGCTGAGCATCGCGCTTGGGTTGACGATGTCTCTCTGACTTCCCCGACGTCGAAATTCATTACCAATGACTTGTTGCCGTTGCTGGCATTATTTTCCATTTTCAGACGACGCCTTGGTCTCCTGACATCTGATCTTACCAACTAACAAATCCTAGTCGTTGCTGCCGTAGGGCCGTCCATGTAACGCCTACGAAGTCGTTGCCATTTTCTACTGCCATCCCTCAACTTCTATATCTGTACGTGATCAAATCATATTGTTCCGCCCGGACCTTCGTTGGCAGCTAGCAGTGCTAGCCGTACATCGTCGTTGATCGGGGCCACCTTATACGATACCGGCCCAGTTCGTCTCGTATTTATCTTTACCCTTTATGCAGAGGCTCGACTGCGACCACAATGTCGACCTACTACGAGTTCCGCATGCTCAATCTGCCAGCACGCTATAAGCTCACGGAAAATGCCTCAAGAATGCTGAAGGCTTATGAGGATTTCAAGACGAGCAAAATCGATGAAACGGAGCTCGGACGCCTTATTCGACTTTCAACCGAGAATCGCGCCTCTATCGTCGATACCCTGTCGAAGTGCCTCGAGGTTATGGCCAAGGACAAAAAGGAGACCCAACATTGTGTGGCCATGATGAGAAGCTGCACCGAGATGCTCAGCATTGCAGGTGCGGGCGTTCCCATTCTTTTCTGACCACCTCCAATCCTCTCGTGCAAAAAACACCTGACTGTGCATTTATTCATCCACATATATCAATCCCTCCATATACATCACTTCCACCACCAAGAAGTGTCACACGCACTCCGTTCTCGCTTTACCTCCACGGTTCCCTATCCACATAGGCTTTACTAACGTCGTAAAGATAAATTGCCTTCCAACATGACGGGTTTCCCCTTCTTCACCAAGCTTCCACCCGAGGTCCGCGTGCGCATCTACAAGTACTATCTCAAGGCCACCGAGAATTTCAGTGGCTCGGAAGTGATTCTCGCTCATCCCAAGAAATCGCGCTGCATCTGCCCTCCACATGAGACACTCCTAAGCCAACACACATTCCGGAAGAAAGACATCCCTTTGGCTTATGTCTCAAAGATGCTGCGGGAAGAGGTCCTCCAATGCTTCTACCAACGCTATGTATGTTTGCTTCGAACTACCAGACCTGCTGGTATTGCGTGTAAAGTGTAGCTAACTCACATGCTATCTAGACCTTCCACTTCTCTTGCGCTTGCGATATGGGCCTTCGCCTGGCCGAAAACTCCGTCTTGAGAGAGACCGTTCAGCGAATCAGATTCGACTGGTGTGGCCCGAAAGCCGATGAGGGCATTTCTCAACTGCGACGCTGCCCCAAGCTCAAGGCTCTCACCCTGATCATCTCCAAGAACACCACCAGGCATGTGACTAAGCGAGAAGAGGAGTTCCAGCTGTACTTCGGGGCAAAGAGGACAACATGCCTGAGCGAGGCATTGGGAATCGAGGAGCTCCTCGAGCTTCGAGGTCTGACCGATGTTCACGTGGAGCACGTGCCCAAGAGGAAGATGGACCGACGGGCGGATGACGAGAAGTCTTCGTTGAGTGTCATGCTGCAGGCCAAGCTCAAGCAACCGCGGGAGGGAGAGGAGGCTACTGACTGAATCTGGCTCACCGCACGGGAGGAAAGCCGGAGCCGATGAGTGGTGATGGGATGAACCCGGAAGCGGAACGGTGTGATACCGCCGGATGTACCCCAGGAAGGCCTACGAATACGTAGAGAACGTGATTGCTCGCGGAGTTGATGAATTGCGCGTTTTGTCTTTTCCCCAACCGATTTGATAATCGTCTTCTCCCCCTTGGCTATGGCGAAGATGAGTAGTAAACCGTCGACATAGACAAAAGTGTATTCCTGCGCTAAAAAGTTCAAATAACCGTCTCAACGAGGCTCTGTTTACTTGTGCAATTACTCATATGTTCGACTCCTGCGCACGATTCTCCATCTGATCCCCAGAGCCGGGGCCGCACAAGCAGGCTATTACTAAAGACGAGAGAATTGGGGAAGACGAGGTTTCCATTATCCTGAGAAGTGTGAGCCTAGAGTGAATGGACAGGAGAGCCCGTCGTGTATGAGTATTATGCAGACTAACACGTCGCCAGCAGCCCCCGTGTAATCCGGCACGATCCTGAGCGACGCAGTCCCACGGTTTCATCATGAGGGAGCGCCGATCCTTCGAGGAGAAGGATAGATGGATATAAGTCGAAACAAACCTTACCGGAAACTCGTCGCATTCGCTACGGCACTGGTCCATCATATATCTATACGCAGCACCCTCCATCCGTCCATCCATCCATTTCCCCATCATCGAAACGCTTCGACCGACCAACGCCGGGCAGGGAAACAATAACCGCTAACTGAACTCGTGCAGAAAAAGAGAAAGAATGATACAAACATAAATCGCCGACGACGCCACGTTCTCCCTCGTCCCATCCGCAGCTTTCGAAACACACCAGCCTCGACACAACATCAGACCAAATCCATCCCGCTGTCGCATACATACATACATACGTACTCAGCAGTACATCCAGTTCGCGACCCAGAGCGCCAGGAGCAGCAGACCGGCCCGGACCCTCGGGTCCCCGAGCCCCCGTCCGGCGCGGAGCCGGCGCCCCGGGGCCAGCGCGCGGACCCAGACGGCGGGCAGCAGGAGCTTCTTCCAGCTGTTGTTGTTGTCGTCGTCGTCATCGTCGTCGTCGTCGTCGTCGCGATGTTCCTCGTCCGGCTGGGCGAGGAGCGACCCCCTCCTCCACGTGGCGTCGCCGTCGCCGTCGTCTTCTCCGTCGAAGTCGATGCTGCTGGAGAGGCCCCGCATCTCGAGCACGACGGTGCCGCTCTCTGCCCACGAGAGCCCGGCCTCGCCGGCGCCCCCGCCGCCGCCCGACGAGGAGGACGAGGAGGGGCCCGGCCTCCTCGCGCGGCGACGGCCGCGCGGGTAGGGGGATGGCCCGAAGAGCCGCTGCGAGAGGACCTCGGTGGCGCGGTGCGCCGACGCCGCGACGGCGACGAAGAGCACCGTGAGCAAGAGCACCTCGAGGGACCCGCCCAGCCCGCCGCCGTCGCCGTGGCGGTCGAAGAGCCCCGTCGCCAGCTTCGCCGTGCCGTCGCCGCCGAGCCACATGTGGTAGTGCAGGACGTCCGCCTCGAGGGAGAAGCGGCCGAGGGCGGCGGGCAGGCGCAGGTACCTCGAGCGCAGCGCGGGGTGCGCGTTGCGGAGGCCGAGGAAGGCGAGGACGGGCACCCACGAGACGTAGGGGTGCAGCGAGTCGTAGGCCTGCTGGGAGGGGAGGTACGTCGCCGACGCGAAATAGGAGAACATGGGGATGGCCGCGGCGCACGCCAGCAGCGCGGCGGGCTCGATGCAGGACAGCCATCCCCCCTCGCCCGACGCGATGCCGTCGGCGAGGCGATTGAGGGCGCCGAAGGGCCCGCGGTGCGACCTGCGGATGTACATTCTAGTGCTCGTCGTGTGGTAGTATGCCCTGAGGTCGGCTGCCCGCTGCGCAAGACTGGCCGCGATGACGGCGACGAAGACGATGTGGCGGTCTAGGCCGAGGCGGAATCGCATCTCCTCGGCGTCCCACGACATCCGGAAGATGGCATGGGAAGCCCTGCTGATGAGCTCGAGAAGGCCGGGCGCCCAGATGAAGATGCCAACCAACGCGTCTGACACGACGACCTTGATGAGCAGGGAAACTTGGCCGTCGTTGAGGGTGCGGCTTATCCTCAGGGTGAAGTATACGACGAGATACCAGAACGTTATCGCCGGGGCGAAGCAGTATGAACTGTAATCCGTGTTCACCGCATACGGCAGAAGGGCGCTCAGTATATTGAAACGAAAGAGCACCAGTGCAACCTGCTCGAAGGAGTAGTCCTTGGTCCTAAGGAAATACGCGCTATGCCCGAACACCGAGAGGAAGAAATACCCGGAGGTGAAGACCCGGATGAGCTTGTAGGCCCAAAGCGTCTGCGAGGCGTAGTTATAGTGATAGAGGAGGATCAGTGCTTGCATCAGGCCCCCGATTTCTTCGGACTGCTGGCGAGAGAGGAAGCCGCCGGAATACGGTGTTCCTCTCCTCTCTGTAATGATGTTGATTGTGCAGAGGCTAACTAAGAGCCACCCCGCGGAGAGGAGGACGAAGACACCTTGGTCGTAGTGCCGCTCGATCTTGCTAAACGCTGTTGTTCTGTCGCTGAACTGGCACCAGGCGACAGCAAAGAGGAGATTCGGCGCGGCCGCCAGGAATCCGTGCGCGCGCGAGAACGACCACCCAACCAGTCGCAACACCAAAAGCAAATTCAGAAAGAGGCTCAAGAGGAGAAAGGCCGCTTCGAATCGGCCATGACGATAGGCCATGCAACAGGTTCCCTGACGGGCGTCCTTCCTGTCGGCCCTTGGGCCATTGCATCGAGCGTTGAGGACGACGTCGGCCTTAGTAGCAGCTACACTGTCCATAACATGCAGGCCGTCCCGATCGAAGGCCGCAGTGACGTTCTCCGTCATCTTGTTGAACGCCCATAGCACGTGAGAGTCCCCAACGGACCTCCGGATTTTTGACAAGTGCTCATTCATCATGTTGATCCGCTCCGGCGTCAAAGTCATCTGTTGTTCAGGGGATAACATGTCGTAAGCAGGGACTTGCACCGGTGCTACGAGTATCAGGTTTGTGGCGCTCTCGTAGTATCTCTCTGCAGATATCTCCGTGGCAGCCATAACACTCTCGTCCAAGGAGGTCAGTAGATCGCGACCGATGTGCCCGATGCCGGATTTGAACAACTCCAGATAGTCGTCGCCACCATGACGCGCCGCCCAGAGTCCTGGGGCTCCCACAACAAGAAGAGCGGCAGGTCTATCGTGATATTCGGGGAGCTCGGGGTCCTCTGGGGTATCGCCGTCCTCGAACTAGGATAGATGACCATGGCTGGCTAGTTCATCTCTCAGAGCAGTCGAGTTTAGCCACGGATCCCAGAAGAAGTCGAGCCTGACACCTGCGGCTTCCATCCAGATATCCTCATGTGCCCCCGAATCGACGATATCGCTTATGTCGTCTTCTGTGCGAACATCGCGAAGCTTCTCTGCAGTAGCCCGGAATATTTGTCGGATGGTCGAGTCTCTAGCAAATATCACCCTCTGCCCCGCAAGGCAGTCGCGGATATCCTCGCCCGTGTACTTCAGCATGCGACAGCCACTTGGCTCCCATTGCCGCAATGACCCAACAGAATCATGTGACCGGTCCGTGTACCATTTGCCATCATTCAGCAACGCGCGGCATCCGTAGGGGTCATCGCCACCTATATGCTTGATTAGACGGAACAAAAGCAGACACCTCATACAAAGCTGGAGTGCTTCAGTCATGAATAATGCACGTGAGGTTTAAGAACTTCGTGATCATACCGGTTCTGTAATCCCGATAGTTTATAGCGAGGAGGATCAAGGTAACACTTGACAATATTATCCTGTACAGAGGAATCCCCGAAAGGGATCGAATCCGGAAGAGCTGCATGACGGTCGGGAGCACGCCCCTTAGGCAGAAGTAGCAGACACCCCCCGCGAGATACCCCCAAACCGGCCAAAACAAGGGCTTATTAAAAACGAAGGATACAACGGAATCCTAATCCATGGTGAGGTAGGGAAGAAGTGTGTCCGCGGCGCCTGTAAGATACTGGAACAGAACTTGGAGATGGCAATATAACCTAGTCAGACTGCAATGCTAAGACAAGGGAAATGGGATAGTGAAGCTGGCGGTTTACTCAAAACAGAAACCAGTCCATCCTCTCTTCAAAAGATATGTAGAGAAGAGAAGTGGTCCGGCAAATCTACGCCATGGGGGGGCATTGTGGCCTTGAGAAAGAGCTTATCAACGTCACAAGGACTGTTGACTGCTCGGGCGAAACTGCCCATCATGGCAAGCTTTCCTTACCTGCATACGAGGCTTGAGGAAGGCTCATTTATGTTTCGGTGACAGAATCGAAGGGAAAAAGGCATATTCCGCCTTCTTCCAGCCTTCAAGAAAGGTAACATGAAGTTTCCTCAGTGGTCTTTTAAAAAAGGAGGTAGGTAGTTACGGTTGAACCGGCGCCTTACAGCGTGGCTGGGGTGTGGCGGATGCAATGCCAAGGCCACAAATCCACCAGCCACGGACCATGGCCTGTACTTGGCCTCTCACGGCGCTGTAAGTTTTTCTCGTTTTGATCGACCGCTTTCTCATCCATCAATCGTCTGCTCCAACTCAGCACATGATTCGACTTCTCCGAAGGAGAGCAAGCATACAATCCACTGCCGAACTTTCTATTTCGTAGAAGGCCGTAATGACTGCATGCCATTCGACGCAGAAAGTAGGTAGGGTACCATTCAAATTGCCACGGCTGTCTCCGTGACCACGCATTTTCGTAGAACACGTCTTTTGCCATTGCTCGGTCAGGCCTCATGTCCCACGCCTGATCTTGAGCCGGATACCTCTTCGTGAGCGTACAAGACAAGAGCGAACCTTTACAACGTTTTTTGAGTACGGAGCCTCCTGGCGTAAGCGTCGAGGACTTCGTAATTAGTCTGTTGTCACATGCATTTTGCGAGAAGTCAAAGCTTGGGTTATCATCATCTAATTAGACATCATGTTATGCTAAACCAGGCCGGATATTAACCAAGGAAGTCCCAAATGAAGTATGCATTGCCCCAGCCGTATTCTAAGCGCCTTCTTATTCCTTGTTACTACGGGACTCTATGATCTCCCTGGCGACTCATTCCACATACCGCGTCAAGAACTCGTGTTGACACCAACATAACATCTGACACGTCAGCTTAAGCCTTCCACTCCCCATCAAGCCATCGGTTGAAGAAGTCAAGCGAAGCTTCGGGTTGGTTAAATGGAACCATATGGCCAGCCTGGTAGATGCGCATGAAGGTGAAATTGCCGGTGCTCTTCACCTGACCGTACTCCTTGTCATCGAGAGTCAAACCCTCCAGCTGGGCACTGGCGAATTCCTTGTGGCCAGGCCACTCAAGCGCCTCGGTCCAAGCCAGGTTGCCGAGCCAGTTGCAGATGTAATCGGCATCGCCGGCATAGACAAGGACGGGGATCTGCTTGATGAGGTCGGGGACCAGGCGGTGGAACGGCTTAGACCAGTCACCCTGGAACAGAAAGTTCCTGTTAATATCCGTGTTGCAGCTCTGGTAGTCTTGAACCTCGGCACCGATGGCATCCATGACATTCTTCTGGTTCAGATAATCCGCGATCCATGCGGTCTCCGTGTAGCACAGGTTCTCCTGGTCCTTGCACTTCTCACGAATATCGTACACGTTGTAGCCAGTGCGCTGGAACGGGCCAATCATCGCATTATTACAGTAGATGGCACTCGGAACACAAGTCCATGCGCTTTCAGACTCGTAGCAGCTCTGAGTGAGCGACTGGCAACGGGGAAGAGCGTTGTCCATGGCCCGACACTCGCTGGGTTCGAGGACCGCGTCGTAGCCACCCTCACCGCAGGCCATCGGTCGGTACTGAGCATATTGGGTATAGGGGTCGGTCAGGCCGTTGCCGATAGCGATACTCTGCAGGTTGATGTTGCGGTTCTTGTGGGACAGGATTTCGTGGGCGAAGACGGGGATGTAGTGGCCGGCGTACGACTCTCCGGCGATGTGGAAGGGCTGCTCCGAATACTCGGGGAAGTCATGGAAGAACAGGGTGAGGAGGGCGTAGATGTCTTTGCTGGCAGCGACGGTGTTGTAGACCGGCTGGCTGCTGTATGAATAGCCAGTATTGACGGGCTGGTCGATGAAGATCACCGAAGCGTTGCTGTTCCACGAGTTCTCGTTGAACTCAAGCTTGCCACCCTTCTTAACGCTGGATGGGCCAAGCTCCATGAACAGGCCCATCATAGAGGAGCAGCCGGGGCCGCCATTCAACCACAGGACAACGGGGTCGTTCTTGGGGTCGTTTCGGGACTCGAAGAACCCTAAAAGAGAGAGTTAGGCCAGGTCAATCAATCTCATTGGGGAGCACGGAACTAACAGTAGAAGAGATGCTTGTCATTCGCCTCGTCATCGAGGTATCCGCTGTATTGCTTAACCTTGTCGACACCGAGAACAGATGGGTCGACCTTCTTGACGCGCATGTTGTAATCTTCGAGGCGGCCATCGACCTTGCGGTGCTTGACGCCGTCGGTCTCGACCCATATGCTCTGGACATCCGCACCTTTGATGACACGGTCCCATTCGCTGTCGGGCTTTCTGCGATGCGCCTTGGGCTGAGAGACGAGGTTGGCCGCCTTCTCCATGAAGCCGGGGACCAGAAGAGCCATCTCGTCCCAGAGACCCTTGGCCTGAGCAGGCATCTTGCCTAGAGCCTTCTCGAAGGCCTCGAACGGTTGTTGGATGGAGTCAACGATAGGCTCAAAGGCGTCGCTAACACCACCGAGGACATGTTGCTGCTCATGTGCGACGGCGGCCGTGGCGCCTAGCAGCAAGGTAGAGGCGGCTACCTTCATGATGGGTAGCGCTAAGATACGAAGCTTAGAAGAATGTACCAAAGAGAGAAGACCTATCCTAAAGACTATCGATGACTTCTAGGTAGGTATTGATGGTTATGAGAAGAAAGGGGATGGATGGAAAGGGATGTTGATGGCGAGATGCGTTGGTATTTACGGGAGAGAGAGAGCAGAGAGCTTCCCATGGGGGCAGAAGGGTTGATGGATGAAACCAAGCTCCCTGCTAGGATTGGCAGCTTGGGGGAAGCACTGTCCCCAGCCAACCAGTCGATTCCTGGGGCGGTGGTGCCTTGCGAAGTTGCTCTTTATCAATGGCTACTCCTACAAGCCCTAAGCTCGGATTCCTAAATTCATGCATATTCCATGATGAGTTTCAAAACAACCGGTTAATCGCATTCAAACATAGCAGAAACACCATTCTGACACTTATTCTCCGGGGTCTCAACCGCTTTTGATAATGTTATGCGTTTCTCGAGGGCGACTCGGCGGTTGTGGCAAGTAGTCTGTCAGTTAGCAGGTGACTTGCCTTGTTTAGGCCTGCTTACGACGCTATTGGCACAGGCCCGACTGCGCTGGTTCCACATAACCCACGCGACACCCTGATAAGACGGTGTCGCAAGGAGATAATCGTCATAGGCGGTCGGATCCCCGGCCATTCCCATATTACTGTGCATAAAATATGCTAAGTGACTTGGGGAGGACCGTTCACATGCTCAAGGCTATCCTACCTTATCCATTACGAGATGGGAACCAGATTATCTCGACTGCAATTTAAATGATCTCTGGAAACAATATATATATATATATATGTATACATATATATTATTAAGTGAAGGATCCAAAGCTCGGGAAGGCAGTCATGATTCATGAGCAAGCACTGGTATGAGCCCTCATGGCTTTACGTAGAGGCAGGCAACTCCGAAACCTACTAGGTAAGAACCAAACACCCTGACTTGCTTAACTGTGGTGGATTATTGCTGTGCTTAGCCTTATTGATTGGACCGGACAATTCAGGGACAGGAGGCTATTGCTCGCCCTGCTTGGGACAGGCTAGGTACTGCTGGTTTATATATATGTAGTTCGTACGAAAGCGCCGGGCGTTGGGACTTGCATAACCATCTGTACCTGCATGTGACCACGCTGGAAGAGTGGGACTTGGGGTCTCGGTATGACTCTGCATCGGTGGACTTGTCGTCCTTTACCCGAACCTTACATAATCCATCCATCCCGCTTTCACCCCGCTACCTCATGCGCCAAGCTTCAGTGTCGTCGCATCGATAGAAAAAAAAGAGCCAGCCCAGCGGTCGGATATTCAATGACAAACGACGGGTCTCGGCAGCAACAAGATTATACCACGCAGACGCCCACAAGATGTCGAGAATCCAGCAGCCCAGCAACCAGATAAAGCTGACGAACGTGTCGCTCGTGCGGCTGAAGAAGGGCAAGAAACGCTTCGAGATCGCCTGCTACAAGAACAAGGTGCTCGAATGGCGCCAGGGCATCGAGACGGACCTCGACGAGGTGCTGCAGATCCCCAACGTGTTCCTGAACGTGTCCAAGGGCCAGACGGCGCCGGCCGACGAGCTCGCCAAGGCCTTCGGCAAAGACAAGCCCCTCAACGACATCATCCTCGAGATCCTCAAGAAGGGCGAGCTGCAGGTCGGCGAGAAGGAGCGTGCCGCGCAGATGGACCGCGTGCACAACGAGGTCGTCTCCATCGTCGCCAGCAAGCTCGTCGACCCGCGCACCAAGCGCGTCTACACCACGGGCATGATCGAGAAGGCGCTCGACATGCTGAGTTCGCAGGCGCACCAGCAGCAGCAGGGCGACAAGGGCGCGGCCGGTGGCGGCGGCGGCAGCGGCACCGGAACGCCCGCGGGCGACGAGGAGGGCGAGGCAAAGCCGAGGGCTAAGGAGCACAGCTGGACGGGCGTAGTTACGACGAAGAGCGCGAAGAGCCAGGCCCTGGAGGCCATGAAGGCGCTGATAGCGCACCAGCCTATCCCCGTCGCGAGGGCGCGGATGCGGCTGAGGATCACGTGCTCGACGAACGTCCTGAAGCAAGCCGTAAAGGCACCCAAAGGCGACGGCGAGAGCGAGCAGAAGGCCCCCGGGACCGTGAAGGACAAGATCCTGAGCTACGTCGAACAGGTGGAAAACCAGGACGTCCTCGGGTCGGAATGGGAGGTGGTCGGCTTCGTGGAACCTGGCGCTTTCAAGGGTCTATCCGAGTTCGTGGGAAACGAGACGAAGGGTCAAGGAAGGGTCGAAGTTCTCGACATGGCTGTAACACACGAAGATTAAGATACCCAACTGATTCTTTCCCCATCTGAAGCATATCTTGGCGTTCACGATTTACGACCCTTCTGATAGATTTACATGGATCAAATTATAGAGAAAAATACGGTTTAGAAGAGGAGATTCCCGCCTTGTTGACGTTACAAAAGCACATGACCTACATTCTTGTCCTGCGTGGTGCGTTGAGACAGATTCCCCAAGCGCCCGAAGTTTGATGGCGAATACTTCGACATTGCTGGTTATAGGCAACGAGGTTATGTTGCTATAACTTCTAGATATAGCGAATTTCATCCGTATTGAGAAGCAATCATCGCATGTCCGGGCTTCCAGCTATGTTGGCGATAGCGGGTATCCAGTGTCTTCACAATCTCCAAGATCGACGATGTCTTCGTGAAATAGGCGTCTCCGTTTCCCTTTTTACTAGAGTACACCTATGGGTCGCCCTATCCGATGAGCAGGGCCTCCTTCGCAAAGCAGAGAACCATAGTAATTTCAGTCCAGCCATCACGCCTGTCCATCCGCATAGATGATGAATGACCTGAACCAACGAAACCACGCCGCCCAGCACCAGCTTTAACCACCCTTCTTCTTCGAGACACCGACAGTCCGGCCACGGCGACCCGTCGTCTTGGTGTGCTGACCACGCACACGCAGGCCCCAGTAATGTCGGAGACCACGGTGGGCGCGGATCTTCTTCAGGCGCTCAAGATCCTCACGGAGCTTCGAGTCGACACCGTTCGCCAGGATCTGCGAGTTCTTGCCATCGGTGATATCGCGCTGCCTGTTGAGGAACCCTAGTTGCTGTTAGGAAACACGGCCATACCAGGTGCAGTCTCGCATCGATGATAACGTACAGGCAGGGATTTTGTACTGGGTGGGGTTCTGGATGATGGTGACAATTCGCTCGAGCTCTTCCGAGGTGAGCTCACCGGCACTGTCGGGTCCCACCCACGTTAGTATCCTTCTCCAATCTCTTGCCTCCTGCTTGCTAGATCTCGTACCGCTTGTTCAAATCGACATCGGCCTTCTTGCAGACCAAGTTGGAGTATCGGCGACCAACACCCTTGATTCGCGTCAGGGCGTACATAACCTTCTCCTCACCACGGACGTTGGTGTTGAGGAGACGCAAGATCTATCGGATTTCCAGTTAGCTCACTCATTCCTCCGGATATCTCGACCTTGCCCAGCAACAAGGTCCCAAGCTCCGTTGAAGATTCGGGGTGCGGCTGGATCGCGCGGCGGGAGGAAACGGCGATGATTAGGGTTATTGGAATCTACTTACGAACTGGAAGTTCGACTTCTCTCCCGAGACGAGCGACATGATGGGCAACTGTCTTGTCGAATTGTTGCCTTGAAGACGTCGATCGATCGCAATTGTCGTGAAGTTTCAAAGAGAGAAGGTCCAGCGGAACGGTTTTTTCCTTCGGTTCGCTTAATTAGGGCAGTGAGAAAGGAATTGGGAGGGCCCTTGCACAGTCTTGTGTGGCGCAAGATCACGTGACCATCCAACTACCCTCAGCCGTGGTGGTCTGTGCTTTGGAAAAGCCCTTCAATTTTTCAATCCTAAACAGAGTAACCGACAACCCTCCGATGCTTCGATCATCATCAACCGTACTCAACAACCTTAGCGCTTGCCCAACGGCAAACCTGCCAATGCTAGACCTGGCTTGCTTTTATTGTACGAGCTATTAGCAATCCCGTTATTTCGAGATAGGGTCGTCGTGAGGAACGATTGAGGCTCGGTTCTCTCCCAGCCGACTTCCAGTTCTTCCTCTGCTTCTATGGATGACGATGGTCACAAACTAGCTCTCCTCATCCTAACGTAAGTCAGGCAATGCGACTGGGCGGACATGACGTCGGCAACGAATGACCAGTGCAAAAGTCTTGGTAGCATATGCAAGTCACCTCCTTCAATGCCATCTACCCGCACGCATAATAAGTGTTACGATTTCCCTGCAGTCTGAGTGTATGGCCTATGATGAACAATCATACATTTCATGAGGATACTTCCGATGAGTATCAATTACACTGAAAATTCTGAGGCCCCAGATGCTGTCATAAAAATAGCTTCATTCTACATACATGCAGCCTGCCTCGAGCAAGCAAATATTAGCTTTCAATCGACTCGGGGTGCCCGAAGTCTATCGCATCTATATGCGACCATGAAGTGCCCATATACTCCGTACGCCCCTGAACCTTTTGGCCCGTCTACCGCCCCATTTTGACAGCCCCTTCATCTCGAACGCCGAATCGTTGCCAAGCCAGAAAACTCCTAATCATGAATCATGCCCATCGTACAGCGGATCTGGGTACAAATTGTACCTATAGTACCGTCTCAAGTCGTATTATGTGTGGGGAGTCGAGTTACGCTGCTCTGTCCTTCTCAAATCCTCCGCCGAGCCTCTGCAGTGGCCCATCGCAGGCAAGGTCGCTAGTGAAGCGAGGCTGCGCATCCGTTTGATCGAATGGCGAGAAGGGCTGATCATAGTCGACGCTTGCTCGCCTGGATGAACAGGGGCTTATGCCACTGCAGATGCTCATAGCCCCTTGACTCGCCCTCCTCGTGCCGAAGTTCCATTCGAAGGCGCTTAGTATCTTTTGGTGTTCCAGATTTTGCTTGGTAAACGGCTTGTGGAGACGAGCTAAGTTCATGTCGTCCTCTGTTGACGCCGTCCTTGACCGCTGTGATGATCGGAGGCTTCCCGGGAAGGTTCGTAAGATGCGGGATTGGGTTCGTGCCTGCGGTTGCGCATTTGTGACATCTGATCCGTCGCTCTCGACGGGCGTGGTGCTTCCATTAGTGCTGGAACCGGTTTTCCCGGAGCTGTTCCTACTCTTCCGGGAGTTCCGGCTGCGGCTAAACCTCCATTTCCCGAAAGCCATAGTGGATTGATGGCGAGCTTTTGTTGTATTTTCCAGAGAAGCGAGGTTCGCTGAGACGGTTGTGGCTAGTCAGGTTGTTCCGGACGTAGATGTGAAAAAGGAGACGTGACTCGAGAAGACCCCTATTAAAGATTACAGGCGGTCAGGATATGTTGATGTCTCGCGCTACGAAGATACGGACAACGATAAGAGCACAGACAACGGGGGATGGTCCATCTTCAACGGCGGTACTTATGAAACATAGAATCGCAACATGGTGGACCGGGGTGGCCAATACTCCAAAATCGAATCGCGTGGTTGGCTGCGGCTTTACTTGACCGAACCCACCCACGAACTATAAGCGCGGGGTCGCCGGGGTTCAAGATCTCGCGACTCCTGAAGCTAAACTCGCCCTGTGAGACCGATGTCACGCTATCTAGGTCCGCCACGAGTACGCGTACCTCGTAAGAAATCGGTTCTGGGCGATGGAACACCGGTTCCGCTAGCTTATGGAGATAGCGGCCATGCCGGTCCTTGCCTCGCGTATTGGCCGTAGAACGATGTTAGACTACGCCACAGGCGCAATCCGACCTCTGCCGGGTACCGGGACCAGCCATTCCTCCGACTACGCAAGGAAGTTCTGGAACCTCGGCCAACGGCTCTGGCCACCATCGCCCCGCTCTTCGCTTTACCTGTTAGGGAATGCGAAGCAAAACGGCTGCCAATGGTATCCCTATCCCATACCGCCCATCAACGCTTCTTGCCCCACCCCCCCAAACATGTTCTGTTCCAGGGCTGATAGGCGATCAGATGCCGAAACGCACTCGGGATCGTCAGATACCGGAACATCCAATAACGTTTCTCAATTGCACGTTCAAAAGCACGCAACCCGGTATCGTGAGGCATCACTTGTGCTAGGGTCATGCCTTCAGCACAGATTTGGAGGTTCGAGGGGGCCTTACGCGGATAGATTCGACTGTCTTATGTGAAATGTCCAATGTAGAAGTTGTGCAGGAGTTTGCACTGGGAGACATCGGCAGGTCCTGGCTAAAGAGTTGAACAACCTCGATATCGTGCAACCGAAGCATAATAATACAAGCTTATGATTATCCGGGCCATGTTATCAGGAACTTTGTTCGGAGTATAAAATGACGGCGATGGGACATACCCAAGTAGCCACAAATGGCTCAGCATTATGGCCAGCGCCCAAAGTGGATAGTTCTTAAGCACTTGGGCAACCTTGATTTATTGCACCTGCTCTCCTGATAATCCCCATGTGGTTTCGTAGATCCGTGGCGTTGATCTAATAGTCAATCAGCCGTCGGGTAGCTTTGTCGTATGCCGCCCGCACTAAGCCTCCATTCCCAGAACCATACCTACCTACCGGGGTAGGTATAATCGTCGGGATAATTCTCCGTTACTAGCCGCCACCCGGCAGCACCTACTTTAACAGGCGCAGTCTCTTCCCGGCGAGGGATGGTTTGTCGGCACCGCCGCAAACTGATACAAGCACAAAGCCGGCCCCCAATCGAGCTGAATGCTGTACGTAGTTCACGACAACAAAAGTTTCTTTCCGATAACCGCCTAGTAGCAAGAACTATGGGTAGAGTGATATTGAGTGGTGAGTGTTGAACATTCGAAGTACCGTACATCTACTGGTAAACTCGATCGGGAGAGACGGACGGCTTTAGTCCCGCCCCCTGCTCCGCACTCGGCATTCGGCTTTCCGCTTGGAGACAGCCGACCAACGTGCTCCAGTGGTTCCAAATCTTAACCGATCTCTCGGTACTGTAAGGCGGTGAGCGAGAACACTACTCCATCAAACCATAGCTAGACGTTTCCAAAATGGTTCTATGCGGTTTACATCTCATTGCCCTAGAACCCGGCACTTCTGTCGAGTCATTCCTCATCGAGCTTCGGCAGAATGGCGTCAAGCCCATTGTCCAGGCCCGGCCTCTCCGGTGGATGATTCTTCCGTCGCACAAGTCCACAGGACACTTGCTGACGCGGAACATCCACTGGGATCTCCTCCTCGTACTCGATGCTGAAGCCGTAATCCCCGGGAATGTCCGCGCTAAGATACACGCCCTCTGGAGCGCGTCGTGCGGGGTGTCATCCCAAGCCCTGTCAAAGTACGCGGAAAATAACAGCCGGCTTCTGAACCGGGAGCCCGGCTCCGTCGAGCCACCGGTCCCGCACGAGACCACGCCTTCGGAGTCATCCCAGAACCTCGAGGTGTCTCCCGAGCTGAGCGACTGGGTATCGACGCTGCCCGGCCAACTCCGGGATCATCCCGTTTCGATGCTCAACTTCCTGGCCTTCAATCCCGGAAAGAAAGACCAGTACAGGAAATACGGCGCCGAGTTCTCGGCACGGGTCGGCTCCAGACACGGCGGTAGGGTCAAGATCGTCGGCAAGGTGGCTGGCGGGCAAGCCATGGACGACGGATGGGACGAAATCGCCTTCGTCCACTATCCCAGCGTCCGGCATTTCGCGGCCATGGCTGCCAGTAAAGATTATCAGGAGATTAATAGAGAGTACCGCCTAGGCGCACTTAAGGACACCTTCATCCTATGTGTCGTTGAGGTGGATGACCGTGGGTCGAGCGCGGGCAATCTGGCGGGCGTGTCTAGTGTAAAACTTTAAACTGCTTTCCATTGAAGGTCGAAAAGCGGGAGTAGCGATCATGCCTCCTGTTCGGCATTTCATCACTATTCCTTCGTCGCCAGTCGCATTCCCACTCTACACGTCTTATTAGGATCATAATAATACTATGAGATACTAGCAATCTTAACCTCTAAGCATGCCTTCCATGATGTTATAGCCTGCTTACTATGTTTTAGTAGGTTCAATTACAGTGTGCCATATTCGAAATGCTACATTCAGTAGATCGCGGAACTAACAGGGCTTGCTAAGCACCTCACCGCAACAATCTATCAATCAGAAAGTACCACCTATGCCTTCTACTACACTGGGACAGGCTCTAGACAAAATAGTCGTGCAACTCTTCATAGTATCGGGGAGTTGGAAGAAAAGAATTTGATGATTTATATGCAGCGAATGATAAACATTGGGTATTTTCTAAGAAACAAAAGCCTGTAGTTATCCGCGTTCCTCTAAAAGCAATCTCATTAAGTATATTTAGATATTACCTAACAGCGATAAGGGTATGCCTAGTTGGTCAAAGACGGCGCATTGATAATGGTCAGAACCTAAAAGGGAATAGGGGGGTAGTAAAGCAACAGTCAAACTAGGTCAAGGAAGCCGGACCGACCCGACCGTACATCTTGCCTGCCAAGGCGAAACAGCCAACCACAATCCGAGAAAACTCCGTTTGCAAAAACGACCCCGCCCTTCTCGCAAGGGAACACGTATACGGTTTCTCTCAGATTTTGGCTGACTGGCTCTGCCGATAGAGGTTGAACTATTCATGACTACCTACCTAGATGGTTATCATAATGTCGGCAACATCCTACAAGCTATGTCACATGGCTTAACGGAATGGAGGTAAAAAGAAAAAAGTGCGAATAGGGGCTAGGGTAAGGAGAGTGTTGCTTAGAGCGCAAAAATATGGAACTTTCATTTTCACGCAAAGCCCTTAATAACTTAACAGGATTGCAGATAGTTATTACAACGTGGTGCATACCACCTTTAGGTAAAATCATGAAAAAGTTCAAGAAGAATGAAGAGATCACTCAGTGGTGATCCTCAGCAGCCCCCACGCTGGTTCGAACAACGGACCTCAACATTGGAATCATATGGATCATAAGATCACGTGATACAAGTGTTGCGCTCTACCACTGAGCTATAAGGGCTGTTGAGATGTGCTTCTTGAAAAGAAATAAAGCAAAGTTAAGGTGTGGAAGCACAAGTGAAGATCTCGACGATCGCCGGGGGGCACGGTGGAGAGCACTAGTCCCACTTTTCCATTGCCTAACGCATCGTACCGAAGTTAACCCGTACACCTAACCTCTTACATTATTACGGGAGCCTGTATTTTTCGTGGCTCTGTGCTCTCAACGAGACCTTGACCCCTATTTTAGGGAGTCTTTCGCCAATATGGGATGAGGCTCATATGGACCCACTCCTCTAGCCCAAACAGGAAATTCCTTACTAAGCAGCAGGCGGCCCGCTCCTGCGCTTACTAATCCGGCCCACTTAGTTCTGTGGTCCGTGCGAACGTCTCTACAAGACGAAACGGGGATTCTTGGTTCGAGGCGAAGCTTTCAAAGCATATTTCAGCCCTGGAGGCGAAGATCGTAACCCGCATTGCCGACCAAGTTAAGAAGGAAGCAGCTCCTACCCAGCCTGCCCAGCCCACGTGGGGAACCAGGAATCTTTGGAACGACCGGCCGGCGCCCACTCAGCCCTTGTCTTCTACGTTCCACTGGGCCACACGGAGCGGAGCTCCCGCTTTGAATTTCGGCCAGCCAGAGGGACCCTGGTAGCCGACTTTGGGATGCGGTCGTGCTCCCACTGTCTCGCCGTGGACAGCGAAAAGCGCTTTCGCTCAAGTATCTTCTACACCTCTGCAGAGCCGAGCTTCTTCCAACCAGACGTCACCGGCGCCGCAAGGTGCTGCCAATGTCACCGGCGAGCCGCCCCTCAGTCAGGAGTCGGCGACTTCTCAGACCTCTGAGCGCAAAGCCTCTTCGGAGAAGAAGAAGGAACGCTCGCACACGGTGGACACCGCGTCTGTTCCGGATTTCATTCGCGAGGCCCTCAGAGACAGACCGGCGTACCTAGCAGGCTATGGACAAATAATCGGGCCACCCCTTAAGGTATTCAGGAGTTATATTATGAAAATTAAATAATCCATATCCGGCCAGCGACGATAATGTTATTCAATTTGAACATAAAGCCTTCGTAGTTATTCGATTTTACCGAAAGTAATTTCGGTAAGTACTTCTTCCTGACCTTCCTGACCTTCCTGACCTTCCTGACCTTCCTGACCTTCCTGACCTTCAGCTTCCTTCATGATATCGTGATAATCGAAAAAATCAGCGTCGGGGGCTTCAGCAACGCGTTGCCGCTTTGCAGCGTGCGCTGCCTGCTGATCCCTCATATCCCATTAACGCTGTAGCATAGCGAGCTCCGCATCGTGGGTGGATTGTAAAGCTGTTAATGATCCTCCGCGCGTTGCCTGCGATGATCGTCCGCCCATTGCTTGTTCGTCCTAAATGGAAGGGACTTGCACTTCACAACAAGGCTAAGTGAGTTACCGAAAGCACCCTAACTTTTTTCAATTAGCCTGCTTTTTCGCCTTAATCGCTTCTTCAATATCTCACGTCTGTTTAACAACTTTCACTGATTATCAGCAATACTTACGTACACACACACACACAGAGGCAAGTATGTCATCTCCGTACCTATCATCTCAAAATCCGTACTGGCCTTACTCGTAATATAGGCGCAGCTAAAAAATATAATCACAGAAATATCCGCCCAGGGAACGATGGAGAAATCGTACACGCAAGCGTTTAAAGATGGCCACTGCATCTCCGTCAGCAACTTGAATTTCTCTTGCCAAGTGAAAGAAATAGAGAAGATCATCAAGGAGAAGGCGAAAGACGACTGTGTTTGCTGGTGGACCCCTGTCAAAGAAGGCCACCGCTCCGAGCATCTCGGCTGGTGCCATGTACAATTCGCCAGCGCCGCTTCGGCAGAGAAGGCGATGGGCACACTGGATGGACTTAAGGCCATGGGCCGGCAGGCCAAGATTAAAGGCACTATTCACTCCATCGTAAGTGAATTCTTCAACCAAGGCATCTGGACCTCGTTGACCACACCACAGTCTCGTCACTTTTTGCAGGCGCTACGATTCAGGCTCCGGAATGGTTCAAGCTAAATACGTCAGCACCTCAGTTTTCGAAGGTAAATAATTAGCAGTCTAACAACGGATATAGGCCAAGCGGGTAGCAAATCTGACACGTTCAGAAAGCGGAAGTACAAGCACGAGTACACCTACCGCAACCCTGGCAGGCTCTGGACATAATTGTTGGGTCACCTCTACTCCGAAGGTGTATCTAATCGCCATTATATCTTCATATTAAGTACCCACGGAAACTACTTTCGGTAAAATCGAATAACACTAAGGGTTTTTGTTATTCAGATTGAATAACCTGATTGTCGTTGGTCAGATACGGATTATTCAATTCTCGTAATATAACTCCTGAATACATCAAGGGGTGGCCCGATCATTCTGTCCAGAGCCTGCCTGGGAGCCCTGGCCATACACTTTCCCACAGAGTCTGGGCGCAAGCCCCCCACAATTGTCTCCGACTCCGACGAAGCCACGACAAAGAAAATCAAAGGTGATGTTACCACCTCCAGCGCCACTGTCTCCGACGCCGAAAACTGCGGCCACGCCCGAGTCTCTGGAAGCTCGATATCTTCTTCGACCAACGGGGCCTCGTCGCCCAGTGGGGCCTCATCGTTGTCTTTGTCATCAGCCTCGTTTTCCAGCTCCATAGCGCTTTCGTGGTCTCCCTCACGAAACAGCTGGTTTGCGTTCTGCAAAAGCTTCATCTTCCTTTCGTAGTCACGAATTTCGGCTTGTTGTCGGATGATGTCCTCGGCCATCCTTTCCACGGTGTCTCTATTCACAGCAGCATCGTCAATACGCGTAGAGAGCGTAGAGACCCGTTACGTCGTTTGGCGATTCTACGGTACTTATCAGGCAATTCCCGGCTTCACTGAAAAGGATGTTGAATGCTGGATGAACTTCATTGAACAATTCTTCGCCTGCGCTTTCCAGACGTTACCAACGCTTTTTCTGTCGTCAAAAAGGGGCGCACAACCTACGGTAGCCACCTCCTGGACGCCTGAATGGCTCGTTGCCGAGGAAGAAGTGGGCTTGAACCAGAAGCTGCCAATCTGTCAGAACACAGATTTCGGCAACAGGTTTGGCGGCTTAGCGAACAGTGCCGACCCCGAAGTCCGGGCCGCTTTTCAAGAATGGCAGAGCAATCACCTTGACGCAGCCAGAGAACTTTCCTATGCGGCGCACAAGGCGAACAACTTCGAGAACGTCGCGAAAGTTACCAAGAAGAATGCCAACGGCAATGGCCAATGGTGGCGAGCCGCCGATCCCGCCAAGGGCGAGCCAGCATCGGCCCGCTGCCGTTGTACAAGTTGTAATGAATTCGAATGGACTGATACCATGCCGTCGTTCTCGATATTTGGTCACGGTTATATTTCCAGCAAGGTAAAGCGCTGCGACATCTGTGCCGGAGGACAGAGAAAGCGAAAGGATACTGAATTCGTTCCCGTCGACCCCGACCTGAAGTTCGTGAAAGGGATTTGGGCTTGGGGACAGTGGACAATTTCCGTCTTACGCGCACTCCCGCATGGGCCATATGAATTAAGTTGGTATGATTAGGAAGCGACGGGCTCAGCCGCGTGCTGCTTATTTGAGCTAGAGGAGTGAGTTCGTTCCACTGGCAGATGCTGGGATCTGTAAGCTGGCCAGGCCGCCATTTGCTGCCAATACGTTCCGCGATCTTGATCTCTCCTGCGAAGAGCTTCGCCGTATCCTTGTGCGGTTGGTCAGTTGTCTCGGTACCTTCCATCCGTTCCATAAGTCGAGGATCCCTGTCCTCCTTCGCCGGGTCTGTAGCCTGCTCCGGGCGCCCCCAAACGTCCCAGCCCTCCGCCTCTAAAGCGGGTCCCGATGCCCGCCTCTGTATACACCTTGTCTAGCTTCTCGTAGTGTTCGATAAACGCCTCCTTGTGCCTGTCCGGGTGGCGGCAGTATCCTTAGGAATGGTCTGATACCACATTTCCCCATTGAATAATTGGTCATAAGGGAGGGACTCGACCGCGATGAGGTCTCTTATTCGCCCATTGTCGAGGATATCGAAGGCTACGGAACACTGGGCTCGGGAAGCCTTCAGCATACGGTCCTTGTCCCAACGTTGGGTCTATGCCGCATAATCAATGCTATGCCTGTGTCGTAGTTGGAGAATTGACCATATATAACGTTATTGCTAGCAATTCAACAGCAACGTCGCTTTTACGACAGTAACCAGAGCGCAGACCGACAGTATGCGGTGAGGCGAAGGTGGAAAAAAAAGACAGTCACGCTTCTGTGTGACCATGGCGGCCAAGTTGACCTCGCCGATGCTCTTTCTCCGCAGCTGCAAATGACGGGCTGCGCCGTACAGCGGTGCAAGCTCGGCGTCAAACTACCACCCTCAGGACGTGATCTCCCTTCTTGATAGCGAGCGCCCTTTCTGGCCGACATGGACGAATCGCGGTACCAAGCATTCCAGGGCCTGATGAACAATCTTAGCGGCTGGGGTATGCTATGGGTTCCTCAGTCTACCGCATTATCGACGTGTCTGCGCAGTTCCAGGGGCGCGAAGAAGATGGATCGCTGAAGCCCGACATTGAGTATGCCATTGCCGACGGTAACAGTACACGTTGAGCACATCTGCCCCATCTCGCTGAAGGACGAAGTAGCGGAAGACGACCTGGACCACGTGCATCTAGAAATGGCTAAGCCAGGTCACCTGACGTCTTCGCGATGGACGCCTCGCGCATCGAAACCGTTGGTCGGCGACGATATAGGGGCGTATATTTATGCTGCCGGACTGGACTTCAGAGTAAGATGGCCCTCACCCATTCACGTTTTTGACACCATGCTGTCCTTTGACCGGAGCTTGGAGTTGCTGGCACGGGATTCCACAGGATGTCTTTTGTGCCCTGGGCATCGTTGCCTTTCCTGAGGAGGGACTGGCCTCGAGGCAAGCGGTACTGTCTGCTGTGTCGGTCCCGAGGTGAAGGATCTTGTTCCAGGGGGATCGCGTCATGTTCTTAGGCAAAGGCGCCTTTCCGACGCACACCGTGATCCGCGAGAGATACTGCGAGAGGATTCCCGATAGTTTGAGCTTCGAAGACTCGGTAGCGATACCCATTATTTTTGCGACAGTGGCAGCGTTGTTGTTCAAACTTGGTGGTTGACAAAAAGCACAGGCGAGTCAGGGCTATGCCATGCAAATCGACCAGGAACCCGTCTGATCCAGCGACCATAATAGAGTCCGTACTTATCCACGTGCTTGCGGCGGTGTTGGTCTCGCTGCCATCCAACTTCCGAGGATGGTCGGCGCCGAGATATACGCGACGGTCAGTAGCGAGGAGAAGGTAAGATGCCTGACTGGCACGATAGGTCTGTTTGCAAATCGAATTTTCAGCTCGCGCGACAAAACCTTCGTGGACGGCTTGATGCGTGAGGGTCTAGGCACGAACGTGGACTTGATGCTGAATCCTCTGTCGGGCGAGCTCTTGCACGCGACCTGGCGCTGCGTAGCTGAGTTCGGTGATAGTGTAGAACTCGGGAAGCGTGATCTTCTGGGCAAGGGCCGGCTTGATATGGGATGTTTTCCTGCCCTGCCAACCTATTGATGCTTTGACTTGGGCGAGTCTAACACCAAGAAGCCCGAGGCTTGTAGGGAGTGAGTACTCAGATGTAATCTTCACTAACCCTTCCCATTATGCTGCGTCAAGCTCACGTCACGTACTACCCCAGGCTACTTCGATCGGTTACGGGGTACGTCGAGAAAGCCATATTAGGACGATCCGGCCTATCAAGGGGTTTGATGCCTCATTGATCGAAGCCGCGTTTCGATACCTGAAAAAAGGCCAGCATATGGAAAAGATTGTCATCTCGATGAGAGGCGCGGATGGAAGCGTCAAAGTCGACACGCCGGCTCTCATCAAACCTCTCAAGAAACTCGAACTGGATAACTCGGCGTCGTGCCTCCTCGTCGGTGGGTTCGGTGGCCTGGGACATTCCGTGGCACGCTACCCGGTCGAGCACAACTCACGTCGTCTGGTCTTCCCCTCCAGGAGCGGGGGAGCAGGCCCAAAAGACGTCGATTCAGTGCGTGAGCTGGAGAGCATGGGCTGCGACGTGCGTGTTGTCAAGGGCAGCGTGGCCAGCGCCGACGACGTGGCGCGCGTTTTGCAGCAGGCCGGCCCCGCCCTGAAGGGCATCATGCAGTTATCCATGGTCTTGCGGGACGAGGCCTTCCCGCGTATGCGCCTGGACGATTGGGATGCCGTCGTGGCGCCCAAGTTGTGCGGCACCTGGTTCCTGCACGAGGGTGCGCTGGCGGCCGGTATTGACATCGACTTCTTCGTGCTCTTCTCGTCGTTGTCGGGTGTCCTGGCCAACCCGGTCAGGTCAACTACTCGGGCGCCGACACGTTCCTCGACGCCATTATGCAGTACAGAGTCGGTCTCGGTCTGCCGGCTGCTTCGGTCGACATCGGCATCGCCCAGGACATCGACGCAGCCTCGCTCGACAAGGGTGTGATGCGGATGATGAAGCAGGCCAAGTTGCATATGGTCACGGAGCCGGAGCTGCTAGAAACTATCTCGGCACCGATAACCATCAACTGGCCCCATTCTGCTGGTCTTACTATCCAGGACGGTTCGGCTGCTTCCGGCACGACTGGCTTCGTTGAAAAGCACACGTTGATGATCGGTATCGGAACAACCATACCGCTCAGCCACCCCGAGAGTCGCGTATTTTTTTGCAAGGACAGGAGGTTGGTGATTTACCACAATGCCACAGGCTTTCTTCCTCCAAAGGCGATCAAGGCAGCAGCAATGCCGACGGCCTCCAGGCCCTCATCACCAGGGTTCGCTCTGCCGCTGCCGCCGCCGAAGAGGGAGGGGCAAGCGCGATGCTCCGCGTGGGTGAGACGGCGGCGTTCCTTGCGCGCGAGATCGGCCGCAAGCTGTTCACGTTCTTGCTCCAGAACAACGGGGACCTAGCCGTGTGCATGAGTGTGCCGTTGCCGCAGCTGGAAATGGACTCGCTGGAGGGGCTGGAGATGCGGAATTGGTGGTGTCAAGCCTTTGGGTTTGATATTACTGTCCTAGAGCAGTTGGGTATAGGGAACTTGGATTTGTTAGGCAAGCATGCCGCTGAGGGTTTGGAGAGGGTGCTAGGCTAGGGTTATCTCACGACAACATCTCACCTAAAACTACAAACAAAAATAAAAGCAGGTAAACGCACAGCTCGAATGGATGACCTATAAGAAATTTGCAAAAAAAGCAGAGCAACTGGGCCGCCACTGGGACTCACGCACGACAATCTCCCTGCATACCACTCTGCCATTGGGCAGGTGGTTGTTTTTTCTTACAGGTCAACTTACTCTTTGGACATAAATAGCCGACAGACCCG
This sequence comes from Monosporascus sp. GIB2, assembly GCA_004155935.1. Classification (NCBI taxonomy): domain Eukaryota; kingdom Fungi; phylum Ascomycota; class Sordariomycetes; order Xylariales; genus Monosporascus; species Monosporascus sp. GIB2. Next base: position 304 of record QJNV01000103.1, on the reverse strand, counting down.
ATGTGAAATAGGTGGCTCACGTTTTCCCTAGACACCTGAGCTCAGCGAAAAAGGTACCAGGCACGTAGGTATTCCGATGATCGTAATCCCGGGGCCGTTTTCTTATGCGAGTTCATTCACGCATAAATGCCTCCACCATTACTGGCGGCAGAATAGGGAGGACTGCAATTTATCAACAGCATTAAGCCCAACATATTTTTCATGCCGATCTAGTGTGATAATAGTTTTGAGACTTTCCAACTTTGCTTGGACGATACTAATATACCAGATATTCGGACGTTGATCTAAGATATGATAATCGATA
>QJNV01000102.1:0-168309 GCA_004155935.1 Monosporascus sp. GIB2 | reverse complement strand
AGGTGGTTTCTCCCCAGAAGTGGGAGAAAGGGTCAGGTTTCAGACTGTTGTCAATCAAAGGGTTACCTTGCCACTCTGATCTCAACACCATTTTCTGACAGATAAAGAGGACCGTTTGGAACGGGAAGAGGAGTAGGTCCGAGAGATTTTTCGGGCTGCCGCGAATAAATTAAACGGTTTGTGAAAATAAAAAGGATTTTTTCGTTTTCGTAGTTTTAAAATGTTCCGCCGTGGTATTTAAGGTGCTGAAGCGATAAAGGAAGTCGAGTATTTAAAGGTTAAGTAAAAACAATTAGAAATTATAATGTTTACTGTTATATAAGCCGTAAATCCTTCCGATTAGGGTATCGTTAATTTTATTAATTGTTTAATTGTTAACTGGGGTATTTTTACCGTTGCTAGTAATAAATTTTTAATAATTGCTGGGTATTCGTAAGGTTTTTTATAGGCTTTTAGGAGTTTTCGAAATCCGGATACTTTTTTTATTTAAATAAATATTAGGTGAGTTTATCCATTTCCCGTGCTTTAAGGATTCTTTCCGTTTTGTATATTTGTTTATTTTTTGCCTTTAATTTGGGCGTTTTGTTTGAATATTTTTAATAGTTAGGTAAATTATTTTCTTTTTTAAGAAGTTTAGTTTTATTTTAATTTTCTGGTATAGTCGTTTAAATTATTTTGATATAAGGATTGTTTTAATATTAAATAAACCTTTTTTTATATTTTTTTATATTCTTTTGTAGTAAAATTGAAGTTGGTTATAAATGGTATTATTTTAATATTTTTATGGTAGTTGGTGTTGTAGGATTTTTAAGCGATTGGTAATTTTTTTACTTAGTTTTTTTGTTCGTGGTTAATATAGTATCGTAAGTATATTTCTAGAGTTTGATTTTATTTTTCGGTTTATTTATTTGTTTAAGGTCGGAACGTGTTGGAAAACTTGTGGTTTAAGTCGATTTATGTTATTAGGTTTTATTAGAACTTAAAAGTAAACGTAATGCTTTTATCTACAATGATTTTGTATAAGAGTCCGTATATATTAAAGATGTTTTTTAAAAAGGTGTACGATATCTATTTGACGTTTATATTTTTATTATAAGGTAAAAAATGAGAAAATTTGGGAAATTAATTAACGATTACGAAAATGCTATCGTAATATATGCCCGTAATTAGGTTTTTTGATAAAAAGAATTTTGTGATAAAATTTATCGTAATGGAATTCTATAGTTATTTTGCGATTAATAATAGTTATAATTTTTTATAGGGCTTATGTCGTCGTATTTCTGCTTTCGCGTAAACGTTGTATTGGTGTAAAATTTTTTGTATTATATTTTTTATTTTAGGAAAATAATATGTTCGTTAAAGACGTTTTAGGATTTTATAAATCCTTAGGTATTTATGTAGCTGATGTTTGTATATTTTTCTTTTAAGTTTTTTTAGATTTTTTTAAGACCTGTATTTTATTAAATCTTTTTAATAGATTGTTGTTGTATATTGTGATTTTTTGATGTATGTTTGGAGTTGTTGCCCGTATCGCCGTAATTTGTTATGGGCGTAGTTATTTTTTTATGGTGGTATGGAAAATTACATGATTAATTTTAAGTATTTTCTTTTAAGATTTAGTTGTTTATTAAGTACGTCGGCTTTATTATTTTTTAAGTTTTTCCAGTAAATGATAACAAAATCTTATTTTGCTAGTTTTTTTATATAGCGAAGTTGTTGTGTTATAAGTTTTTTAGTTGTGGTAAATGGGGTAAGATTTTTATAATTCGTATAAATTTTAATTTAATGTTCGTTATTTTTAAGAAAATATTTAAATTCGCGAAATGTTTTAATAATAGCTAGAATTTTTTTATTAGGAATAACTAACATAGTTCGAGTTTCGGTAATTTATAGAAAAAAAAGTAATAGGGTATAATATATTTTAATTATTTCGTTATCCGATTATTGCGTTTAAAGTACAGTTTAACGTATCGGTTTTTAGTTTTATTAAGATATTTGGATCGTATATGATTAGTATTAGTCGATTCGTAATTGTTCTTTTAATTTATCGAAATGTTTTTTTTTATTAACGTTTATTGGAACTTTTGTTTTCCGAGTAAGTTTATTTAGGGGTATTATTATTTGGCTCATGTTTCGGATAAATTTTCGCTAGTAATTAGCAAATTTAAGGAAGGTTTGTATTTTTTTTATTGTAATGGGCCGTGTTTAATCACGTATTGCAGCGATTTTTTAGGGTTTATTTTAATATATTCTGGAGTAATGATATAATTTAAGTACTTAATTTTTTAGGTATGGAATTGATCTTTTTTTGCGTCAATTAGTACGTTGGCGTTTTGGAGTAGCTGTAGTATTTTGTAAACGTACTTTTCGTATTAATTTTTGTTTTTTTGAAAAGCTAAGGATATCGTTAAGGTAATGTATTATAAACATTTTTAGAATGTTTTTTAAAGACGTAATTAATTATACGTTAAAAGGTTATTAACGTGTTAATAAATTATAAAAAGCAATAAGGTGTTTATATAGGCCGTATTTATTTTTAAAGGTTATTTTTTATTCGTAACCTTTTTTGATTTGAATTAAGCTATATTTATTTTTACGGTCGAAAGCGGTAAATTATTAAGTTTTATGGACGTGATTTTTTAGTTTATTTATTAAAAATAACGGTAATTCATATTTAGTCGTAATTCTTTATTTCTTTTAGGTACGAAGAATATAAAGTATTTAGTTATTAATTTTGATAATCGAATTTATTCTTTTTTAAGTCGATTCTTTAAATATTTGTTAAGTATGTATAGTTTTATTTTATTAAGGTTGTAAATGGGGTAGAATTTAGTTAATGTTTCCTTTTTTAGGATAATTTTATGATCTTATTTATTATATTTTAGTAATTTTGTTTTAAGCTTCTTTTTTGAAAAGTTGTTTATATTTATAATATTGTGAAAATATATTGGTTAAATTTTTTATCTTATCCGGTTGTTATTGTAAATCGTTATTTAATTACCGTAGTTTTGTTTTGATGGTAGTAATAATTCGTTGTATTTTTTTATACTGTTCGTTTTTTTTTTATATTGTATTTTTATAGGTGATAAGGTTTTTGTTCTGTTCTTATACTGGCATTCGTCGTTATTTGCGATCGAATATTCAGATTTTTGTTTTCCTTTTCTATGCTTATCGTTAGGTTATAAAAACCCTTTATTTAGCTAATTTTTTAATTAATTAAGGGGTTATGCTAGCGTTATTATGCTTTTTTTAAAATTATATCGTAATTTCTTAGCGGTATAACATCGGAGTTAATTAATATATTTCTTTTTGAAGATACAAATATTAAAGTGATTAATTTCGCGTATAATCTTTCCGTTATTTAAAAGGAATGGTTAATTTTGGCGGTATTTATGATATAAAGGTTTTTTTTATATCTTTATAATAATTTAAGTCGGTTAATTATTGTAAGTGTAATATAGTTATTTTTTAAAGCTTCGCTGTTTATTATAGCGGTATACTAGTATGTTTTAATTCGTATTTTTAAGATAATGGGGTTATCGTCGTCTTTTATTATTGTTAGAGCCTTTTTTAGGAGTTTTTGTTAACTTTTTTAAGTTTTATAATTTTGCGACTTTTTTATAGATGGCTTTCGTTTTTAAGGTGTTCGAGTTTGTAAATTCGTTTATTATATTATTCGTTTTTTTCCGTAGTTATTTGATAATATTTTATTATTATTTTATTTTTTTATAACTTGTTAATTTATTTCCTTATTTTTTTATTATGTCGTTATAGTTACTTGATATTTATTCATTGTCGACCTGCTTAATTTTTAATTTTTAGGCCGTGGTGGTAATTTTAGCTTGAAGATGGCGAATACTTTTTTCGAATAGTTTAAGGCGTTTTTCTTATTCCTGGAATTTTTTTTTCCTAGTGTATAGTTTTTTCGTTTAATCTTTGTAACGTATTTTATGTTAGAGTATTCTCGTTTTCACCTCATAAATCTTTTGTAAGTTATGTTAAATTTATTAAGATTTTTTTTTCTTTTTTATGGGGTCGGTAATTGTTACTAATTTAAGATATAAATTAGTAATTAGTTGTCATATAGCGGGGTTAAGTTCTTTTTCTACCGTTTTTTCCTATAGCCGGTATTTATAGGTATTGTAAAAACAAAGAGAATTCCTTTAGGAATATTTTTCTTTTTTTAGCCAATTTTTAGCGGTTGCTAATGTATTTATTGTTCTTTTTTTTAATATTTCGTTTGTATCGATATTATTTTTGGGTTTGAAAGTTACTTTTTTATTATTGGGTGAAATCGAATTTTTATTTCCATATTCGTGCGATTTTTCGAACGATGTAGGCTTTATGTTCTTTATGTTTAAAGTATCGTGTTCGCGCGTAATGGACCGTATAAAGTTATCTATATCGATCAGGTTCTCTTGGTAGAATTATTTCCGTCTATCTTTTATATTTTTTTAGCTATTTTTTGGGTTTTTAATCTGATTATCGTTAGTAATGTTTTTGTTATTTTTTCGATAGTAGTTACCTTTTTAGAAAGTTTTTTTATTTTTGGTAACCTTGTAGTTATTAGCGTAATAATTTTTATTGCTTTTGCCGTTTTCGTATGGCTTTTTGGGATAACTTCTTAGTTTCTAATTCTTCCTGTCGTACTTTTTCGTTTAACGGTTTTGAGAGGTTTATCTTTTATCGTATTATTGCAAGAATTTTTCCTCCCAAATTGTTCGAGGATTGTCCCGTAAGTATTAGAGTTTAAGGCTTGTTTTGTTGTAATTTTCTAGGTGATCTGTATTGTGGTACCGTATAACTTATTCTGCCGCAATTTCAATATTAGATACGTTATATATTTTATCATTGGATCGTATTAATTTTTATAAGTTCTGTAGTAGTTCCGTAGGAAGTGTTTTAGTATCGTAAAGCGTTAATATTAGTCTTATAATATAATTTATTATTATTTTTTCCTTTAATATTACGAATTTGTTAGGCATATTGTCAGTTATCGATTTTTACTGTTATTGCAATATAATTGATTAAGTATTTTAGTTGATTTACTTTGAATAATTCCTTTTGAATTTCTTTTTTTAAACTGTTAAAAAATCGGGTTATTAATAGTTCTTATTTTTAATTAAGTTTCGAAAAAAGTTGGCTTAATTTGTTATTATAGTTAAAGGTAAACCCTTTTGGTTATAATTGTTAAATTTTAATTTCCGCTTTCGTTTTTTCGTTTATTATTTCGAAAGTTTTTAAAAAGGCTTCCTTGACCCTTTTATAATTATTGTATATTTGTACCATTTCTAGGTTTTGTTGTTTTAAAAAGATCATAATATGTTTTTTTATTATATATTTCAACTAGGTAGCGGCGTATTTTAAAAGTTGTCCGGTTACGAATTTAACCCGCGCAGTTAGTATAGTAAGTTATATTAGGAAATATCCGGAATACGATCGATATTAAATAAAGAATAATTGTAGTTTAATGGATGTTTTATTAAAGGGTTTAGGTCTAAGGGGCTTTAACATTTTTCTTAACTTTTTACTAGACGTTATTTAAATCGGTTAACTTATGTTAATAAGTTTTTTACCAGGTATTTGTTGTGTTTATTTTTTAAGAAGTTTTAAGTAGTTTAAAAAACCGAAGTAAGTTCTGAATTGTTTCGTTTAAACTGGCTACTACGTTGATTTATTAAGTTTAAACGTCGAAAGATTTTTTCCTTCGTTTAGGAAAGTAATTACTTTCCCTTATCCGAATATATATTATTATCTTTAGAGACTTCGTAGGTAAGCTATTTATTAATTAACATTTTATCGAAATATATGGCCCAAAATTTAACGGTATTATTAAATAAAAGCTTGTAACGTATAACGGCTAAGTTAATTAACTAATTATTAAACTTAAGTTAACGGGTTCATGTTGGTAAAATATTGTTAAAATTTAAGTAATTAAGAATAATTTAATTACGTTTCGTAATATTAAAAATATTTCGGGTAACGAAGTTATATTGCAAGCTGTCATTATTTGATTATGGAATTTAACGAGTGTATATATCGTAATTTTGAATTAGTGTGCTTAACTAGCTTAAACCTTTGAGCCCTTTAAGCCCCTTAAGCCACTTCCCGGCTTAACTGGCTCAAGGTGCCAAGACCTTTAAGTCCTTTGAGCCCGTCACGTAACGTCTTAGCCCAGGTCGGAGCTTACTTCCCTGACGGTCCGGCCGTCTGGGAGGGCCAAGCCTGTTAGGTCATAACACTTTTTACCAAGTGTGCGTATTGTACAAGGCTTATTGCGGGCGCTATATTGTTATTCCTTCTTACCAACTTATATACGACAACTATTTTCAATAGCAATTAATAGCGTTTTTTTTTGCCACCACCTTTTTTGCCGACTGAAAAAACGTATTTATTCTATATAGTAAGTAGTCCTTTTTCTAAGAAACGTTTGTTTTAATTGTATAATTACGTAGGTTTCGAATTGTTGTTTTAATAAGTTCCGCGACAAATCCCCCGATATATCTTTCGACGCTTTTTCTAACAAAGTCTTATAACTTTCCATTTTGCGAATATTTTTCACGTATTAAAACCTGACAGAAAGCGCTCGCATATATGGGTTTAAAAGTCGGTCGGCAATCGTTTGTCTGTTAGTCGGTTTTAATACTTTCGAAATGAAGATAATACTGGCATAAACGCGTTGGGGGTTGGTCGGTCGTATATAGGTTAGCAGAAAGGAATAGCAATATAGCGTCCGTAACAAGCTTTATATAATACCTGCACCTAGTAAAAAGCTGTAAATACGATCAGCGAAAAAGAATACCGTCAATTTAAATCATTTAGTTCTATTGTAGTTGAGTTACTTAGATTAGTTATTGCGAGGTACCAAAAAATGTACAGCTCGTTTGTATATACAGTTTATATATATAGTACGTTAGACATTATTTAAAACTAAAGTTACCTTTTATCTTTATATAGGGTATTTTTATTTATTAAATATAATAGTATTAAACTAAGAGTAATATTATAAGAATATTTATAATATTTACACTTGTACTTATTTTTTTAAAGAAGAAATAAACAACTAGTTATATAACGGCTACTTTATAAAGATATCGTAACAATTGTGTAATAATAATATTTAAGGTGCTTGGCGTTTTTTTATAACGCGTATAACCCTTTATATTTCTTTAATCCTTAATAAAACTAATTCTTTTTTAAGTTTTTACTTTTAAATGTGACGGCTAGGCTAATTAACCAACTATTAAACCTAAGTCGACGGGTTTATATTGACAGAGTGCCGTGAGAAATTGAGCAATGAAGGAGTAGATAATTTAGTTACGTCTCGTAATACCAAGGGTGCCTTAGGTAACGAAGTTGTATTACAAGTTGTCGTTATTTAATTATGCGGTTACGAACGTATATATTTTTTTGCTCCTTTTTTCTAATCCGACGGAATAGTTCGGATTTTTTTGATTAAATGCATGCTGTTTTTTCTGATCCGACGGCATAGTTCGAATCTTTTTAGTTAAATGTATGTTGCTTTTTTTTGATCCGACGGAGTAGTTCGGATTTTTTTAGTTAAATGCATATTTTTGTTTTCGTGATTTGATTTATTTAAATCCTGTTTCGGTTTTAGCGTAATTATTTTTGCGATTTTTAATGGTTAAACCGTAATACGAATTTTTTTTTTTAAATTTTCGTTCCGAAAATTTTTTTTCCGAGGTTAGTGTTGTTTTTATATTATGTTTGGCCGTATCCATATGTTTCGTAATTTTCGTGTTCGTAAGGAGAAGGTGGTGTCGGAACGTGATTAACGAGAAGAAAGAAAGGTATTAGTTCGTTTTGTCGTTAATTTTGATTTTGAAGTTATGCCGTATACTTTTTGTTTTTGTGTCGGGGATAAATACGTTATGTCCGATAGCGTATCCCGTTGTGATAATTGTATTTTTAACAAACGATATTGCGATGGTTTTAGCGTTTTTTTATTTTTCTTAAATAATATTAATAGTAAGATAAAACGTTTAAAATTCGAGGAATTTTTAATTTGTTAACGGTTACGTAATATTCGAAGGGAATTAAAGGTTATTCCGCGTCGTTTGGATAAGATTTTATTTCGATTAAACCGTTTTCGTACTTAATAAAAGTTTTTCCGTAAGAAGGGAGTAAAAATGGTAAATCGTGGTTTTTAATTTTTGGATAAGTTAGAGAAGTAGGAGAAGGTTACGTAATTAAAAGCCGAACGACAACGTTTGGAGGTTTTTTTTCTTGTTTCGGATTTTGATTAATTTTTCCCGGCCGATTTTACTTTTAACTTTAATTAAGAGTTTTATTTTTATAGCGTCGTTGGTGAAAGTTTTTTAATACGTATTAAACGTTAACGAGGTTTTTAGTAAGTTTCCAGGAGTTTTTTAAGTCAGGGTAATTTTTTTATTTAATTAAATATTATGTAAGTCCGTTAATCTTTCGTATGTTTAAGATTTTTTCCGTCTTATATTTTTGTTTATTTTTTATTTCCGTATTATTTTGTTTACTATGTATTTTAATGATATTCGCGGTTAACTTAAGTAAGAATATATAAAAAATTGGGTGGAGTTTGATTTTAGGTGGTAATTTTAATTAATAGTTATTTTTTAAGATTTTTTTGATGATTTTATACGGGCCGATATATTTGAAATTAAGTTTTTTATTTAGGCGTTTTATTTGGATATTTTTGGTAATTAGATAAATTATTTTTCTTTTAAAAAGGTTAATTTTTTAACTGTTCTTGATTATAGTATATTTTTATTTGATTACGTATGAACTTAAGTTTCGTTTTTATTTTTTGGTATAGTTGCTTAAGTTGTTTTAACGTAAGGATTATTTTGTTATTAAGTATTTTTTTAAAAAGATTTTCGGTAAATTTTTGGAATAAATCAAAAATTAGTTATAGACGGTGTTATTTTGATATTTCTATAGTAATTAATATTGTAGGTTATTTATGTTATTAATAGTTTTTTAATTTAATTATTTTGTTCGTAATTAATATATTATCGTAAGTATGTTTTAAGTATTTGATTTTGTCGTTTTATTTATCCGTTTATTTACGGTTGAAACGTATTAAATAATTTATGATTTAAGTTAATTTGTGTTATTAAATTTTATTAAAATTTGAAAACGAATAGTATATTTTTATTTAAAATAATTTCGTATGGTAATTTATATATATTAAAAATGTTTCGAAAAAAAATGTATATTATTTGTTCGGCGTTTATATTTTCGTTGTAAAGTAGAAAATAAAAGAATGTTATAAATCGATTAACGATTACGAAAATGTTATCGTAATATATGTTTGTAGTTAGGTTTTTTGATAAAAAAAGTTTAATGATGAAATTTATTATGATAAAATTTTATGGTCGTTTTGCGATTAGTAGTAGTTGTAATTTTCCGTAAGGTTTATGTTATTGTATTTTCGTTTTGGCGTATATATTATATTATCTTATTACTTTTTGGATTATTTTTTTTATTTTTAGGAAACGGTAAAATCGTTGTAATTTTTTTAACGTTTTTTTAATATTTGGGTGTTTATGTAAGGCGTATTTATGGATTTTTCGTATAAGATATTTTTGTATTTTTCGGGTATTTATGCGAATAATAAGTTATTTATATTTTATATATGCGTATTAAAATCCCGAATTATTTTATATATATTAAATAGTATAATTATAATTGTAATAATTTATTGTAAGTAAAAATTTTTTTCGTAATAATGTTCAAAATCGTATAATTAATTTTGATTATTCTTTTTTTTTTAAATTTGGTCGTTTGTTAAATATATCGGTTTTACCGTTTTGTAAGTTTTTGCGGTAAATAATAATAAAATTATATTTGGTTAATTTTTTGGTATAACGAAATTATTGTATTATAAATTTTTTAATTGTAATAAAACGAATAAAATTTTTGTAATTTGTATAAATTTTAACTTAATATTAATTATTTTTAAAAAAAATATTTAAATTTTCAAAATGTTTTGATAATCATTAAAAATTTTTTATTAGGTATAAAATATCGTAATTTAGGTTTTTGTAATTTGTAAGAAAAAAAGTAATAAGATGTAATATATTTTAATCGTTTCGTTATTCGATTATTACGTTTAATATATAATTCGACGCGTCGGTTTTTAACTTTATTAAGCGGTTAGTATTGTATAGGATTAATATTAGTTGGTTTATGATTATTTTTTTAAATTATTAAAATGTTTTTTCCGTTCTCGGTATTTATTGGAATTTTCTTTTTCCGTATAAAGGTGTTAAGGGGTATAGTTATCCGGTTAAAATTCTTAATAAATTTTTGGTAATAGTTAATAAATTCGAAAAAGGTTTGTATTTTTTTTAACGGTAACGGGTTAAGTTTAATTAAGTATTATAATGATTTTTTTAAGGTTTATTTTAATATATTTAAAAGTAATAATATAATTTAGGGATTCGATTTTTTATGTATGAGATTGATTTTTTTTTCGCGTTAATTTGTAAATTGGTATTTTGTAATAATTATAATATTTTATCGACGTATTTTTTAGGTTGTTTTTTAGTTTTTAAAAAGATAAGGATATTATTAAAGTAATATACGATCAAGATATTAAGATATCTTCGTAGAATATTGTTTATTATATGTTAAAAAGTAATAAGCGCGTTCGTAAATTTTATAAAAATAATAAGGTATTTGGAAAAGTTATATTTATTTCGAAATGCCGTTTTTTATTTATATTTTTTTGTGACGTAAATTAAATTATATTTATTTTTAAGGTTAAAAACTGTAAATTATTATATTTCGTAAAAGTAATTTTTTATTTTATTAATTAAGGGTAAAGGTATTCGATTTTTAGTAATAATATTATTAAGTTATCAGTAATTTATTATTAATCGTAATTTGTCGTTTTCTTTGGTACGAAGAATATAAGATAATTAATTGGTAATTTGGATAAGCGAATTTATTTTTGCTTAAGTTAGTTTTCTAGGTATTTTTTAAGTGTTCGTAGTTTTGTTTCGTTAAAGTTATAAATGGGGTAAAATATGGTCGATAATTTTATTAATTTTATTTTCGTAATTTTGTTTTAAGTTTTTTATTAAATAATCTTTTGTATTTGTAATATTATGGTGGTACATTAATTAATTTTTTTACTTTTAGTGTTGGTTATTGTAAATCGTTATTTAGTTGCCGTAGTTTTATTTTAATAGTGGTAATAATACGTTGTATTTTTCGGTAATACTTTTTTTTATATCGTTTTCCTGTTGGTGGTGAGGTTTTTATCGTATTTTTATACCTGTATTCGTCGTTATTTTCGATCGAGTATTAAGATTTTTTTTTTGGTATTTGTTATTAGGCCGTAAAAAAGATTTTATTTAATTAATTGTTTAATCGATTAAGAAGTTATACTAGTGTAATTATATTATTGTTAGGATTATATCGTAATTGTGTAATAATACGATATCGAAATTGCTGGTTATGTTTTTTCCTAAAGCAAAAATTTTGAAATAATTAATTTCGTATATGATTTTTCCGTTATCGTAAAAGAATAGTTAACTTTCAGCCGTATTCGTAATATAAAATCTTTTTTTATATTTTTATAATAATTTGAATCGGTTAAGTATTTTAAGTATAATATAATAACTTTTTAAAATTCCGCTATTTACTATAATAGTGTATTAATATGTCCTCATTTGCATTTTTAAAATAATGGGATTTTTATCGTTTCTTATTATTGTTAAAGTTTTTGTTAAGATTTTTTGTTAATTTCTTTAAGTTTTATTTTGCCGCGGTTTTTTTATAAAAGGCTTAATTTTTTTAAGTGTTATTTTTATTATTATATTTATTTTCGTAAACCGTCCGTTCGGTTTCGTAATTATTTTATAATATATCATTATTATTTAGTTTGGATTTTTAATTGGTAAATATATATTTCGTATATGTTTGTTTTATGCTAGAGCTGCGTTATTCGATTTTTTCATAACTCGATGGTTTTTTTTAATCGTAAGATTTTTTTTATTTATTATTATATTTTTTTATCTTATTAAGTAAGTTATCTTTTTATAATATAAACCGTATTTTATATAAAGGTATTTTCGTTATTTCCTTATAAGTTTTTAGTAAGTTAGGTAAATTTTATTATAATTCCTTTTTTTTTAGGATTTGTGGTAACGGATATTTTTAAGTGAAGGTTTGTAATTTATTATCGGATAATTAAATTAAGTTTTTTTAAAGTAATTTATTTTTTACATTATATGTATATTATTTATAGTAGCAAAAAGGGTTTCGTTATAGGTATTGTTTTTTTAAGGGTTAGTTTTATAAGATTATTTTTTAATCGATTCTTTTTAGGGTAAATTATGTAAAAGTGCTGGTATTATTGTTCGTTATATTTATTTCTTTTTGTTCGGTTTAGGAAATCGAATCCTTTTTTACTTATTCGTGTAATACGTTTAAAAATAGATCTTTTTTATTTTTTATGGTTAGGATATTGTTGTCGTCGACAAAGGAGTGCGTATTTTTTTCCATAAGTGTTTAGGTAATTAGGATAAACGTTTTCTGTTTATTTTTAATATTTTTTTAATTTTTTTTTATCGTTTAGGATAATCGCTTTTAGAGTTTTTTTTGTTATATCCGTAAAATCGGTTATTTGAAATGTTGTAATACTTCGGTTTGTAAAAGTTTTTTAGCTTTTTGTTATATTATTTGGTTGGAAAATTTTGTTATATTTTCTTTTTATTATATTATAGCAAATATTCTGCCTTTTTTATAATTTGGTGGCGATCCGGTAGGTACGGAAATTTATGGTTTGTTTTATCGTAATCTTTTAAGTAATAGATATTCCGGGGTTTTATGGCTTATTTAGCTATAATTTTAATACTTAATTTGTCGAAGATTCAGTGGTTAAATTATTCCAAGTTTTATAAGTTCTGGTTTTATTCCGAACGAGGTGTTACTTTTCCTGGGGGTATTAGTGTTGGCCGTATGCCGAGATTTCTTGCTGTTTTAAATATTTATTTTTAGGGTAATACGTTTTCGTCGTTTTTGTTGTCGTTTAAATTATCGGTTATCGATTTTAATAATTTTTCCGATATATTCGTTTAAGGTGTAAATTTTTTTTACGCGGATTATTTCGTTTCTAACATTATTCTTAAATCATTTATAAAAAATATTAATTAAAGCGTTTTTTTCCTTATTTTCTTATTCCGCTTTAACGATTAATATCTTAAGTTTAATAATATATTTGGAGTAAGCTTTTTTTATTTAAGGTTAAGGATTTGTTATACGAAAGATTTTTTCTTATCGGAATTATTAAAGTTGGAACGGAATTTATTTTTAAAATTAGTATATAGGGAAAAACTCTCGTTAATGGAGCTTTTTCGATTATTTTTTCCGTTTTTTATATAATTTCGGACGATAAGTTTAAATTAGTTAGTTATATTTTTTGTGAAATATGTTTTTACCGCGAGGATTAATTCGGGCATATTATTAAAACCTAAAAAACGTAAATAAATGTGAATTTAGGTAAAAAAGGTTTAAGGATTTTTATTATTATTATAGGGTTCCGGTTTTTTAGGATTTATTCGAAAGATAACGGATAATGTAATCGAAATTACTTTTATTTTTTTATTAAGTCGTTAATTTTTTTTTTTTCCAGTTTTCCGATACGAACTTAAAGTTGTTATGAAATAAATTCGGAGTTACTAATTAATATTTTGATAATGTTAAATATTATTTAAAATTTAACGGTATTATTAAATAAAATTTTATAACGTATAACGGTTAAGCTAATTAACTAATTATTAAACTTAAGTTAACGGGTTTATATTAGTAAAGTACCGTAAGAAATTAAATAATAAAAAAACAAATAATTTAATTACGTTTCGTAATATTAAAAATGGTTTAGTTAACGAAGTTATATTATAAATTATTGTTATTGAATTATACTGTTACGAACGTATATATTTTTTTGCTGCTTTTTTTTAATCCGACGAAATAGTTCGGATTTTTTTAGTTCAATATATATTGCTTTTTTTTGCTCCGACGGAGTAGTTCGGATTCTTTTGGTTAAATGCATGTTGTTCCTTTTTGATCCAACGGAGCAGTTCGGATTTTTTTGGTTACATGCATATTTTTGTCCTCGTAACTTAATTTACTTAAATCTTGTTTCGGTTTTAGCGTGCTTGTTTCTGCGATTTTTAGTGGTTGAACCGTGACATTAAAGACCTTATTAATATTATTATTTCTATACTATAACTAGTAAATAATCTTTATTAAAAAGGGATAATAAGTTCGTAATAAATAAAACTACGTAATAACTAGTAATAAATAATAATAAAACGTAAGATATAGAAATTTTCGTAAAAAAATAATATATTTAAGATATTATATAATGAAATAATTAAGGTGTCAAGATTATTGACCACAGAAACTTCTTACCATTATTAAATAACGTACTACACCACCAAACGCAACACACCACTAAGCGTAACGCTTTTTTATTTATTTTAACAACTTAGCTTTAATCGCCCATTGTTTAATAATTATGATATAAAGCGCCTAACATAAAAAGTAAAAATAAATCTAGTTATTTAGGCTAAAAAACGAAACCCGAAACTTAATTATAAAACTTTGGTTTATTTATGAAATCTTACCTTTTACATTGGCATACCGTTTTACCGATAAACGCGCCTGAACCGATATTATACCTTGTTCGTAAAAAGTAACGCTAACCGAAAAAAAATAGATTATCGACCGAATCCTTAACTTGTATACGCAAACGTTTCTTATCCGGCTTGAACATATTAAAAACATAGCGAATTTATTATTTACCTAATACGTCGCAGAACGCGTCGGAATTAATAAAATATCCAAATTTATTAAACGGTAAAAATAAGTCTAAACGCGTTTAAATTAAAATATCGATTATTAACAGGTATTATGCAAGCCTTAAAAAGATTTCGTCAATAATTCGAATTTATTCGGGTTATTATCGTAAAATACCGGATTATAAAAAATGATATTGATAATTTCGATAAAACTGGATTTTTAATAAAACTTCTTATATTAACGGATATACTAATTATTAATATCGAAAAACGGAACAAATATAAATAAATTAAGTAAATAAAGAAATTATGAATTATAATTCTTTAAGTTTTAAATTATTAACATTAAATTATATTATTATTTGTTATTATTACGGAAAAATTACCTTGAGAATTAATTTTATAATAACTAAATAAAAAACGAATTAAATTTAAAATAAATTTAATATTTCGATTAATATATTAAAACGCGTACGAAAAATTCGAAAAAGTTTTTTTAACGGTTCCGAAAATTACTATTCGATGGAATTCGAAAAATATTACGTTAATTACGATATTATTATATTTCTTATACGTTCGTATTTTTCTTATAAACTTTAACCTTTTATCATATTTTACTTTCTTTTTTAAAAACGCGTTTAATCGTTATATATCGACAATTTAATAAAACGTTTTTATACTTTTAGCGCTAGAAAAAATTCCTTACCGGTTTTTATAACGCGTTTAAAACTGCTATAAACGTCTAATAATATTGAATCTAGATTTGCAGTTATTAATTTCGTTCTATTTGATCTTAATACTGTTTTCTTCGAATTTCTAATTCCTCTAATTATACTTACGCCGACCGCCTCCTTATTAACCTCCGCCGGTTCTATTTCCCCGCTTATGAAAACCTTTAAAATTATTAGGAAAATAATAAAGTAAAATCGTTATTTACAAAAAAGAATCGAAAGTTACTAAAGTAACTTACCGACAAAAATAATTAAATCGGTTGATTTCTAACCAAAAATTAATAAATACTTTAAAATAAAATTACTGTTCTTAAATTACAAACCGCTTAATTACGCGAAACTAAGTACATCTTAAATAAACGTCGAAAAACGACAAATAAATGTTTCTAAAAACGAAAAACACTTACTATAAAAAAGGAACAAGCTTTCCTGGCCGAAAAAAAGGGGGTAGTAGAAAAATGCAGCTAATAACGGTTAAAAGTAATCGTTGTAATAAAGTTAAAACGAAAAAACAGAAATATGGCGTTTACGGCAAGCCCGGAACTAATGCGCGTACTGATAATAAAGCTATAAATACGTCCAGCGAAAAAAACTCCGATTAATTTAAATTAATACGATATAGTTTTATTAACTTATTTAAATTTACTACTATAGAATACCAAAAAGCGTTGCGCTCGGTGGTGTGTTGCGTTCGGTAATCTAGTAGGTTATACTATTTTATAACTATAAATAATAAATTTCCTTTTTATCTTTCAAACTTTTTTTATTATAGTTAAAGTATTAGTAAATAGCTTAATATTAAGTTTTTAACGAACTCGTTTTTATTTACTGAGCTTTGTTTTAACTTTTTACAAATCGAATATACTATTTTAAAAGCTTTTAAATATAATATCTAGTACATTTGTTAAAAATTAAGCTTAAGTTTTAAAAATCATTTTTCATAAACCTTTTTTATCATTATTGATAATTCGTTCTTCGGAGTATTATTATAATAGTAATAAAATTTTGACAAACTCTAAAAAATACGTTTTGTTACATTATGATAATAAGGATATGCTACAAATTTACCTACGCGTTATGATTATCTTAAAAAATTATAATTAATTCGTAGCGATAATTTCTCGTTTCTTTTTACCACATTATTACTCCTATCATCAGAGCCTTATAAATTTTAATTAAATACTTATTTTTTTCTAAAACTAAAATAACATTTGATACCGCGAATAATACTATTAGTTTAGCTGTATTAAAGTTATTTTATGTTTTTTATTAAGTTTCTAGTAATACGTTATTCTAAGTTCTTTAAAAACGTTATAAAGAAAGTTTATAACGTATATAAAAAATAAAAAACTTACCACATAGGCGAGTTACATACTTTTTAGCACTTCTTATACATTAATTTAAATAACTTAACTATAACACATTTAATGCTTTTAATTAACTTTATTCTTTATCGCTAACCGTATGTATAATTTTAAAATAATTATACGCATTATTAAGTCTTATTACAAATGTCTTATTATTATTTCTTTCTTTTAAACCATTTTACGATAACTACTTCAAATAGCTATTAACAATATATCTTTTGCCACCACCTTTTTACGGACTAAAAAGACGTATTTATCCCGTATAGTAAGTATTCTTTTTTAATAAAGCGTTTATCTTAACCATTTAAATACGTAGAATCGAATTGTTGCTCCGACAAGTCCCGTAACACGCCCTTCGACACGCCCTTCGGCACGCCCTTCGACGTGCCCTAACAAGCCCTACAGCCTTGCCTCGCAGCCTTCTAGCGCGTCTTCTAATAAAGCCCTATAACCTTCCATTTTGCGAATATCTCATACGTAGTAAATCCGGACAAAAAACGTTCGCGTATATAGCTTAGAAATTCGGTTGATAATTGATTTTTTGTTAGTCGGCTTTAACTTTTACAGATTGGGGGTGATATTAACTTGGACGCGTTAAGGGGGTAGTCGGTCGCATATGGGTTAGTAAGAGGGAATTGTTAGATAGAAGGGATATTAGTTGTTGTTTTATTCAGTCACTAGTTGCAAGTGCTTTAATACGCGTACTACACTTTAGGTAACCTAGTTTTAGAATATATATGTTTCGATTAAAAAGAATCTTCCGTATAAAAGGTGCTAACGCACTCTTGTTAGCTAATATACTCCTTTAACATCTTAAAGAATTTACGGTGTTAATTGTTATAAGTTTTAAAGCTATAAGCGTTTATTGTATTTCTTTTCCGGTTATTAAGGTTTTTTAATTAGCTATTTCCCTTTTTATAATTATTTATAAAGCGTTTTTCCGCTAATTAAAAGTTTTCATAATATTTATTAATTTTAACTATCTTTTAAAGTATTTAAAATGTTCGCGTAATAAGGTTTTAGTTAATCCGTTAGCTAATATATTGTCCGTAAGCGTATAATTTCTTTTAATTTGTTTTTTTTACGGTTTTTCGTAATTAATAGTTATTTATATTTATGTGCCGTATTCTTTTTATAAATAAGACGACATCGGCGTTAATAAGTCTTATAATTTGTTAATTATCGTATTATATATATAATAGTTTTATATGGAAAGTTAAATAAGGTTATTTTTATAGCTTATGTAACGGATAATAACTTTATATAAGTTATAAAAATAGTCGTTATGTTTTACTTATTCGCCCGTTATTCTCTTTAACAGTTATATAATGTAAGCTTAAAAGCTTTTTCGGTCAATCGTATTAACAGCAAACAAGGTACCGTTGTAGGTATTTAATAAATCCTTACTCTCGAATTATATTATTAACGTTTTAATTTTAATTAGGGATAATATTATTCGATTAACGGGTTTATAATATGTGTTATTAAATATTAGATTAAAGCGGGCGCGTTAAAATATAATAAAGGTTATGTCTGCTTACGTATTAATCGTTAAATAAAAAATAAAACCGATTATTTTATTAGTATTTATTAATGAAACTTAAATAAGTTAAATTAAGATTTAGTAGTAACTTAACGCCCGTTATTAGCGTATTTTAAAAATTATTCACATTCTTTTTAAGGATTAAGTTAACTGGCTTATTTATAAAATCGACTTAAAATAATTAGATTTTCCTATTAAACCTATTTCTGATCACTTTAATATCGGAAAACCATTATAAATTTTTACTTTATATGAAAGAATACTGTTTCCGTATTTATTCAATTAATTAAACTATAAAGTTTCAATTCTTTTGGTAGGATATTATGATAATACTTTTTATAAACAAGAAAATAAATGTTTTTTAACGAATAAAACAATAAAGCTTATAAAGAAACGGAATAAGATTTAATATTATAAATGTTCTACTAAAATATTTTTATTATAATGAAAAAAAGTTTTTTAATTCATATACTACCTTGTTAATTAAAAAATATTAAGTATGTTACGAATATTCCAAGCGCATTTATCTATATATTTGGTAAGGTCGGTTAATATTTACGAAAAGGTTTATACGAGTATATTACTTAAGCTTTAGGTTAAATTTAGCTGCGATAGCGATTGAAATTCAAAATAACTTTCTAGCGAATATAAATACGTGCATATTACCAGAAGCGTTTTTATATTATTAATTACATTATACGACGAAACGGGTCTTATAGTTTTAAAATTAACTATATTTATTAACTTTATGAATATATAGTTATATAGATTATAAAATCTAATTCTTTTTAATAAAAAGTCTGTTAACAGTTTTCTAGGATTTTATTTTTTAAAAATTTTACAAACAAAAATTCTTCGGCCTTCTAGAAAAATGTTCTTAATAATATATATTTATTTTCTTATAGTTTTACGGTAGTGGTAATAAATTACGTTTATTCATCTAGATTTACGATTTAAAACTTATATGTTCTTTTGGATTAAAACGTTTTTAATTAAAATAACGTATATTTAAGTAATTAATTCTTTTAAACTTTTGTAACTCCCCGGCTAATTATTAATCGTATTAATAAAATAACTTAATTATTGTACGTTAAACGAAATTTTATATATTTTATAATTATATCGATAATTATTTTTTTGATATAGAACATACGGGGAACTTACGCTTATAACCCGTAAGGTATTGTAGTTTTTTACTATTACTTTAAGTTAAATAAAAAGATAAACCTTTAAAGTTAACTGTTTTATTTCCGTTAATTTAATAAACATATTAATAATTAACGTAACCGCGAATAAATA
The DNA here is from genome assembly GCA_004155935.1 of Monosporascus sp. GIB2. NCBI lineage: Eukaryota > Fungi > Ascomycota > Sordariomycetes > Xylariales > Monosporascus > Monosporascus sp. GIB2. Next base: position 148,556 of record QJNV01000102.1, on the reverse strand, counting down.
TAAGAAATTAAAAAAAGGAAATAATTTTACTATAACGGTCGAAAAAAATAATTAATTTTAGATAAACAAGTTTGTTTTTCCTTATTTCGTACATTTCGTACGTTTATATTATTATGGTATTACCCCTTTTAACTAACTAGTAAATAAATTATGCCGTTTAAATTTTCGTCATTCTCTTTTAATATTTGTATAGTTAAATACCTTTAGCCTTTATTAAATAATTTTACTTATTGTAAAAACCTCCATAGCTTTATTTCTATAACGTACAAAAAAGATCTTTTAAGCTTTTGATATTACCTAAAAAATTAACCTTTTTCTTAAAATGTACGTCTTTAATAGCGATAACTTTATTAGCTAACGCGTTTCAAATCTCGTAAATATTCGTAAAATTATAATTGATAAAGTAATTAACGTCTAGTTTAAGATTGAATTTTTAAAGTTTTGTTTTTTCTTTATAGCGGTAGTTGTTATAACGTAAGCTGTATAGTTATATGCTTGTAGATAAGCTTATTAAAGGTTTTGATCAAATATTATAACGCTATCTTTATATATTAGATAAATATAGTATACCTCGTATAAGCTTTACCTAAAAAGTGCGTATTTAAAGATATAATTATATAGATACACTGCTGCTTTAATAATGTATATAATTGGAAACGAAGGAAATTTAGCGCTATTTCGCATCGTAATCGCTTTTCCTTTAATTATATATTTCTTAAACGTTTTACTCTCCGGTTGTAAGCCTGGGTATACGGTGTTAAAGCCTTTAATTTAATATTATAAAAAGGTGAAAAAAGTATATTTCGAAGTTGTTAATTATTTAAAATTTCGTTATCGTAATCGAATACTTATAAGAAGATTTTGTTTTATATTTTTAAAAGTTTTTAAAAGTATCGAAACGTTATAATTAATATATCATACTTTGGATTATTAAAGTAAATATCTTAATTAAACCCTAAGTACTTATCGTTCGTAAATATAACGTATTTATATTTTTAAAAATCTTTTTTTCGAAATCTGTAAAATCGATAACTATTTACTATTTTAATTAAAAAGCTTCTTTTTTTAACTCACGGCGTATTTGCCTTTTAGTTTTCGGCTTACTATATACTTAGTAATTGACTGTTATAGGACTTTTTAAACGTACTTCCTTTATATAGAACTGTAACTAAACGATTATTTTAGACCTTAGGTATTTTAGCTTTAAATGCTATATAATACCGTTACCGGACCGTAATAACTTCGTTGTTTATAAGTTAGCGTGTCTTTATAGATAACTAAGGTTATATAAAATCCGATTGCGTTAATATTTTCGATAACGAATTAATTAAACCTATTTATTAATATAATAATAACTCGGTTATATTGAGTTCGAATATAATTATTAGCTCCCTTATTATTTTTAAAGTTGTTGAAAAAGTACTAAGTTATATACGAAGTTCTCGTACTAAGTTATGTTATATAAACGCCACGTTTTAAGCTTTTTAAAGTTTTAAAATAATATATTTATTTTCCTATATCTATTAATCGGGATAAAGTTATCTCTTACGTATATACCAGCGCTTTAAATCGTTATCTTATATTTTAAAATACTTAAGTCCAAAATGGCCGACTTTTTTAAATGTTAAAACGCGACGTTTATAAAATTATAGAAATCAAAAATTAAAAGAATTCGTTAAAATTCGTTTTACTGCCTTTAAAAATTAATCTAACTTTTAAGTAATTAATTTCTTTACAATGTTTAACAAACGGTTAATTTTTTCCTTTAAGGATTAATCGAAGGCGATCGGGTCCTAAACTAATACCGTAACTACTTTATTTAAATTATATTTTACTGCAGTTTTATTAAAAAACGCGTAATAATATTAAGGTAACGTATATATAAAGTTTAAATATATTTTATTATAAGTCTCTTATGCTTTTAACTTTTAACGTTTTTATTTTTTATTATTACTATTTTGGTTTGCTTAAAAACTTTTATAATCATCTTCTTTTGGCTTTTTCCTAAAAATTCTATTACGTAGTTAATTATTAATATCTTTACTTTCTTTGTTATTAAAATTCTTTAAATTTAACCAGTTTCTTAATATCTCTTAAAACGTTAATAATATTACCATAACGTTTTTATAATAATTGCTATATTTTTAGTATAGCCTAATAATTTAGAGAATTAACGTTTGTTTCTTAATAATTAATCGTACCGGTATCCATTTTAACTTTTTACTCTTTTAAAAAGTACTTATATAAGTTTTAATTATAGGTACTAATGTTATACGAAAGTTATTAACTTATATTATCGTTGCTTTCGTTGTCGAAATACCTTATCGTTATTTTTAAGCTATAACCTTTTACTAGTTTATAATCCAGTTATTTAATTTTTTACTAAGTTTGAAATTTGCTTTAACCGTTTATAATATTCCTGTTAAATATTAATTAAAAGCTTATTATCGTACACCTTATTAGATTTAACCACGCTAACGTTAATGTTTTATATTTTTACTTTGAAAAAATTCTTTTTTTAATTGCAAGAAATACCGACTTTAAATATTATTTTATAAGATTGTTAAATTTTAAGCAAAAGCTTTCGTCTTACCTATTTTGGTAAGTATATGTCGCCAAATTTTAAATTTAAGTTTATTTATTTTCAATCGTTATTTTTAAAGTATTTATTAAGTATTCCGTCTAATGGATTCTTACGGTATTTTCTTCGGAAAATATAAATATAAATAAGACTAAGTTATTAATTTACGTTGCATAACGATTTCGTTTTTTTAGATAAAAGGTTATATCGGGTTTTGTAAATTCGATAAGTTATAAACGTAACTAATTAGGATTTAGGTAATCTCAAATCTCAAAATCCTATACTTTAAATTAAAATTCGCCTTTAAAATAATTCTAATTTTTAAGTTTTCTACAAATAACGGAGGACGTCGACGGTACGGTCGTTATCGTTATTATTAACATATTTAGATAATTATAATTATTATAAAACTTATATTATTTTAGTAATATTTATTAAATTAATATATATATTAATTAAGCGAATAAAAATTTTAATTATTAAATATAAAGGATATTAATTCTTTTAAGATTTAGTAATTGGTTACAGGTACTTTAAAACGCGTACTGCATTTTAAGGTAATCTAACCCCGGAATATATGTGTTCTGATTAAAGGGAATCTTCCGTATATGGGGTGCTAGAGCACCCCCTGCTAGCTGACAGGTTATGTCGTAACACCTTTAAGGGAATGTATTTTTTAACGCCTTAAATAAATACTAGGATTACATTGACATACTAAATGCTTTTTATTATTACATTATCCGCCGGAAGGCGACAAGGTGTCGGCTAGCAGGGGTGCGTTTGCACCCCACATATTAAAGAATCCCTCTAATCGGAATATATATATTCCGGGACTAGATTACGTTAAAGTGCAGTACGGGTTCGAGAGTAGCTATAATTAATTATTAAATAAAATAACAACTAATATTCCTTATATCTAATAATTAAAAGTTTTATTCGTTTAATTTAAGCATATATTAACTAATTAGATATTTTAAAACGATATAAGCTATAAATTAATTATAATTACTTAAATACGTTAAGAACGAAGATAATAACCGTATTAATAACGTTTTTCGTTATTTACAAAAAACTTAAAAATTATGATCGCTTTAAAAGCGAATTTTAGTTTAAAATTTCCGTACTTAATATTTGAGATTATATTAATTTTAATTAAAACGTTTTATAATTTATTAAACTTATAGAACTTAATATAACTTTTTACTTAAAACGATAAATTTGTTATATAATGTAGACTAATACTTTAGTTTTATTTAATTTTATAATTTTAACAAAGATTACCGAAAAAATCGATCTGATAAAATATTTAACGTATATTTTTAAAATATCAACCGAAAATAAATGAGCTTATAATTAGAATTTTATATCGCATATTTATGAAATCGGAGTTACGATATTTTTCGTAAAAATATTAACGACCTTACGAAATAAATCTTTAAACCAGTATCATTAACGATTAAAAAAATAGATTTTTGTTTAAAAAAACTTACCAAAATAATACGTTTACCTGGCCGAATCCTGTAAAATATACGATAATAAGCTTTTAATTAATATTTAACGGATATACCGCGAACGGTTAAAACAAATTTCGAAATTAGTAAAGAAGTTAAATAACTAAATTATAAAATGGTAAGAAATTAAAACTTAAAGATAACGATATAGTATTTTAAAAACGAAAACGACGATTATCTAAATTAATAACTTATATATAATATTATCCTTTATTATTAGAATTTAGACGATTACCTTTTAAATAATTAAACAGGTCGAAATTAATTACGGTACGATTAATTATTACGAATTAACGATACATTTCCTAGATTATTAAGTTATAACGAATTCATAATAATGATCAAAAAAAGAAATGACGTTTTTAACATTTTATAAAATACTTACAAATCCCCCGAATTAGGGCCAACCTATTTAGGAAAAAAGTTAAAAATATTAATAAGTAATTACGTAATAAAATCTTTAGAAAGAGGTCGAAATAAAATAATTATAAAGGTTTATATTCGGACCGAAATATTAATAAATGAAAACATAACGAATTAAACCTATAAGGTATACGTTATAAAGTATATATAAACCCTTATTATAAAGTGTCTTAATATTTTTATACTTTTCTTAATAAAATTCTAAAACATTTCCAAAATAACGAAAATTTAAAATAATTTGTCCGAAATGGTATCGCTATTAATTAATTCTTTTAAAAACAATTAACCGTTTATCGAAATTTTTATAAAAACATAATATATAAAAAATATATTAAGTTTTAAAAAAGGTAAAATAAGTATTATCGTACTTTTTAATTATTAATTAATGTAACGCTATAAATATTTCGTTCTACCTTTTAAAAGATTTACCTATTTTAAACTTAAGGTTTATAATATATATCTTTAACTTAATGAACAAATTTTTAAACTTTAAACTCATCGTTTAAAATAATAGAGTATACGTAAATAACAATTTCGTTTCAATTAAGGGGTATGGAAAAATTAATATATTTTTTTAAAACCTTAACGGAAGGAAAACGTTACCTTTATACAACGTAACCCATTACGAAAATTTCGTATATAATTTAATATTATTCCGGTAATTCCGAAAAAAAAGCTACTAATAAAATAATAATAAATATATTAATTATAATCGAAATAAATATAATTAGGTTATTATTACGTTAATAAATAAATTTAATTAATTCGTTATCGACAATATTAACGTAATTATTTTTTTTACTTTTAATTACTTATAAACGAAATGTTAATTCGTATATAATGAGACTACCGCGAATTGGTAACGGTATTATATAGCACTTAAAATTAAAATATCTAGGCCTTAAAATAATCGCCTAATTATAATCTTATATAAAAGGAATACGTTTAAAAGGTTTTATAATAATCGAATACCAAACGTATAACAAGATAAAGGTTAAAAAGTGAATACGTTGCGAACTAAAGAAAAAAGTATTCCAATTAGCATAAAATTTACCGTCAATTTTACAAATTTTGAAAAAAGCCTTAACAGGTATAAATATGTTATATTTATAATTAATAAGTACTTAAACTTTATTTAAACTATTTACTATAAAAACTAAAAATAAATTAAATTAATTATAACGTTTCGAGCTTTTTAAATACTTTAAAAATTAATATAAAATCCTTTTATAAATAATCAAATACGATAATAAAATCTTAAAAAATTATTAATTTCGAGATATGCTTTAATCGCCTTCTTTTAATATTAGATTTAAGCCTTTAATACCGTATACCCAGGCCTAAAACGGTAGGATAAAATATGTAAAGGGTATAATCAAAAGAAAAAGCAATTACAATGCGAAATAACGTTAAATTATTGTCGTTCCTAATTATATATATTTTTAAAACGGCAATATATTTATATAACTATATCTTTAAATACGTATTTCTTTTATAAAACCTATACGAAGTATATTATATTTATTTAATATATAAAAATAATATTATAATACTTAATCAAAAACTTTAATAGGTTTACTTATAAGTATATAGTTATATAGGTTACGTTATAACATTTACCGCTATAAAAAAGTTTACTAAAAGTTAAATCCTAAAACGCAAATTAATTATCTCGTTCATTACCGACTTACGAATATTTACGATATTTAGAATCTGTTAATCAATAAAGTTATTACTATTCGAAATGTATAATTTAATAAAAAGGCCACGTTTTTATAAAATATTAAAAACATAAAGAATAACCTTTTATACGTTATAAAAAAAAGGTTATAAAAGTTATTTCGATAAGTAAAAATACCTAAAAAAGCTAATAACTACTTAATATGTACTTAAAAAAAAACCTACACGTAATTTAAATACCGGCTAAACGGGGAAAATAACTCCAAAAAAATACCACCGTATAAAACGTACGAAATAAGAAAAAAAAAACTTTTCGTAAAAAATTAATTACTTTTATACGACCTTTATATTCGAACTATTCCCATCTTTTAAACTATTACCGCCACTTATGTTTACCTTAATAATTATTACAATTATTATTTAACGGAAAAAATCGAAATAACCTCAAATTTCCGTCTTTTTATTTAATATAAAATAACGGTAAAAAACGAAAATACGTTACGAGTAAAAAACTTTCTGTACGTTCCGTATTAAAAAAATTTTATCCGAAATAATTACAAAATATAAAAAGCAATATTTAATATTAAACGTAAAACTTATTACGTACGTATATTCGATAACCGGCCGGTAAAGTACGGAAATTTAAAAAAATAATTACTCGAAATACGCGTTATTTTAATCGGAATAACTTTAATATATTAAAAATAAAGGTATTATCTATATCATTAAAACGGATATACCGGCGGGATTTATCGTTACCGCTACGAAGCTATAAAAAACTAAGTATATACCCGTTAAAGGAAATATTACATAAAACAGAAAAAGCTTATTTATAAAATTATAAAAAAATACGATTTTAGGAAACCGTAAATTGGGTTTTAGTTAAAAGAAATATGTCCTACAATATATATAAATATACGTTTATAAATTTAACAAATTTTATTAACTTTAAAAGTATAAAACCTATTTTATCATACGAAATAATTTACAACTTAAAAATGCCTATAACGATATATACGTAATTATATTAACCGGAAGTTCTTTTCGAATTTTAAGCTTTTCTACGGTTAAATTCGACATAAAATTTATATAATATAACGTTATAAACGCTTTTATAAATATTAACTTCCTTTATAAAATATATATAAAAATGCTCTTAAAATACTTATAACGTAGTAAAATTTTCCTAATTAAGAAAATATTATATAATTTAGAGAAGATACGTTTATTATAATAAACAGAAATTATTAAAATATTTAAAAAGTTGGAATTTAACCTTATTCCTTACGAACCTCATTATTTTATTCGTTAAAAAGCATATATTTTTTTCATAAATAATATTATTATAATATATCGTAAAGAAAAAGATTCGTTAATTAATTAATTTAATAAATACGGAAACGATATACCCTTTATAAAAAATAAAAACTTATAAAAATTCCTTAATAGTAAAAGAATTAAAAATAAGCTTAATAAGAAAATTTAATTATCTAAATCCGATTTTATAAATAAATTCATTAACCTAGTTCTTAAAACAAACCTAAAAAAACATCTTAAAAACGCTTATAACTAATATTAAATTATTATCAAATCTTAATTTAATATATTTGAGTTTTATTAATAAATATTTAAAAAAAATCGGTTTTATTTTTTTCGTAATAATTAATACGCGACCCTATATATTTTTTGCAATATCCCGATTTCTCCGATTTAACTTAAACTTTAACGATATAAATTATAAAATTACCAACCGAATAATATTATACTTAATTAGAATTAAAACGTTAACATTATAATTCGGGTGTAAAAATTCGTTAAATATTTAAACCAAAGTTTTTTTCGTAACTAATACGATTAACCGAAAAATCTTATAATTTACGTTATAAAATTATTCGAAAAAATAATAAGATAATAAACGAATAAATAAATTATAGTTATTATTTTATAATAAAAGAGAAATTATTATTTTTTACATACGTTAAGAAAACGTTTTTTAACTTTTAATTAATTAATTAGAAAATTAAAGATTATTTTAAATATAAAATCATTAAATAGATAATCCGCTAATTAATAAACTATACGGTCTATTAACGCTAATATTACCTTATTAATAACGAAATTACAACATATAAATATGCATAATTATTAATTACAAAAAGTTGTAAAAAAATTAATTAAATTTAATTATGTGTTTTAAAGTAATATATTAACTAATAAATGAATTAAAACCTTATTACGTAATATTTCAGCATTTTAAAAAGTAATTAAAATTAATAAATATTACGAAAATCCTTAATTAACGGAAAAATATTTTAAAAATAATTTTAACAAAAGAATTAATTAATTAAAAAAACTTAATTCCTGGAAGAAAGGTAAAATGGAAAACGATGACTTTAGGAATAGTAACGATCAACGCTGTAAATGCTTTAAAACGTTAAGGGGGTATGTCGGCTAGCAGGGGTACCTTAGCACCCCACATACTGAAGAATCCCTCTAATCGGAACATATATGTTCCGGGACTATATCACCTTAAAATGCAGTGCGGGTTCGAAAGCAGCTGCAACTAACCTTGGACCCCACCCAATAAATTACCCTAGCAATAAATAACCAAAACACATACAAATTAATAGTTACCTACATGTTTTAAAATTTTTTAATAATGTAATAATACATTTCTTAATAAAATAAAATTATTTAAATTATTTAAATTTACGTTATTTCTTTGTTAAATTATTTTGTAATATAATTATTAATTATAATTTAATTATTAATTTTTATAAATTTTAAAAATTTAATAATTTTATTTTTAACCGATTTAAAATTAAATAAATTCGTAAAAATTTTATTTAATTATTTTATTTATTACTTTCCGTATATCGCAAAACGTTATTTTTTAATTACGTAAAATCGTTTATATATTTTTTCCTAATTTTAAAAGTTTATAAAAAATATATAATTCTGTTTTAAATATTATTTACTTTTTCCGGGAATTTTTTCGATTTAAAAAATTATTAATATATTATTTCGGGATTTTTTAATACCGTTTTAAAATTAAAAAAAAATTTAATATAATATTATTTAATTTTAATATTTTTATTAATAATTAAAATTTTTATAATTTCGCGATATATTTGTAATATAATGTTTATATTAAAGAATTATTATTTGAAAACAAAAATATATAAAAACGATCTTATTTTTAAAATATTTTTATATAAAAATTAAAAATACGTATATAATATAATTTATTTAAAATAAATTACCATTATTTATTATAAAAATATAATTTAATTTCGGGGAAAAAATTTATATTATTTTAACGTAATAATAATATTAATTTTTTCGATATCATTAAATAATTATTATTTTTAAATAATAAAATTATTAAAAATATATACGGCCGTATTTTTCCCGTATATAAAATTTATATATTCGAAAATAAATATTTAAAACGTTATTTTTAAATTTTTTAAATTTTATATAAATCGTTTTCGACATTTTTATAATCGTTTTATTTATATTATATTTGTTTATTAATAAAATTTTATATTTAATTTAAATAAAAATTAAAAAAAATTTACGTATATTATTATAATTATATATTTTAAAATAATTTCGGAATAAAATTTATATTTTTGTAATATATATTTTATCGTAATATACGATAAACTTATTAATTTAATTTTTTCCGATAATAATTTTAAAATTTAATATAATTTTTATTGTTTAATAATATTTTTTTTTATAAAAATATTATCGTATAATGTTTTATATAATATTTAATTAATAAATTTTTTTAATTTAATAATTTACGTATATAATTTTAAATTTCGGAATACGGTTTAATATTATAATTACGGTAAAATAAAATAAATTAAAATATATTAAATTATACGTTTATAATAATTTTGGAATTATTTTTCGTAATAAACTTTTTAATATTTTTACAATTAATATTAATTATTTTTATCCGAATTTAATTAATTTAAAAATTATAAAATTATTATAAAATATTTTTATATTTAATATAAGGTATTAATTATAATAACTTTTTATTAATTTTTTTACGATATATTTTTATTTATTTAATTAATTTTATTAAATTTTTTTTATAAATTATTATTTATTATATATATTTTACGTTATAATATAAATATTAATTAAAATAAATATAAAATAAGATTTTTAATTTTAATATATATAATATTTTTACGTTTATATTTTTATAAAATAACGTAATTTTAAAAAATTAAATAAATTTAATAATAATAATTAACTTTTATAATAATATTTTATAATAATTTTATAATTTTTTAATTAATTAATTTCGGGTAAAAATAATTAATATTAATCGTAAACGCAAATTTCGAAATATTTAAAAATTTATTACGAAAAATAATTTTTATATTATTATAAATGTAAATTTAATATATTTTATTTTATTTTATTTTATTACGTTTATAATATTAAATTATATTTTAAATTTAAAATTACGTACGTAAATTATTAAGTTAAAAAAAATTTAATTAAATATAATAAAAAAAATATACGATTACGTTTTTATAAAAAAATAAACCTGTTAAAAAACGTAAATTATATTAAATTTTAAAAATAATATCGGAAAAAAATTAAATTAATCGTTTTATCGTATATTATAATAAAATATATATTAAAAAAAATTATATTCCGAAATTATTTTAAAATACGTATTTACGATAATATATGTAAGGTTTTTTTTTTCGTTATCCGGGCCGAGTATAAAATTTTATAAATAAATAAATATAATATAAATAAAACGAAAATTTAAAAAAAGTTTTAATAAAATAAACGTAAGAATTTCGGAAACGGTTTGTACGAAATTTAAAAAATTAAAATTAACGTTTTAAATATTGATCTTTAAATATATTAATTTTATATCCGGAAAAAATATGGCCGTACATATTTTTAATTATTTTACCGTTTAAAAATAATAATTATTTAACGATATCGAAAAAACTAAATATACGTTAATTCGGAAAAAATAAATTAATATCGTTATTACGTTAAAATAATTATAATTTATTTTTTTTTCTGGAAAATAAACCGTATTTTTATAGTAAATATTTATTATTTTTTTTAAATAATTATATTATATATATATTTTTTATTTTATTCGAATAATAATTTTTAATTTTTTAACGTTAACGTATTTTTTATATTTAGAAAACGTATTATATCGTTTTACGAAAAAATAACGAATTATTCGTAATAATTTTTTAATATAAACGTTATATATTAAAAATATATCGCAAAATTACGAAAATCGTTTTTACCGATAATAATATTAAAATTAAACAACGTTATATCGGTTTATTTTTTTATAATTTTAAAATAATATCTTAATAACTTTTTAAACCGAAAATATTTTCGAAAAAAATAATTAATACCTAAAATAAAATTATATATATTTTTTATAAAATTTTAAAATTACGGAAAAATATATAAATAATTTTACGTAATTAAAAAACGGTATTTCGCGATATACGGAAAATAATAATTAAAATAACCAAAAAAAATTAATAATTTTAATATTAAAAACGTTATTTTTCGCCATAATAATTAATTTTTATAAATTAAATTCGAAAAATACGAAAATTATAACCGTTAAATTATTATTAAATAATTAAATAAAATTTTATAAATTTACTTAATATTAAATTAATTAAAAATAAAATTATTAAACGTTTCGAATTTATAAAAATTAACGATTAAAAAATTATTTATTAAAAAAATAATATAAATTTAAATAACTTAAATATTGTTATTTTACTAAAAAAGATGTTATTACGTTATTAAAAAAATTAAAATATATAAGTAATTATTAATTTATATATATTTTAGCTATTTATTATTAAAGTAATTTATTAGGTGAGGTCCAAGGTTAATTGTTATGGCTAATGCCTTGTTACTTTCCGGCGGATATTTTCGTTATACATTTTTATTTAATTTAAAGAACTGAAAATATATTAAACGTTTATTTATTATCAAAATAAATAACGTCCTGCATAAGCTTAGCAGATGCACAAGCTCATCTTGGATATTAGGGGTCCTGATTACCTATCGCTCAGAGTGGGAATCGCACCAGCCACACCCATTTCGTATGAGCCTATAATGACACCCAACCCTGCGACCGACGCGGTCGACAGGATTCCAACAAAAATACAACAAAGCAAACGGGGCAGGTATAAAAGAGTGTACATTTGGGGATACCATGCAATCCCGCATCTTATACCCAATTCGTATGAGTGATCCTATAGAGAAATGACAGATAAAGAATGGAGAAAAGGGGGCGAGGAACTGGGCCCGAAAACAGAGGGAGAGGAGGGGGCAACAGACTACTCTCGGAATCGGAGGACAATCATGACAGGGACCGCCGTATGCGTGTCGAGAGGCTCTGAAGTGAACACAGTTGGGAATATACCGACCACCATGCCTCGATATCAAAGAAAATTATCGCCACGCGCGGACCGCCCGTAAACCCATCTGCAATTCCCTACTCTGCCGCCAGCCTCCTGACTAGCTCGCCCGCTGGCGGGGGTCTTGTTATCTTTCTATGAGAGTTGAGCGCCATTCGTCAGTGATTAGGAGATAAACCTCCGACGTGGGATGCCTATTGACATTTGCTAGGAGAACTGGGGTGGTCGAAAGTTGTTCCGCCCTTATGGTGGAATTCCGTGGTGAACTATTACCATGTTATCCGTGTGTTGGTAGGTGTTTACCGGCCCGTTCCGGTAATAGCGAAGACTAAGATGGTCATCCCGGCGACATGAACGTAAATTTAATCGGATATGGCCGCTAAGCCAGCACTATAGGGCTCGTGGGCATGATAAACGTGTTGTTATATTGGGGACTATCTTCTGTGCTTCCTCGTCGAGCGCTCCGTCTGTTTCTTGCTCCAGCACTCGTTGACCGCGTTCTGTACGTAGTCTAAATGCTGCTGTGCGACCTTGCCGATGAAAAACACATTCACGTTATGCTCGATCGTCACGAGTTTCGAGTAGTTAACTCTAGATTCGAGTTGAAACTTTTCGTTATCGGCATAAATCTCGATAGCGACGGGTTCGAATCCGAGCTCCGGCTCCTTTTTTAGGGGCCGCGGTGGCCTCTTATGCCTTGAAAGTTCGTAAACGATGCCATGTTTCGAAGCTCGCACGCCGTTCTTTGTACATGCTTTACCTTCATAGGTTAAAATAGGTCTTACCAGGTTAGCTAAAAGAACACCTAAAAGGGATAATGTAACTTACATGCAAATGCTATGGCCTTCGTCGGTCCTAACGACAATAAACCTACGATATCCGACGCAAAATGGGCCGGCATCAGCAGATTTAATTTCCCGTTCAGAGGAAAGGCTATTTACGGCGCCTCGAGGTTCAGCCCAAAATATTTCAAGGACCTGTACAACATTCAGTACTAGGTATCGGTAAATAAAAATGATTGGCGGGTTAAAATTGATAATACCTCCCCAGGTTGGTACCTATAGGAATGTTCAATAACGAACCCTTGGGAAAAGTTAGTAAAGGTCACAAGCAGGGTGGTAAGATCACTTACGAGGGTCTCGTACTTCTGTACTTTTACCAATCTCGTTACTCTGACTCCCTATACAACTGACTGACGAGCTGTTGCCGCCAGCAGTGATAGCACCCCAATTTTCTTCGTCATCTTCTACTACTTATCATCAGCTTAGAATTTCACCAAAAGGGCTTGAACAAACCATAAGAGTACATATTTGGGTAAATAGTGGGTTGATCGTAAGCGGTAGGTTCGATGTTGTACAAAGAGGCTTCACCGAGGCGGGCCTGGTCAATGCTCTGGCGGTGACTTTTTACAATAACCTGGTCAAATCCTTTGTCCATAGGAGCGTTACCTTGTACAGTGTCGTACAAGCCTCCAAATTGTTCTACAGCAAGTCAGCCATCTTGCCCATGGATAGGGGCCATGAAGTGAACGGGTATACGGACCCGGATATGGAATTCGATGGGCAGCCGACCCCATCATGTTAATGGTTACGTTGTCAAAGCCTGCATTGACGTAAGCTAATGCGTAATGAAAGTACTTTTAGATGTATCTTACCTCCATCTTCGCCGTAGCCACCCGCTGAAAGTCCGGGGTCGGGGGTAGGAGGCTGTGTATCGCCTTGCAACAAGGCTATGCCGGAATTTATGTGCTGTTGGTCTGCGCGAGCCTTGCCTTTCCCCTCCCCAATCGGGAGATCTCTTCCCACTACCCCATCCTGGGTATGGATTGATGGTAAAAACAAGTTTAAGCCTATCGAGCATTCCTATCAGCTAAATTTTGTTACTTGTTGTTATTGTAAGATCACATTACCTCCAAGAGAGTTAGCAAGCAGATGTGGCTGGGAGGGGTCGACAGTGCCAGAATGTTTACCTCCTTGTTGATTTTTGTGTGTATATTGTTGTCCTTTACCATAGCCAGCTTGGGCAATATCCATGCCTTGGATACCCTGCGTTATGTGGTCGACGTGCGGTTGACTGCGAGGAGTCGTATCGTCCTGAGCTGCTACGGCTGGCAGAAGTGCCCCGATCCAGTTATACTCAGTTTTGCCTATCTTGAGTGTGAGCACTCAAAGGGTTATGACGACGGTGTACATCGCATTAGGGGCATACCATTTCTTATTCGCTGTCTGTACCACTGCTGGTATGATTCGGACCAAATAGGCTCGCTCCACTTGTTGTTTGAGAACGAGGACGCATAGCTGTCACGCTTTCCCATGGTAACATTTTGTATGTTTTCGTCCGCCAAACGAGATTCACGATCACTTACTCTAGCGAAGGGACGGTCATCGCCCGTCATGCGGAACCACTGCGGAGATATTTGATGCATCTTGTTCTCGACACTGGGTTGTTGAATAGCTAATGGCCGACCCCTCAACGATGCCGTGGCAGGCGGCGACAAGTGCAGAGGGTCTTCGGCCAATTTGGCGAAAGGACCCTCCGGTATTCTCGTTGAACTGTCATGGTAAAGGTCGCTTGCCTTGAGCGGCAACGTGAGGTTAACGTGTGTAGCCTCGAACGATACCTTCACCTGGTCCATAACATGCGCCAGGGGAACGACGTAGGCATGCCCGAGAGGGTCGCTTCCCACAACATGACCATAGACCTCGCTCGTTTCTCGATCGATGGCAATTGACCCACATTCGCCACCGATGAGGCCTGTGTTTAGACGCATTAGTACGTAGAATGAGTAACTTGGGCACTGGACGCATAAGTGCTTACCGTCAGGTTCGTCCAAGATTACGGTCCAAGCTTCGCAAGAGCCTTGGCCACGCAAGGATGGAAGGAAACTCGACCCAGACAGAATCTGGCCATGGAGGACCCCTCGAACCCCAGACACAATGTAGACTGAAGCCAGATGTCTTGGCGGTTGATGTCGAATTTGATAGATTAAAATTTGGCGACCGTCTGGGCCATCCGGGGAAATGAGATTGGGAGGGTAAGTAGAAAGCGGCGGGTACGAGATGGGCCGAGCTAGAGTCCAGTCCAGATATGGCGATGACGGACTGAGACCAACCGGAGGAATCACCCTCTCCCATAGCTCCGGATCCCGACCTGTCAAATCCTCCTTTCCAAGTCCAGGCGAGCCAGGTAACTTCCCTTCGTGGGGCAAATTTCCCTCAACGTGGCCGGGATACAGCGAGTCGTCTTCGTCCAGATCATTGTATTCGTCATCGTCTTCCCACAAGCCATGAACGCTCTCCGTGCCGCCGCCATTCAGCGGTGAAGTTTTCGATCCATCTGTTGGACTGACTATAGATGAATTGGCAAATCGCTTAAAAGAGAAAAGGTGGCCGACTGTAAGTGTGGCATTCATGCCGTCGATGATAATTGACGGGCCCAAGGTCGCTGTAGCTTCCTGGTATTGAATTAAGCTACCGCAATAGACCCCGTCATCTCCAATGTAAGCTGTTAAAGGTTCCTCGGATCCTCTCCGGTTCACCGTAACTGACCGTGTTCTGTAGTAGACGAGATGCAGTCGCGGTACAGGTTCTTCTTCCCCTCCCCGCCCCGAAAACAAGCCGCGAACCCGAGATAAAGTCGACTCCCCGCCAATATATAGACTATCTTCGGCCCTCGAGCGGAACAGATCCTGCAACGCCCTCGCATCTATGTCTCGGCAGGTAATCACAATGCTTGGAAACGCAGTCGAAGGAGTTGTGCCGACCATACGCAGAGTGTAGACAGGGCGGTTCTCGAGTTCACGAAGGTCCAGATACCTGTCAACCAAGGCCTCCATCTCGTCCTTGACGAACAAAAATCTGGCACGGTACTGCTCTCGAGTCCATGGATCAAACTCCACGGAGGCTTTGGGATAGATGCATTTTCCCTTTCGGCTGCCGGGGACGGGAAAGCTGAAGTCCCAGACAGTCTCAGTGGGGCCGCGCACAGGACGAATCTCAACAGCTGAGGATGTTTCTTGAGATGACCGAGTTTCGGCATTGCCGATCTCATTGTTGCTCGCTCTCTGGCTTGCGTCAGGTGGCGTAGTTTCAGGAAGTCGATTTAGCGATAGGCTGGGTCTTTGCTTTGATAAAGCTGGACTTAGCGGGTCCGGAAAGCTGATGGAGGGGGTTGCTTTATGATGGGCATCCGTGGTCCCCTGGCCTTCTGGGTCGCATGTCTCTTGAGAGACTGCGCGGTGCTCGAAGATAGACGGGCCGAGGGCCGGAGTGAGAGTCTGGGGGCGGACGTCAACCTGGGGAGCCATGAATGGCGGCCGGCGATGCAAAGGCGTCGGGGAAGGGAGCCCGACCCCGGTCGACAACCGGTGAAGCACGACGGCCGGGTTCCCGAGCAGTATAAAGTGCGACGTATAGTAGTTAGTAAGGCGGTGTTTTACCGAGGTAGACAGTCTTAAAGGAACTAGCAGCTGGCATTGCCAGGTCGGTATGCCTTTTTGCCCTATAGGGGGCAGCAAGCCAATCTTGCGGGAACGATGCAAGCTGGTAATGGAAGTGGAATAAGCCGCGGCGCGGACCGCTGTCTTTAGCCCCGCAGTGACTACGGAGGTCTCCGACTTCTTCTTATGCAGAGCGAAGGATCACAGCCACCGCCGCAGCATGATGTAGCACCAATCCAATGCTGAAACGCGCCACACATAGGAGAGAACATCCATATTACGTACGGATATCTACAAGCAAAGCGCCATCCGTCATACTTTGGGCATCTCTTAACTTAGATTGCTTGTACTTTCAAACAATGCGTCTTTAAGAGAAAGATCCATAGTTGCAAGTAAAGAATTATGTCCAGGAGCATTGATTATCAGACCGAAATTGCGACCGAGCTGCTTGGTACAACAACCCGCCCAGGCGCTAGTCGATATCGGTGGCGCACTACTCCGTCTAGCTTCAAAATCGCACTCAAAATGCCATTATCATGATGATTTCACTTCTTGATAACTCAACAAAATCGATGACGATGGTATGATATTTTTGCATCATCATAAAAAGCGAAACATCGCAATTATTCTAAGTATTTTTCCATCTTTTTTTTCCAATTTCTTCATATTTTTTTACACGATAACATGAACGTTAACAGTACGGTTATTAGAGCCAAGATTAGGGGGGTTAAAAAGTTTAATAATACCCTTTACGTCGGTACTTTAAATCGCCAAATTTTCAAGATATTCGACGTCCCGGAGACCACAGGCAGGCGTTAGGTAAGGGAAAAAGCTCCTAATATATTACCTTATAGCGAAAAAAAAAGAAAAAAGCGCAAATTCGACGAATCATAAGTCGATTTTGTTAATTACTTTTATTAAAATACACCTTGCCCTTGGTATAACTACTGGCTAAAGTAGCAAAACCTCACAAAAAAAACCGGAGCGAATTCCTAATATTTTACAAGTATTTTCAAAAGGGCCTTCAAACCGTTAGGGATTTACATTTGTTCCGAAACCAAAAAGCCTAGGCTTAACGATTCCACCAAAACGTAACGGATAAAACGAACTTAACGAAAGTTGGATAGGGGTTATTAAGAGGACGTTAACTTTTTCGCGAGGCTCGTTTCCGAAAATAAAATATACTTCGGCTTTAAAAAAGAAAGCAGAAGTAATGTTAAAAAAAAAGTTAAGGATTATAACACATAATAGATTATTGCCGAATCTAACGCTATTATAAACCGAGGGTAACGCCAACAAAAATAACGTTTGTAATAAACGCTTTAATACGATCCTCCCTTTAAATATTACGAATAAAAAGCCTGTTACGCGGTGGGATTAATAATTACGGATAGCTAGCGATTATTATTTTTCTGGTACGAAGTTAAAAACCCGCGCAGTAAAATAACTTCGGCGAAATATATCGAAATTATGGAATAGGCGATAGTTTTCGCAGTGTTTCACTTCGGCCGTAAGGACTTAATTATATGGCAAAATAACGATTTAAGCTATACCTCGAAAGCTACGAAGGAATGGTATTAAAAAAAGGGCTATACTGCTATCTATAATATTTACGATAACCCCAAAACGAACCCGATAAAAAGCATTATCAAAAAAGTTAAGTCCCATATCGCGAACAACCTTTATATTAACACGCGAAAGCTTGTAAGGCTAGTTAAAAAAGGATGGGATACGATAGATAAAGGGCGGCAGAAAACTATATTTAAATTTATGGTACAACGGTGGAAAAATGTTGTTAATGGCGAAAGATAACGTATAGCCCATTAGATCAACCGTTAAAGTTATTACGGAAAGTGTTTTTAAAGCTTTATATCCATTATGTCGCATATAACCCTTGTTGCATCTTGATATATATGTAAATTGCATGGAATTTTAGATGGTGGGGCGGTTGGGTGCGCCATTTAATTTGACCAGCGCCTGCCGCCCTCTAGACTCGTATTTCAAAGTATATGATGGTTTAATTGTTCGCAGTGACGTCCATGTCTTGCAGGTCGAAGAACTTGGGCCAGAAAACCCGACCCCTATCAGTCACGATGACATATTAGCTGGAACAAAAATCCTTCGCAAAAATCCGGAACTAACTCAGGCCCAGGCTATCTAGCGACTTAGGACAAGACTGAACAGGACCCATTCCAGGCAGCAGCTCAAATTTGCCATTTTCGTGGCCGTGCGAGCCATGCTTATGCTCGATTGTGCCGTAAGCGGGCGACACTGGGAACCGTGGCAGCTGAATGAGCGATTCGTCGACTTTGTTTCCAAGTGCTTTCCGAAAGCCTTGGGGTGTTTAGTCAAATAGTCGAAGCAATGGACGACCGAAAGTCAATGAAAGCCTGGAAGCTCAAGGCAAGATTTGGCATTACCTTTAAGGGGACGGACAATCTTGCCCGCCACCTGCTTTTGGACCCCCAAGGCCCCAAGCCGACTTTGTACCTTTTTCATCATACGGCGTTTTTCAAGTCGCATTTGGACCGTCTTCAGGAGGAGAACTTTAGAAAAGAGGATGATGTGTTAACCTGTCTACGAATGTTCGTCCAAAACCTTACATGTACCCAATGCCATCTTTTGCTGCCCGGTGGTACTAACTGTCTCTAGCGGATGCCTGCCGCCGCGGTTGGTCGCTGAGACACTTCATTCCCTCCAGGCGATTTTCTTTCATTTTGACGACCGCAGATCGAGCAGCGTCCTCGAGCGGCTTATCAGCAAGGGCGGATTCGATGAGGATTGTGCCCAACCCGAGGGCTACAAGATGTTCAATGGCGCCGATAAGTTCGAATATCTATATTGGGGCGAGCGGCTGGTAGCATTGCATAAGTTTGTCCAAGATCGTCCGCCTCGAAATAAGTTCGAGCGGTGGATTAAGTGGCAGACCTCCGATAGCAATGTTTTTGTCGTTGCGTTGGCTGCCCTCCTCATCTCCATTATCGTTGGAGTCTTGACCCTTGGATTGGCGGGCTTTCAAACTTGGATCGCGTGGAAAGCTTGGAAAGAACCCGTGTCTAACGGGAATGATCCGACAATCAGTCTCCGGGAACTAATAGAATGGATTCGACAGCAGTATGATACGAGTCTAGTTTCAGAGAGATGTAAAGTATGTTAACCCAAATGTTTGTTGTGGCTAGTACGTATAATTTCGTAAATAGTGGTATCAGTCATACGAATTAATGGGTTAGATGTTATTGGAAAACCCTGAATTGCGCTGCCTTATTGAACCACAATTATTATTTTCCTTAGGGGTGGGGATGTATCACGATTGCGTCCACGCGGTCTTCAGGGGAAAAGCTCGTAAACACCAAAAGAGACGCATTCCATAGTGCTTGTTCGCCCTCCGGGACACGATTAGAAGGATCAGAGCTTGGAATTTAATTGTTCTGTTACCTCTTCGAAATCACGCCCTGTTTTTAAGGTGTAGCTGCGCCTGCGGCGCGGCTATAAGTAACGAGGGGTAATGCGGGATAAATTACCTCAGCTAACTGAGGGCTCTACTGGCTCGTTCTCCCAATTTTGTGATGTATTACGCTAAGAATTAACCAATCAAATCCCGTATCCCCGTAGCGAGCCAGCAAAGTCTAAGTGGTAATTGTGCGAACGAGGGCTCCGTTCTCCTACCCCATCGCGATCAGGACCCCGTTTTATAGGTTATGGTTGCGCCTACGGCGCAGCCGTGGCTAGGGCTTTACAAAACTTTGTACCTTAGGTACCGACCCACGAAAAAGGCCGATTAAAATATTAAACCTCTAGAATAAGGCCTAATAACAAATTCATACATTTTAACTCAGTTTATAAGGTTTTAAGAAAAAAATGTCAAAATTATATTAAAAAAGCTTAAAAAAACTAAAATATACAATTAAAATAAATTAAAAAAATAAAGAAAGAAACGTTAAAGCATTTTTTTAATTAACGTACTACATAACCGAATCGAATGTATAAGCGAAGTAAATAATCTTTCGCGCCTTATATTAATAAAATTAAATTAATAAGCTATAATGTTACGACCTAACAGGAGGGAGGCCCCGGAAACGGTCTAGTTAGACCGAAACAGGGCCCAAGTGGGTCGAGTCACGTGATCAGTGCCCAGTAAGGATCAATTAAGCATCCCTAATATCTATTAAGTATTATTAATCGTTACTCAATAACTGTTAATTAAGCAAAGATAATCCAGCAATAAAAACTAAGGATATATACATTCGTTAGATCTTATAATTAGATAGCGATAACTTGTAATATAATTTCGTTATCTAAAACGCTTTTAGTATTACGAAACGTAATTAAATTATTTTTTATTCTTTAGATTTTTATAATACTTTGTTAATATAAACCCGTTAACTTAGGTTTAATAATTAGTTAATTAATTTAGCCGTTATACGTTATAAGTTTTTATTTAGTAATACTGTTAGATTTTAAGCAATATTTAATATTATTAAGATATTAATTAATAATTTGGAAACAGCTTTTAAATAACTTTAGGTACGAATTCAAACCTTAAAAGACAACTTTTAGTAATTCGCCGACTAAATAATAGGGTTTATTTTAATAATTACCATTATTAAAATAAAACCTAAAAAATCGGAACCTGATAATAGTAAAAAAAATGTATAAATTTTCCTTATTTAAGTATAAATTTATTTACGCTTTTTGAATATCGATAGTATTCCGGATTAGACTTTTGCGATAAAAATATGCTTTACCGAAAATATAACAAATTGGTTTAAATATATGATAAAGGATTACTTAAAAAATGATAAAACCGATTAAAAAATTTATAAATAATATTTATTTTACGTACGTTAATTTCGAGGATAAATTTCGTTTTAATTTTGGTAATTCCGACGAAAAACGGTTAACGGTTTAGAAGGTATTCGATTTAAAGCAGAAAAAACCCGCGTTTAAATATATAGTCGTTTTTAAAATTTTAATTATTAAAGCTAAATAAGGTGATAAAAAAAGGTTTTAATTGATATATTTTATAAAGGATTTAACAACGATGTCAAAACTAAAATATTCCGGATCAAACGATTTATTATTTTAAATAATTATATTTTAAAAGTTATTAAAATTAATAACCAACAGTATAAATCTCGACAGAAATAATAAGAACGATATATATCAAAAATAAATATTCGGAATAACGATAAACCCAGATACTTTGCAAATATTAACGCGTTTAAGAAATATAATATTTCGTACGAAATAATATTAAGACTTATAAAATCCGGAGTTATTTAGTAAAATATGCGACGAATTTAATATTAAAACTGCGGTAAGATAAATTATAAGGTACTTAAATGTTGATTATTTAAAAAGCCGCGATAAAATAAATTATGGACCCCGGTATTTATAAGATAGTTTTCTAGTAGTTGGGGAGGAAGAACTTTTATAATACGAAAAAGAGAAGATTTTTCAGGTTTTTTTGATATAAAAATACGATAAAGATAAGTAAAAGTTAAAAAATTATATTAAAAGATTATATGAAAACAATAAAAATAATAAGAATTTTTATATTAGTAATTACAAGATTACGAAAAATGAAAAGATTTACCCGAAAAATAATGATTATTTAAAAAATAATAAAAAAAGTATTAACGATAATTAATTTAAATAGTTAAAAAATAGTTATAAAATTATTAAAAATGAATAGAGGTTATAATATCTGGAAAGATTAATAAACATAATTAACTTAATATTATATTTTATAAAAAGCCTTAATACCTTTTCGATAAAAAAAAGAAATAATATATTATTTTACGTTTGTTACATATGTAATAATAAGGATTTAATTTCGCCAGGAACCAAAAAACCGATCCTAAAGATTAACTTTAATATCGTTATTTATGCGAAAGGATTAATATCAAGAAATAGAAAAAAAATAGGGGTAGTTATAACGTAGCTTAAAGAATAAAAATATCTATAAGGAAACCGTTTTTATTTTTATTATATCCATAAATATTAATTACAAAGAGAAATAATTTAAGAAGAATTTAATAAAAATAATACAATAATTAATTATTAACTTACATCTTTTACTAATTATTGCCATAGACCTTAAAAAAAGGAATTTTTATAAACCTCACGTAATTTATTAAAAGTTTATAGAGAAAAGATGAAAATATGTTAATATAGGATTTATTATAGATAACAAACGAAAAAACTATATACTAGGAAGGAAAAGCTAAGAAATAAAGAGAACGCCTTATAATACTAAAAAGAAACGTCCGATTATTCCAAAGTAAGGAACGATACTATAATACCGAAATAAAAAATTAAACGGATTAATAATAAATTAGTTTTAAGTAATTATAATAAAAAAATTAAAAAATAATTAAATAAATTCACGGCTTACAGGACGAAATAAAATAATAATAATAATATATTAAGTAGTTATAGAAGGAAATCGATTAGCTATATACGCAAATACGATAATTTAAACAAAATTTAAAAGATGAAAGTTACTTATAAAAAAGCCGTAGGATAGCGAAACTCGAAAAAAATAAAAGAAACTCCCAAAAAAAGCTTTAGCAATGATAAAAAATAACGATAATCCTATTATTTTAAAAATACGAATTAGAATATATTAATATATTGCTATAGTAAATAGCGGAGCTTTAGGAGGTAATTATATTATACTTAAAGTAATTAACTGATTTAATTTATTATGGAGATATAAAAAGGATTTTTATATCACGAATACCGTTCAAGGTTAATCGTTTTTTTAGGATAATAAAAAGATTATACGCGAGATTAATTATTCCGATATTTTTATCCCAAAAAAATAGTAATTGACTTTGATATTATACTGTTAAAGAATTACGATATAATTTTAAAAAGTATAATTACGTAAGTATAATTTTTTAATTAATTAAATTATTAATTAAGCAACGTTTTTTTTTAATAATCTAATGATAAATATAAGAAAAAATAATAAAACTTTTAGCGATTAAATAACGATTTATAATAATAATTTAACAAGTTAAAAGATTTAATTCATATACTATTACAATATTATAAGTATAAGCGCTTATTTCGAAAAAAACTCGAAATAAAATTAATGGAGCATAACGAATGGGATTACGAAATTGTTTTAAAAAAGGAAGTATTAACCAAGTTTTACCTTATTTATAACTTTAGTAAAATAAAATTAAATACACTTTAAAATATTTAAAAGATTAATTAAAAAAAGATAAATTTGATTATTAAAATTACTAGTTAGTTATTTCATATTTTTCGGATTTAAAAGAATAAAAAATTACTATTAATGATAAATTACCGACAGCTTAATAACATTATTATTAAGAATCGAATACTACTACCTTTAATTAATAAAATAAAAGATTACTTTTATGGAACAAAATGGTTTATTGTTTTTGATTTTAGAGATGGATATAATTTAATTCGGATTAAAAAAAGGCTATATGTGGAAAATAATATTTCGGATTAAGTATAGTTTATAGGAATACCTTATTACCCTTATGGGATTTATTAACGTATTTGTTATTCTTTAGCGTATAATTAACCACGTCCTTCGAAAATATTTTAATGTTTTTATTGTATATTATTTTAATAACATTTTTATTTTTTAAAAAAATAAAAAATAATATAAAAAATATGTCCATAAGGTATTATAATTACTTTAAAATGTTAATTTGTTAGTTAACGCGAAAAAGAGCTAATTTTATATATAAAACATCGAATATTTAGGTTATATTATTACTCTCGAATGTATCAAAATAAATCTTAAAGAGATTGTTGTAATACGAGATTAAGTACGATTTATTACAATTAAGGAAGTATAAACCTTCCTTAAATTCGTTAATTATTATCGAAAATTTATTAGAAATTTTGCCGGATAATAATACCTTTAAATAAATTCACTAGAAAAGGAAAAAAGTTTTAATAAACGTTAATAATAGAAAAAATCTTTTAATAAATTAAAAAAGCAATTATAAGTTAACTAATATTAATTATATACGATTTACACCGTTTAATAGAATTAGAAATCGACGTGTTAAATTACGTTTTAAACGTAATAATCGGATAACGAAATAATTAAAAAATATTACACCCCATTAGTTTGTTTTTTTATAAACTGTAAAAACCTAAATTACGTTACGTTATTCCTAATAAAAAATTTATGGTTATTGTTAAGGCGTTTTACGAATTTAAATATTTCCTTCAAGGCAACCGATATTAAATTAAGGTATATACGGATTATAAAAATCTTACTTAATTTATTACGATTAAAGAATTTATCGTACGATAATTTCGTTATGCAGAAGAATTAGTGGAGTATAATTTTATTATTATGTACTGAAAAGGCTCGGAAAATGGCAAAATTAACGTACTTAACAGACGACCAAACTTTAAAAAAAAATAGTTAAAGTTAGTTATATAATTTTTGATACCATTACAGAAGGATAATTACGCCTACGATAAATTATAACGGTACGATTAATACTTTTAGATATATATCAAAAAATTAAAATATATAACGATAATTTAATAAAAATATAAATAAAATACGAATCTTAATAAATTACCAAAAAAACCTTAATACGAAATATATATTAACATTAATTATATAAATACTTAAAAATCCGTAAACCCTTGAAACGCTTTTAACGTACTTATAAATTCCCCAAAATAAAAAATATAATACAAAAAATCTTACGCTAATGCGACGTCTACGTTAAAACGAAAACACGACGGTATAAGCCTTACGGAGAATTACAACCCTTACCAGTTATAAAACGATTACAAGATTTTATTACGACAAATTTTATTACCGAACTTTTTATATCAAAAATTTTAATTACAGAAATATATTACGCCAGTATTTTTATAATTGTCAACCGATTTACAAAGTTCTTTTATTTTGTACCTTATAGCGAAAATACGAACGCCGAATAAATAACATACTTTTTTCAGAAATATTTTTAATATATAAAAAATTTTACATAAAAGTATTTTAAATAAAGGTATAACGTTTACCTTTAAATTTTAGTAAAACTTAATAATATAAATTAACTTAAACCATAAATTATTTAGCGCGTTTCGATTTTAAATAAATAGATAAACAGAAAAATAAAATTAAACGATTAAAACGTACTTGCGATGTTACGTTAATTATAAATAAAATAATTAAGTTGAAAAAAATCCAGTAACTTAAATAACCTATAATATTAATTATTATAAAAATATTAAAATAATTACGTTTATAACTAAGTTTGGATTTATTTTAAAAATTTATACAAAAATGTTAAAAAAATTATTTAATATTAAGGTAATTTTTATATTAAAATAGTTTAAATAATTACACGAAGAAATAAAAATAAAGCTTAAGTTCGTACGTAATTAAATGAAAAAATATTACAACTAAAAACGGCTAAAAGAATTAACCTTTTCGAAAGGAAAAATAGTTTACTTAACTACTAAAAATATTAAGACGAACCGTCTAAACTAAAAGCTCGATTTTAAGTATATCGGACTATATAAAGTTATTAAAAAAATTTCGAAAAATAATTACCAGTTAAAACTATTACCTAAAATTAAACTTTATCCAATTTTCTATATATTTTTACTTAAGTTAATAGCGTATATAATTAAAATCTATACTCTTAAGTTAATATAAAGGTAAAAAATAAATTAATATATAAGATAGAAAAAATTGTCGATATACGAAAGATCGACGGACTTACTTAGTATTTAGTTAAATAGAAAAATTACCTTAATTTCGAAAATTTTTATAACCATCTAACGTTTATTAAAAAACTTTCATTAACAAGATTCGAGCCATCAAGAATAAAGTTCTAGTTAATATTTTTAGTAAACCAGTTAATATTTTTGATATTCAACCAGTTAACCGGATTAATAAGCGGCATTAACGCGGTTATAAAAACTTTCACATCGGCCTATTCCCGTCGTTTTTATTTTTCTAATTTTTTTAACGATTATAACTTACGCTATATCATTTTAATACTTTTCGAACGAAAAAACGCCTTTTATTTTCGAAGGCGGATTAAACGCGCAATAACTTCGTTTATCTCGCGTTAATAACATTGCTACAGTTTTAAAAAAACATTTCTTCGTAAGCACCTTTTTTCGTTTTAAACGTTATATTTCGGCGCGAATATTTTCTAACGATAAAAAAGGAACGCCGTTTCCGTCATAAGGGTTTCCTCGTTTAATATACGCCTTATATTTCGATACATTTTCCATCATCTTATATTTCCAACCCTTAAAGAAATATAAAAAATATAGCATAACTTCAAAACGAAACTTATTAAAAATAAAAAAAAGGTTTTAACAACAAATAGTCGAAAATAAAACCTAACGAAAAGTTTTAATAATAAGAACCGATATGTT
Organism: Monosporascus sp. GIB2; assembly: GCA_004155935.1. Taxonomy (NCBI): domain Eukaryota; kingdom Fungi; phylum Ascomycota; class Sordariomycetes; order Xylariales; genus Monosporascus; species Monosporascus sp. GIB2. The sequence goes on along the minus strand of QJNV01000102.1, from coordinate 121,052 downwards.
AAAAAAAAATTACTTACTAAAGGAAGAAAAATCTTAAAGGTAAGATTTATAGAAAAAGGAAATCGTGTTACGACTTAATAAAAGAGAAGTCCCGGAAACGGTTTAATTTGACCGAAACAAGGCCCAAGTAGGTCGAATTACGTAATTAATACTTAATAAGGATTAACTAAGCACCTTTAATATCTATTAAATATTATTAATCGATATTTAATAACTGTTAACTAAATAAAGATAAGCTAATAATAAGATTTAAGAATATATATATACGTTAGATCTTATAATTAGATAGTGACAGCTTATAATATAATTTCGTTACCCAAAACGCTCTTAGTATTACGAGACGTAACTAAGTTATTTTTCATTATTTAAATTCTTACAGTACTCTGCTAACATAAACCCGTCAGCTTAGTTTTAATAGTTAGTTAATTAGCCTAGCCGTTATACATAACATATTAATCTATTTAAACTGATCGGATTTTTTTTATGAAAGATATTTATAACTTTATTATAAATACACGTATAATATCTAGGCTTACTATAAATACCACAATTTTATTCTTTCGTTTAAATGTGACGACTAAACTAGTTAACTAATTATTAAACCTAAACATATGGGTTTATATCGCCAGGAGTATTATATCATTTAAGTAATAGATAAACAAGAGTAACTTAGTTACGTTTTGTAATACTAAGGGTATTTTGGGTAACGAAGTTATACTGTAAGTTGTTATTATCTACCTCTGGAATCTAACGAATGTATATATCTTTAATTTAGCTTAATAGGTTTAAAATAGTTTAATCTTACTTATAATAGTAGATTACCTTTTAAGCTTTTTAAATTTTTTTAAGTTATTGGCCGGTTTAACTGGCTTAAAATATTTAGTACGCGATAAGCTAATTAAATATATTAATCTAATTAAGCTCGTTACGGGATTTACGGTCGGGGTCGGGATTAGTTTTTGTACCCCTTCGATCGTTTTGGCAGGCCAAGCCGTGTTAGGCCATAGCGTGATTCTTTTTTTCTAGAGTCTTTGTCTTAAAAATAAGTTCTAGCTGGTTTTAATAAGTATTTTTTTCTTTTTCCTTATTTTATTGTCGGTCGTTATATTTAACCGTGTCAAAAAGTAACGTTTTTGTAAATATAGTAACGCGTTAACTTTGTTTAAGCGAATTAACCGTTTTAGTTTTAATATATTCGAATTTTTTTATTCTTACTATACATCGGTATAAAAAATTTATAAAGTTTATTCTGATTTAAGGAAACATATTTGTTGTACAGAATACTGGAGGGCTTGTAACTTATTTGAGCCCTCGAAAATTGAATATCGTCGGTTAGAGGTTAAGAAGAAGTATTTAAACTTTTAAAAGCATTTTATTAAAAAAGACCTTTTTAAGTCTTATTAATGTTTATTTAAGCTGCAATAGTATATAACCGAGTTGTTTAATCGTTTAACGCGTTTTCGTAATCAAAGAAGTTATTACGTAAGCGTAGTATCGAGATATTACGTAAGGGCATTTAAGGGGTAAAAGCGATAAAAAAGTTCGAACGGTTAAAAGAAAAATAAAAGCGCTTAAAGATTACAGTTGCCGTTGCGTCGGTATTTAGTTTTAATAATTGAGCTGGTATTAACTTTATTAATTAAATCTTTATTAATTAGGGCGTTTTTGCCGTTCTTAGTAAAAATTTTTTTAATACCTGCTAGGTATTTATAAGGTTTTTTTATAGATTCTTAAGTATTTTCGGAGTTTAGATAGCTTTTTTACTTGATTAGATACTGAGTAAGTCTGTCGACTTTTTCTATATTAAGAATATTTTCCGTTTTATATATTTATTCGTTTATTACTTTTATGTCATTTTGTTACATATATATTTCAATGTTATTTGTTGTTAACTTAAGTAAGATTATATGAAAAATTAAATAAAGTTTAATTTTGGATAGTAATTTTAATTAGTAATTGTTTTTTAAGATTTTTTTTTGTAATTATATAAAGGTTAATATACTTGAAGCCGAGCTTTTAATTTAGTCTTTGAGTTTGAATGTTTTTAATAATTAGGTAAATTATTTTTCCTTTTTAAAAAGTTGGTTTTTTTAACCCTTTTTAATTATTGTACTTTTTGATTTAGTTATATATAAATGTAAGCTTTATTTTTATCTTTTAGTATAATTATTTAAACTGTTTTAGCGTAAGCATAATTTCGATATTAAACGGGCCTTTTTTAATACTTTTTTGTAAACTTTTAGGATAAATTTGAAATTAGCTATAAACGGTATTATTTTACTCTTTTCGTGATAACTGGTATTATAAGATATTTAAGTTATTGGTAATTTCGTAATTTATTTATTTTGTTCGTAGTTGATATGATATCGCAGGTACGTTTTTAGTAATTAATTTTACCTTTCTCTTTTTCCGTTTATTTGAGGTTGAAATATATTAAATAATTTATGATTTAAGCCGATTTATACTATTAAGTTTTACTAAAATTTAACCGTAAACGTCGTACCTTTATTTAAGATAATTTTATATTATAATCCGTATATATTGAAAATATTTTTTAAAAAATATATATTATTTGCTCGGCGTTTATATTTTTGTAGTACGGTAAAAAATAAGAAAATTTTGTAAGTCGATCGACGATTACAAAATTAGTATCGTAATAATTTATATTCTTTTAGCAAAACCCATACGAGGTTTACTATATTTACCTAACGTATAAAGATAGTATTGCAATCTTTTATCGGAAACCTTACTAAGCTTATTTGCGAGTATATAATTATATAGCCTAGGTTAGAATAATTACCGCTATAAATAAAAAAATAACAACTTTAAAAGTTGAATCTTAAAATATATATTGGTTACTTCATCGGTTATCGATTTACAAATATATACGAAATTTAGAACTTATTAATTAATAAGGTTATTATTATTCGAAACGTATAATTTAGCGAAAAGGCCGTTTTTTAAGTAATATTTCAAACTTAAAAAGTAATTTTCTATACGTTATTAAAAAAAGCAATAGCAGTTCTTCCGATAACTAAAAATGTTTAATTAAAACGATAATTATTTCATTTATATACAAAAAAAAATTAAGCGGGATAATATAGTCACCGGTTAAGCAAAAAAAAAAAAAAAAAAATTGCGTTAGAAAAGTATTAGTATAAAATACGTACGAAATAAAGAAAAATAAAGCTTATTCATAAGAAATTAATTATCTTTATATAACCATTATATTGAAATTATTTCCGTCCCTGAAATTATTACCATTACCAGCATTTATCTTAATAATTACTACAATTATTACGCTAACGAAAAAAAAAAAGTGACCCTAGGCTTTTTTATATTATTTAACTTAAAGTAATGGTAAAAAACAAAAATACTCTACGGGTTGTAAACGTAGGCTCTTTATATATTCCGTACCAAAAAGGTGTTATCCGAAACGAATACAAAATATAAGGAACCATATTTAATACTAAACGTTTAATTCTTTAAATAAATATATACGATAACCGGCCGGTAAGTTACGAAAGGTTAAGGAACTTACTTACCCGAAATACGTATTACTTTAATCGGAAAAATAATAATACTTTAATATATAAAAAGGTATTTAAGTTATAAACCGGGATGAATAAACGTAACTTACTATTACTGTCATAAAATTATAAAAAATTAAATATATATTCATCAAGAAAGATATTCCGTGAAGTCGAAAGGGCTTATTTATAAAACTATAAAAATTTGCGATCTTAAAAGGCCGTTAATTAATTGTTTACTAAAGGGAAATAGGGTTTAAAATATATATAAGTATACGTTTATAAGTTTGATAAGCATAACTAGCTCCAAAAATATATAGCCCGTTTCGTCGTACGAAACGACTAACAATTTAAAAACGCTTATAGCGATATATACGTAGTTATATTTATTAGAAGGTCGTTTTAAGCCTTAATTATTATTGTAGCTAGGTTCGATTTAAGGCTTAAGTAATATAACGTTATAAACGTTTTTATAAATATGAACTTATTTTACGAAATATATATAAAAACGCTCTTAGGATATCTGTAACGTAATCAAACTTTCCTAATTAAAAAGGCATTATATAAATTAAGAAAGTTACTTGTATTATAGTAAAAAAATTTATAAAAATATTTAAAAAACTAGGATTTAATCCCGTTCCTTACGAACTTTATTATTTTATTCATTAAAAGATATTTTCCTTTCATGTATAATATTATTATATTATATCATAAGAAAAATTAAGCTTTTGTCGATTAATTCATTTAATAAATACGGGAATGGTATACCCTTATAAGGGGTAAAAATTTATAGTAATTCCTCGGTATTAAAGTAATTAAAAATAAATTTAATGAAAAAATCTAATTATTTCAGTCCGATTTTATAAATAAGTTAGTTAACTTAATATCTAAAAAAAATTTAAATAATTTCCTAAATACGGTAATAACGGGTATTAAATTATTACCGAATCCTGATTTAACTTATATAAATTTTATTAACAAATATTAAAAGAAAATCGTTTCCATTTTTTTCGTAATAATTAATACGTAACACGATATTTTTTTACGGTATTCTGATTTGCCCGATTTAACTTAAGCCTTAACGACGTATATTATAAAGTTGCCAACCGAGTTATACTATCCTTAATCGGAACCAAAACGTTAACGTTATAATTTAGAGGTAAAAATTCGTTCAATATTTAAAACGACATCTTTTTCTCAGATAATACGATTAATTGAAAAAATTCCTAAATTTACGTTATACAGCTATTCGAAAAAAAGATAAAATAACGGACGAATAAGTAAAATATAATAATTACTTTTATAACAAAAGCGGAATTATTATTCTTTATATAAATTGTTAAAAAAAACCTTATTTAATTTTAATTAATTAACAAATTAAGAACCACCTTAAATATAAAGCTGTTAAATATATTATAAAATAACTAATAAATTATACGGTTTATTAACGCCGATATTATCTTATTAATAACGAAGTTACGATATATAGATATATATAATTATTAATTATAAAAACCCGCAATAAAGAATTTAATTATAATAGATTATACGCTTATAAACGATGTATTAACTAACGAATTTGTTAAAATATTATTATATAAGCGTTTTAAGTATTTTAAAAAAAATTTAAAATTAATATATCTTACTAAAGTTTTCGATTAATTAAAAAACGCTTTGCGAATAATTTGAAAAAAGAAATTAACTAATTAAAAGGAATTAATTCCCGGAGAAAAAATAAAATAAAAAGCTGTAACTTTAAAAATTATAACGGTTAACGCCGCAAATGCTTTAAGGCGTTAAAGGGATATATCGGCTAGCAGGGGTGTATTAGCACCCCATATACTAAAAAATCCCTTTGATCGGAATATATATGTTCTAGAATTAGATTATCTTAAAGTGTAATGCGGGTTTTAAAGCACTTACAACTAATCACTAAATATAATAACAACTGATGTCCCTTATATTTAATAATAATTAATGTCCCTTATATCTAACACATACAAATCCCACAACGAGCTTATATATGCAACAAACTTATATAGTAGGTTAATTATAATATTTTATATATAATATTTTGATAATTTTATAATAGTTATGTATTAATAATTAATATTTCAACTATATATTACAATTTTTAGATAATTATAAACTTATTTTATTTTCAGTTTTTCCGAAACCTGCGCCACCTAATTTCGAAAAAGGAGTGGCTCTACCCCCCGGGATCTTTTCTATACTCCCTCCGAGCTAGGTACTCAACAAACAGGGGACTAGTCCCTGTGGACCCGCCGGGACCTTTCGGAACAAGTCTTTCGGATCTTCCGAATTACTGACACTATGATGTTCAAAGTTGAGAGGGGCGGAAAATCGACAATTAACTGACGAGTGTTTGGCGTCGCGCTGCGCGCTCCGCTTTAAAGGCATTCATCTTCAGGCTAGCCCTCCTTTTAAATTACCACCCTGTATTCAGAGCACATAATTAAGATGCTCCCTAGATTATCCAGGAGAAAACTTCTAGAGATATGGTAAATATTTCACGAACTATGATAGAAAGTATTCTCCCAAACTCCGTCTTTTACAAAGATAATAGAAATAAAGAGGAAGACGAAGCTACAACGTAATAGTTATGTCTCCAATCAGCTGTTTCGTCCCGAGGTAAGAGTGCCTCTACAGATCGGTGTTACCCATGCCGCCAATGTCTCGAGACAGAGCTATTCGGATGAGATGCAGCTTTCCACGGATGTCACAATTTGTTCTGGCTTCGACGAGGTCGCGCAACCGTGATTGGATTAGGGCAGGAATCGAGTGTCCAGAAAGTGGTTGCCCTCGAGGAGGTCAAGTTCTTGGGCGGCCAAAGTCCGTTGCGACATCGAGGTAGTCTGCTTAATGAAGTTAGCAAGCCACGCCTGGTCAGAGAGGAATAGAGTTAGGAGTAGTCAACGCACATCTCTCATTCGCAAAGCCAGAATATGCTTGCGCTCTTCGGCCCTTCTGCCATCTTCGGCTTCGGCCAGACCTGTAGCAGATTGACAACGGCCTCGTGCTCTTCCTCGGCGGCTTACAATAACGGCCTTTGGCCATTGTTATCTTCGGGTTCCAGATCAGCGCCTTTTTCGAGCAGCAGCTTGACGACGGCCTTATGCCCGTTTTCGGCCGCCCGTGATAAAGGCGTTTGGCCAATGTTATCTTCGGCTTCCATATTAGCGCCCTTTTCGAGTAGCAGCTTGACGACGGCCCTGTGCCCGTTCTCGGCCGCCCCTGATAAAGGCGTTTGGCCAATGTTATCTTTGGGTTCCAACTTAGCGCCTTTCTCGAGCAACAGCTTAACGACAGTTTCGTGCCCGTTTTCGGCCGCCCATGATAAAGACGTTTGGCCACTGTTATCTTCGGCTTCCATATCAGCGCCCTTTTCGAGTAGCAGCTTGACGACGGCCTCGTGCCCCTTCTCGGCCGCCCATGATAGCGGCGTCTGGCCGTAACCATTTTTGGTCTCCATATTAGCGCCCTTTTCGAGCAGCATCTTGACGACGGCCTCGTGCCCCTTCTCGGCCGCCCATGATAGCGGCGTCCGGCCGTAACCATTTTTGGGCTCCAAATTAGCACCTTTTTCGAGCAGTAACCTGACGACGGCCTCGCGCCCGCTTGCGGCCGCCAATGATAGCGGCGTCTGTCCATAATTATTTTCGAGCTCCAAATTAGCACCTTTTTCGAGCAGTAACCTGACGACGGCCTCGTGCCCTTGTCTGGCCGCCCATGATAGCGGCGTCAGTCCGTAACTTATTTCGGGCTCCAAATTAGCACCTTTTTCGAGCAATAACCTGACGACGGCCTCGTCCCCGTTCTCGGCCGCGAATGATAGCGGCGTCCGGCCGTGACCATTTTTGGGCTCCACATTAGCGCCCTTTTCGAGCAACAACCTGACGCCGGCCTCGTGCCCCTTCTCGGCCGCGAATGATAGCGGCGTCCGACCGTAACTATCTTTCAAATCCGGACTTTGCCCATGTCTAAGAAGGGTATTTGCTGCTTCACTTATTCCAAAGTATGCCGCCAAGTGTAGCCCTGTCATTCGCTTTGGAAAGTGTTGGCTGTTCCCTGAATACCATGAGAACTGCTTGGACACCATCAGTGCTTGGCTCGACGCCTCCACCTTCGCCACGTCCTCCAAAAATTCCATCATGCCATGATATAGAGTCGAAATCTTGCGAGTATGATGGCCCCAGTTGTTTGCCGCGTAGTTATAAAGCGGATATAACCGCAGCCGTTCCTCAAACTCATCGTCCGTTTGACAGAACCCGCCCTCGAAGACGCTAAATGAGAGATAGTTAACGCAGATGATCGCGATAGCCCTGTGGGCGCCAACCATGGCAATTTCATTCTTGCGGGCATCGGATGTCGTGGAATCCTCCCCAGGTATGAGACGAAACATGTGTGTCTCCAAGTATTCCTGCGTCGTGTAGTGGACTAAGCGGATGATGCCGCTTTCTTCGTCGACCGTCACCAATCCGGCACAGACAGACACCATATATTCAATCTGTGGAAGATTCTGTCGGTCAAGTTCTGGCTCGCCGACTTCTACTGCGAGTGCGTGCTGTAACTCAGACTTGCTCAGCGGTCTCTTCGCGAAAGTAATCCAAGAGAGAACCTCCTTGGCAAGCGTTGGTCCGTCTCCAGGTTGGTATTTGATCCGTTCCACGGCTTGATCATATGCGAGATCCAACTTAGAGTTGTCTCCACACCGGACTTTGGATTCTTTGCGGAGAGTGTGCAGAACCTTTCTGACAGCTTTAGGCGACCGTCTGCCAAGGAGCGATTGTAGATGAAGCTCTGCGAGCAAAAACCTAATCAACTGTCAGGTCGCTCTGCAATCGTATACCAGTGGTGGACCGGGATAGCACATACATTCCATCGACTGCTTGTATAATCTCAGTTACAATATCCTCTTGAAGTTCCGGACTGCATGTGAGAGAGCTTGGCAGTTGCTGTTGCAAATACATCCGCACATCTTCGTCGTGGGCACGGATCTCCAAATATATGCTGCGTCCTTTGAATTTCTCCATAATCTCCGGGATAAATCTTGAAGTTACAAAAAGGTTTGCTCCACTCTCGGCCTGGAGCTCGAAAATACTCGATAGGAACTTCGATCGGCATCCGTCAGGCGCTTGGCATTCGTCCAAGGCATCGACGATGATAAAGACTCTTGAAAAGATAGTGACGACAGAATGCAAAACTCTCAAGACCTCGCCATATGACGGGCGCGTCCCCTTACCCTTGTGCTTGTCATAGAGAACCTTTACACCGCTAACCATGGACGGCCATCGCTGCACCAATTGCTTTAAAAGGCTCAGGAGTAAGTCTTCCAGCTTCTGTTCATGTTGCCGGCGGAAGTTACAGTAGATGTACCCAATGCCAATGGTTGCGTCGTCGGAAAACCGCGCAGTAAGGTTGTCTATAACGACAGCTGTAAGAATCGTCTTTCCCGCACCGGGAATGCCTTGACAGAACAAGGTCTGCCCGCCGGTCTCCACCCATGCCTGGAACTCCGTGGAGTCCAGAAGCCATTGGCCAGTGCCGTCCTGTCGTCTCCTGAGATAGTCACTCTGCGGAAGGCCGTAGTTAACTTTCGTGAGCCAGTCGAGGGCAGTTTGATGCTCTTGGTCGCGTTGTCGAGACACAACTTCGTCGATGCCTGTCGCTACCCCCTCCAGCCGGTCACAAATGCCTAACAGAAACTCACGTCGTTAGTGATACAGAACGTTGAAAGTATCATTCGCATTATTTTGATAACCGTCCATACCATTTCTCCTCAAGCTTCCTAAGTTCACGACAGAATGAAAGCGAATCCACACCATTCATACGCTAGTGCGGAAGACCAAGCTTAGAAAGCAGATTATCCCTTACTTTTGATCATAGGCATCTGCTGTACCTCCTGCGCCGGGACCGCGGAGAGAAGTTCCTTGGCAAACGCAGCGGCCACAGCCGCTGCATGCTCCTGCCAGTCTTTGTTCTTATGCGAATCGGCGTAATCGCAGATGCCCCGAATGACAATGCACGGGAAGTCATTCATTAGTCCTGCTGCCTCCATTTCAAAGCAGAGTACCTTGCCGCCGAGCCTCGTGTTAATCTCGTTTCGGAATGCCGCATCTTTAATCACTTGGTTGCCGGATGCGATCAGGCCGTAACGCACAAGCATTTCCCGCGGTTTTCTGCGGACAATTTTGGTCTGATCACAGTTGATGCAGTGATTTCCTTCCTCCTCATCCTCCATCTCATCGTAGCTCTGCTCTTCGGCATTCTCAACCGCGTTGTCCGAATGGCCTATGTCGCAAACGGACTTTTCGACATGTTTGCAGTCTGCTCTAAAGAGCACGTCCTTCAAAGACTCAGTTCTTGTATACTTCGGCACCAGCTTAGGCCAATTCTTTTTCAATTCCTCAAGATATTGCGGTATCTTGGAGCCTTTCATGGCATGTTCCTTCTTTAATTTCGTCAACGCCGCCAACAGCTCAGTAGGAGGTCGGTTTAACGCTCCAGTTCGTTTGAAAGTGCCACCCTGTTCCGTCTTTCCGAAATCCCACTGTACAACTCCACCAAAACCATCCGTTGGTGTGCTAACTACAACATCACCAAGTCGGACGGATTTTGGGACACCTCCTCCGATACCGACCATTAAGCCAAACCTAATCGACGGAAAGGTGGATGTCATCCGAGTTGCGACTGCTGCCGAGTTGTTATTGCCGATCTCGCCTTTCGGCAAACAGGCTACCACAACGTTGTGTCCGCTAACACGTCCCAGACTATAGGCATTGTGGTCGTTGGGCTGTCTGGGAAGGTCTGGATGCGTTTCATCGAGCATGGCCGCTGCTGCGATCAGCTCCTTTGGTAACGCGCAGACCCATCCCACCGTGTACTCGTCATGAGTTAGGGGTTTAGAAGTCATCTCTTGAAATCAAGGCTAAGGATTCGATCGCCTTTCACAGTTCGATGGCAATCGAGGATGTTCAAGCCTCGGATAGAGTCAGATGCTTCTAGTTGTACCGGGAGAAGACTTACTGCTACTTTCTCTGCGAAGCCAGAGGACTCCAGAATGGCCATATGGTTGGGCATCAGTAATCACAGTGATCGCAGAGACATGTCTTTACTGGTAGCCGGCGCCAGCTTGGGGGCATAACGGAGATAGGTTGGGACTTTTCCGTCAATTCCGATCGAAGGTGTCGGGCGCGAAGGCCCAATCTGAGGTAATCGCTGCCCAAACCGACAATGGCAGATGAGTGCCTCAGGCAACAGGAGACCGGACCCTGGCGGGCCCGCATTTACCTTTCCGAACGAGTCTTGTGGCTTTGTGGTGGCTTACAAGCGTAGCCAGTGAAGTGTTGCGCAGGAGTTGTGGCCTGTGAATTGGGCTTTTTTTGATCCTACATGATAAAAGAAATATAACTCTCACATATCCACCATAATACTGGATAAAATAAATAGCGCTCCCAGCAATTGGGAAAGGAGTCTGTTCAGGGACATCGATAATGGACTTGGCCTTCACCCCCTCTTAAGCACGTTGGAGTATATGGCGTCGATTAACCGTGGTGGGCCGGTCGACAAGGCCTCCTTCAGATGAGATGCATCCAACGCTGCCCGTCCTGGGCCATAGCAAGAATAACGTGCTGCCATCTCATGTATCCATACTCACTTGGGGCACCGCGGGTTCAACTTCCTCCCCTTAATGACCGATCACGCTGTAAACATCAGAGGAGGCGGAAGGTCGAGGTCCAAAGGGTAGTCGGGGCAGCAGTACTCTCAAATCTAGTAATGTAAGGCCTGGGGTTTGTCTAGGTCTTCCTACGAAGCCGGTGTCCTCGCCTTGCCACCCCGAAGTACGCAGGCTCTTCGGCTATAAGTCCAAGATCCCCTTGTCGGAGGCGGACGTCACTGCAAAACGGAACGTCTCTTACTCGAAACGGACACCCACGGTGAAGCCTCTTGATTCATGGCAGTGTTTTCTGACGCGAATTGCATAACCGTGGATGACCTTAGCGCCATCGCCAGGTCGAAACTGGCTTATGGAACAATGGGTAGAGGAGAAGGTGGTTTTACCACCTCTCCGGGACTGAGTAGTCCTAACGTCGTGTGCGAAAGGCATGGATATTGGTTGAACGGGCAGTCCATCACCGGCTATGCTGTTGGAAACCAGAACACAAGTCCGTCCATATGATAACCGCCCCAAGCGGAGACCAAGCCCCCCAAATGAACGGCCCCATTAGAATTTGGGTCACTGCTCGGGTTCGTCCGGGCGTTGGGGGGCATGATCGTATACTAGACTGTCGTGTGCCGAAGTGACGGAACCATATTTGTGCCTCCTCGCCTGGCTGTGCTTTCCTGTCTTTGTAGCTGCTTACGCCGCCGACTCCTAAACTGGGCAAATTCCTGCCTAATTCAGTCCTTGGCGGCACGCCAAACAGGGTAGGGACTATGATTTCTTGTGGGATACAATGCGGTATCACACATATATTGGACCGTAGAGACTAGCCTCGCTAATGGTTGAACCAAGTCACCACGCCATCACAGTTAAATGCTCGCGCCATTGAATTCTAGGGGTATAATCAGATGCTCCGGCGTACAAACAGCACCACAGCAATCATCACAGCACCACGACCACAGCGAGCCAGCCCTTCATCCCCCCCATCCCACCACACACACATCAACCTCCTCTACTCCCCGACCTCATCATCCGGCAGCTGCGCCTCCCTGACAGCGTACCCCTCGAGGAACCCGTCGGGATCGCAGGTCCTCTCGAGCCCGATGCCGTTGGCCTCGACCCAGCGGCGGACGGCTGCCTTGTCGATGCGGACCCTGGGAGGGGAGGCGGAGACGACGACGGCGGCGGGCCCGCAGTCCCTGTCCCTCGCCGCCGCGTCCTCTGCTTCCGCGGAGGCGGAGGCGGCCGCCGTCGCCGATGCCGGCGCGGCGGCGGCGTTGCCGGGCCCCGGGGGTTCCGGCGATGCCTCCTCCACGACGCCCATCTCGCGGAGCACGAGGAGGCAGTCCTCGGGCGCGATCCAGGTGGCCCTGCTGCACGTCTGCACGTCGACGACGAGGGGCTGCGTCTCGCGGGCCCTGTCCTCCGCTTTCCGTCTTCCCTTCTCGTCGCCTCCTCCTTCCTGTCCCCCTTCCCCGCCGTCTCTGGCTGCCCCCGACGACGACGCGGTCGAGGAGGGTATGGTAGTGACAGACGAGGGCGGGGCCGAGGACGGGTGGTTGGGCCCCACCTCGAGGCCCAGCAGCCATCGCGCGATCTCGCCGGCCCAGAAGCGCCGGTACCCGCGGCGGCCGAGCTCGGAGATGGGCTTCTCGGGCCCGCCGAGGACGCCCTCGCGGCGCGAGATCTCGTACGAGACGCCCATGAGCACCGAGCCGAGGCCCTTGCGCTGCCAGGGCGGGAACACGAGGATACAGGCCAGGTTGTTGTTGTCCCACGACATCTTCTCCTTAGAGAAGAAGCCCACGATGTGCGGGCGCGGGCGACACGACGACGACGACGACGAAGATGATGGGTTAGTAATAGCCGGTGGCGTTGGGGGTGATCGCGGTTGCGGAGCCTGGTCCCGGTTGGAGGCGGAGGAGGACGTCTGCTGTGCGGCAGTTTCCGGGGGCGCCGGCCCGGACGAGGCGTTGTGCGGCGTGTAGACTAACAGGAAGTAATTGAAGCCTGACACGTCGAAGAAAACGGATTTGTTGTCGAGGAACAGCTTCGCGAAGAGGGAGAGATTTTGGCAAAATAGCTTGCGCGCCTCGTTAGCCATGCGGTCATGTCACGTCGAACAAGGATCAGACTCACGCGTTCGCTCTCGCCATCGACTTCCCAGACGCTCCACTCCCCTTCCTCCTCCGTGTTCTCCTCGACAGTAGGCGCCGCGACATCGCTCCTCTTCTTGCCCTTCCCCTTCGTGCCGGCCGCGGAATCAGCTGGGGGTGCCGTCGCTTTCCCGAGACCCCTACCCTTGGGGTGCGTATACACCTTCCTGCCGGGCACCACGCCCTTCCGCTCACAACACCGGACATGCTCCCACCAGGTCACGAGCTCCTTGGAATACTTGAAGCAGCAGGGACAAACGTACAGGCGGTCCAGTACGGGCGGGTCCCGCTTTCCGCCGCCGCCCACCATCCTGGCGCCGATGTCCTTGCTGCCCGCGGCGTTGCCCGAGACGTCGCCCAGCACCTCCTTCCCATAGTACGAGGGGTACCAGGCCTTGAAGCAGATGTCCCCTAGTACGACCTTGTCGATGTTGCGGTCGGAGCGCGGCGTTGGCGGCGGTTTCTCGGCGAGGGCGGCGCGCTTGGGAGTCGCGAGCGCCGTGGCGGCCGAGGAAGACGGTATCCGGTTGAGGGGGCGCTGTTGCGGGCATGGCTTTGGCAGTGCGGCACGGGGTTGTGTTCGCGCGTGCGAGGATGGAGATCGTGTTTGTATCGTGGAATGCGACGGAGGAGCATCGTGGCTTGGAAGAGGTTTCGGTGGTGACGTAACCGTACTGGCTGTCTGCGGTTTTGGAGAGGCTGGTATATTCTCTTTGGGAGGCTCCGTAGGTGCCGTAGCATGTCTCGTCTTCCTCGTCTGCTTCACGGGTACCACAGCCGAGGGATCAGGGCTCGTCTTCGGCGCGTCTTGCTTCTTGCGCCGGGCGCGTTCTGGTGCTGGTTCTACGACTATGGAATCGTCGAGAGCACCGGCGCGTACACGGCCGCTCCTGAGCTGGTGCTTTTCGTCGTCGAGGAGTCCCTGCGGATTCCGTCGGGTCGCACGTCTGGTCGGCGCCGGTATTTGGGGTTGTGCCGGTTGCGCCGCGGAGTCGGCGAGGTCGTTGTGTGGTCTTTTCCGTTTCTGTGGTGCCATGTTGGAATCGAAGGGGCTTGAATCATACTCTTTGAAGCCCAAGTATCGAGAAATGATGCGGATCCATATCAGGACTCGCGTCGGAATACCCTGTCGTGAGGCTCGAAATGAGGGTTGTGACAATTACGTAATTAAACCTTTGGCATTTTAAAGGCTCGGCACACGGAAACACGTGACACCCCTTAGAGCCTTTCCTCACAAAAGGGGTCACTTCCCCCCATCCACTCATCTACTGCATGTCACATGGTAGACGGAAATAGTACCTTATCGGGGGCCGCGTATTAACAAATAGGATAAATGCTCAGTCAGAGCAGGGTAGTTTGGTTGCTGTGGTCAAGGACGTCTCATCCATGCCAGCCGGTGCAGATACTGGAGTCCGGCCGTGTCAGCCCAAGTGCTCTAGTTAATAACAGACAAGGCGTCGCCTAGTGGAACCGGTACGTAGCAGGTGGCTCTGCTCTGCTCGATCGACCATCCATCATTGGCGGATATGCGGATATGCGGATACGCAGGTATGAGAAACGAACAGGAGAGGTGCCAAATGAGCAAGTACGTAAGAAGATAGATGCAGGCGGCTCAGAAACCGGCATTGTCGGTCGGACCAGTCAGTTGTGTGTTAAAAGGGGGGGCCAAGGAACCGACCGTACTACTACACACTGACCACCATCATGACTATTACTATTACTACTACTACTACTACTACTACTACTACTACTACTACTACTACTATTACTATTACTATAGTCTACCGAGACCCTATGGACATATAGATAGTCACCACAACAGCGTTGGAGGCCGAAAAAGTCGAAGCATACCTTCCGCGCATATGTATGCTGTACACACCCACCGCTTGCTCACTGTCCGCATCGATCTGTTCCCGTAAGTAACCAAGAGCGGTACCGATGTAAAGAAACGAAGCAGCTCAAGTCGCTGTCATCAGAATAGTTCCAGTTTACAACGTGGTAGGTAGGTCGACCCGGTCAACCACTTTAGCAATGGGTAGTAGTTGTAGCAGTAACCCTAGCAGTAACCCAAGCAGTAGTAGAAGTGCAAACGCGCAGCAGTTTTCTCGACGTCCATTAACCTAACTTAGCTCAGCTGTCCTGTCGTGCCTGCTCGTCAGCCTCCAGCGCCAGCATATTCTCATCGATGCATCCCCGCCCAAAGCCCTCAGCCGCCGACCACCTCGTTGTAGCGTGGGCGAACAGAGCGGATCATTAACGGCCAGGCCGGCGGCAAACGCGGGAAACATTAAGGACGTAATGGTCCCCCAAGGAGAGAGCCCCCTCCCATTTCAGGATAAACAAATACACGGGGTAGGTATTCCCATAGTTTACATGCCCTCGAAGTCACCGCCCAGGTCGTCCTCGTCCAGATCGCCTTCTTGTATCTCCTTGGCCATCTCCCGCTCCCGCTCGCGTGCCTCCTGCGCATTCTTGAGTTCAAGACGATGCTGGTTCATGGGGAAGCGCATCGCCTGCGGTGACGGGGCACGTTAGTCGGTTTGGAACACTTGGTAGCTGGGGAATGGATATAGCTGGACAACTCACCTTCACGCTCTCATCATGCAGGGAAAGGCAGGCTCTGATACGGTCATGGAACGCCTCTCCGGGCTCCCGGGTGGCGTAGACGTCACCGACCTCCTTGCTCTTCATAAAACCGTGTTCCCTGTCTAGCGTCGCCTCGATGACTCCGTCGCGGATGGCCTTCGCAACAATGTACTCGGCACTCTCTTCGCTTCCCAGGTGCAGGCGAATACAGATGTCGCGCAGAGAAATCCGGCTGTAGCTCAGACTCATCATGCGAATACCCGTCTTGATGACGTTCTGGCGGAGGCGGAGGATGAGCGTGTACGTTCCGTCGCGGCGGAAAGTATCAGCGTGGTCGGCGATTGTAGTCTCGAAGTCCTCCAGGTTACCCACACGGACGGCCTGAACGAGCAAGAAGTACGGGTGCAGAGCTTGCTCCATGGTCGCGGCGCGGAAGGTGGCCCGCTCGGGGATGTCACCCATCAAGAGCTCGACAACGAGCAGGAGCTTCGTAGCCGTCTGCGAGAACCCTAGCGCACAAGAGCTCGCCGGCGCCTTACGCGTGGCAGCTGTCAGGTGCTCGTGGGCTTCGGTGTATCGCAGCTGGATGGCGCGGATTCGCCCAAGGTAGTATAAGAAGCGCGCGACCTGGTTATTGGCAGCATTCTCGGGGAACTGGGTGTGAGACACGAGAAGGTCGGCTTGCGAGATGTGCGACGTCAGAAGGTAGTTCCGGAGGAGAAGAACGATAACCGAGGCCTGCGTGTCAATATCTTTCCGCAGGACGGCCGTCCTCAACGCCGCAAGCAGAGTAGGTCGGATGGCAACAACGGGGGATTGAGGAGACGGAGGTAACGGCTGGAGCTGCTCGCAGAACAAGGAGTAGTAGAAGTACACCTTGGCCGAGAGGGAATCTAGGGTCCGGCGGTTGAGGGAGTGAATGCGATCGCAGACTTGTTTGGAGAATCCAGACCCCTGCTGGAACTGCTTCGAATCGAACAAATAGACCTGAACAAGGATGCTCAGGAAGATGTCGATCTCGGGGATGACGTCCTTGATCTCCTTCTTGCCGTTCTTCGCCGAAGACCTAGCGTCGCTGTCAACTTCCATCTCGGAGCTGGACTGACGACCCAGCGGCACATCCTGCTTCCCGATGACGGCAAGCATGTTCTTGGCAACGCCGGAAGATGCGGATGACGCGGGGAAGGTCTCGGCGACGACCTGGGCGAGGATATCTGGAGTGAGGCGCTTGCGCAGAGATGAGATGGAGCGTAGAGCCCTCAAGGAGAATCTAGCATCGAATAGGGCTACGGCGCGGTCCAGCAGAGCGAAGTTGCTCTTGATATCTATTGCGGAGATGAGAAGTTAGCTCAGGTGCAGGCGAATGAGTTGTGTCGCGCGGTAGACAGTGCCGCGGCTGGGCGGCGTACCTGTGATGGCTTGCGTGACGGGGTCGACCTGAACCTCCATATCCTCGACCTTGTCCGAATCGCCCATGGCAACATCTCCTTCGGCATCGGGCGGCGGCGGTGCGGACGACTGTCTCGTGTTTTTCAGAAGAGGAACCACGACATTGACATCCTCGCCTTCCTTGCCACCCTTCTTCTTCATGGACGACTTCTCGTCGGTCATGTCAACATCTTGGTTGTTTCTGGGGGCGTGCTCAACCGGCTCCTTGCCGTTAGAATTGGGCGTTTTGCCAGGCATATCGGTTAATGTGGGAGGGTCAAAGAAAGATTGCTAAATGGCCAGGGGGAGAGGATGAATGGCGACGATGACGGGATATCCTCGATGCACCAAATCTTCGCTGGGTGGTTGCTTCGCTTGACTAGGATGGATGTCGACGATGATACTACCGACGATCGCGCTTTTCTTCAACACCCTGCGAGGACCCAAGGTTAGGTAATAGGCGCCTTATTTGTAATGCAACTCTCTAGTAAATCAGCCCAAAGGGGAAAACAGAAAAGAGAAATGGTCTGCTGCCGGAAACCACACACACGAAGAAAAGCCCGTCGTTGGACTTGTTGTTTTTGATGGCGCGCGGATGTATTGATTACGGGGGTGTGGGAGATGAGAGAGCAGCAGTAGTAGGAGTGGGAGACGGGGATAGATAGTAAGAAACTTTGATGATGGATGGGATCGACGGTCGTTTGTTGTGTCAGTTGCTGGATCAGAGATGATGCAAGGCCCAGGCGAAAAAAGAGCCTGAACCTAATCAGCCCTGGGGTCAGTGTGATAGGCAGCTGATGACTCTGTGTGTGGCAGCTCCTCCAGCGCTACAGTTGGTATGTAGTTGGCTGGTTAGGTCCCTAACGTCTGCTGTAATTCCACGCACAAAGCCGCTGTTGTCCAATCGGTTCCACTGTTGAATCGGCCCCTCCTTGCCAGCCAGCCATGCCAGTTGAGCCCACCGCAGGCAAGAGACTGTACGCTCGCAGACGACTCCAGAAAGGGGATAGAGAGGCCAATTATGCCAAGCCCAGGGTGTACGAAGCTTGGGCCATCCTATACATCCGACCACCCCCGAGTTTCGCTGCTAATGCAGGTAGGCCGATACACTAGCGATGCCGGGTCCTAGTACTGTACTAAATCATGTGGGGACCCTGTGACGTTTGCGAATTGATGCCTGCCTGACTGACTGCCTGTCTGTATTCTACTACGTACCATAGTAACGTTAGTACCTAGGTAGGCTGGAGATGTCGCGGGATATGTCCACTTCTTCGTCGTCTCCATTTGGCGAGCTTTCATGTATTGGCTACATCCACACTAATGCACCTCACAGCTCTCTGCTATCCCCCAATATTACGTTCAGTGAACCATAGACGAAAGTATACCCCGCTCCTCAGTTTTATTCATGATATCGCCATGCGTGGGCTACGAACCGCCTTCATAAGTGACGTGCCACAAACAAAACACTACCACCTAGAGTCTCTGCCTTCTCACCACAACCGCGGGACCACATGCCCAACGCCCGAGGGGCTCCCGTGGGTGCTGGTTCGGGACGGGCTGGCCGGCATGCGGTAGGGCAGGTAGCACGTGACTAGACATAAAGGTTCTCAACGAATACGAGGTTTTTTTTAAAAGAAAAAAGAATCAACACGTTAGCTATTCTGATCGACGGGAATGGCCCATGTCTGAGGAAGAGTCTAGAGTCTGTACATGTGTGGTATCTTTGATTAGACCGAGTCCCTTCCCTTGTGAACGCCAGACCATACCGAGTACCACGGAAAGTCTCCCTACTGTAACGTAACGCAAAGTCGTGAAATCATAAAAACTCGAGAAGGGATTTGACGGATAATGCGGAACCACGAAACACCGCCCATGATGGAGCATAGTTCCCTCTTCTGGACCTAGGATGGTAGAAACCACTTGCTCACTCATCGCTTAGTGTCTTCCGGAACCAGAGGGACGCTTATACGGATCGCTAGCTCCGGCACTGACGGCTGATCTGTTTCCGGGAGTCGCAACGGGACCATAAGGAGCAACAAAAGTAGTAGTGCCTGCTCCAAGGCCGGGGACTCTGGAAGCGCCATTCACGAAGCTGGGACCGGGACCGGAACCTCTCGCAACAGCTGGATGATAACCATCAACCGCCGCAAAAGCTGGTCTTTTCCTCGCACTGGCGCCGCTCGAAGCGCGCCTCCTCTTATTAGCCGTAGCCGTAGCTGTAGCCGTACCAGTAGCAGGAGCGCCCGAGCCCGGGGCCGCTCCGCCCCGCCCTCGTCCACCTCCCCCTCTAGCGGCAGGTCGCAACGAGTCCTACTTGTCGTCCTTGCCGGCAGCGGTGACCTTGGCAGCCTGTATGGCGCTCATCTTAGAGATCCAGTTGGCGTGTGGCTGGACCTTGCGCACGGTGCGCAGCTCATCCGACGTGTATCCGGGGATGCGAATGTTGTAGCCGCGCTCCAGCGCCATCTGGATGTCGCGGATCTCGAGTACCTTGCTGCCGCGTGCCACGGCCAACTTGCAAGCGGTACTAGTGACGCTGTCAACGAACGCATCGGCCGCGTTGAGTGCAGCCTGTAGATAATCATGTTAATACGGTTTCCCCTCGCGCCACGCACAATGGGTGAGAGGGCGGTAAAAGCGTGGTGAGGTGAAGCATGGTGAGGTGAAAGCGTGGTGAGGTGAAAGCGTGGTGAGGTGAAAGCGTGGTGAGGTGAATGTGAATGCGCGTGCTAATGTTAAGCGGGCTTCGTGGAGCACTAGGGGAAATCATCAATATGCTTACCTCTTCAACATCGGGGGTCATATAGTTGCCATCGATACCAGGCTGTCCTCCAACGACCTGACGCGTCAGTTCGTCCAGCTTCTTCTTTGATAGGACGTGTTCGCCGTCCGCATCGAAGTTATATGTATTTGTGTTTTTCTGTATCACTGCCTGACCTTGAACACCTCCGGCAATACCGGTTCCACCACCCATCGTGGGCCTACCGTTAGCCACACCGCCGCCGGTGCTGACGGGCACGGGGTTCGCTGTGGCCTGCGGGGGCAAAGTCTTTGGGATGGGCATCTTGGGATTCACCGTTGGATTTGCTGGTTGGGGATGCGCGTGTGGATGGCTAGGCTGTGGGTTGCTACCCATCAAACCGGCCGAGCCAGAAGTTGGAGTGATGCCGCTGTGAGATGCTCCCGGCTGCACGCCTATATTGGTGGAAGAATTTGCGCGGTTCACGGCAGCGGCATGGGTTAGTGGGCGAACGGGTCCACCGGGAACTGGTTGCTGCTGTGGTTGTGGCTGGGGTTGAGTTGCTGATTGGGGTGTTTGGACGCGAGCGGAGGCTGTAGTAGGTGTTCCTGCGGATGGCATATGCGCGGTCGAAGCTGCAGCCAGCGCTGTGTTGACCGGAGGCGGATGCTGCTGCTGCTGCTGGGTACCGGGTTCAATTTTGACTTGTGGTTGCGGGGCAGTTGCGGGATGCGACTGTTGCTGGGCAGCCGTCGTGGATGGGGTAGCAGGCGCCGCCGGAGTCTGCGGAAGTTGTTGCGCCGCAGTGCCAGGGGCGCGATTGGCCGCGGCCATTTGCTGATTCTTCGCCGCATCCATGGCGGCATTCACCGAGGCCGTCATAGCCTGCATGGAATTGGTCGAAGCCGCCGCAGCAGCATTCTGGGGCGGCACTGAACCCGGCTGCGAGCGTGGCGGCTGGGCATTGCTCGGTCCCTGTCCGTTCCGTCCAGCATTGGCTACTTGGCCGAGCTGGTTACGGATATTGCTGATGACTTTGTTGGCATCGGCGTGGAGTCTGGTGTCGTGCTCCTTCTGCTCAAGGATCCTCCTCAAGTCCTCCGGTGGAAATGGCTGCCCCTTCTCTTCCCTCTCTTTGACATGCTTTTCCACCCTATGGATGCGGGTCCTAGCCTGCTCCATCGTCATAAGGCTCTGCATGTATTTCTGTTTGAAGGTCGAGACGTACTTAGCCGCCTGCTCCTGCCCCAGACCCTGAGGAATTTGCAGATTGTTCCATGGCAGCTGGTTGATATGATCCATGATGGCCTTGGGGATCTGTGTCTGCTGAGGCTTCTGGACATTTCCCGAGGGGATACTCGGAGCCGCGCCGGGGAGGTTGGACGGCGCAGTGCCGGTTGCCGGGCCTTGTGGCCTATTCTGCCCAATCGGAGCAGGATTCTGGGCGGTGTTATGAGGACTCTGAGCCTGCTGACCGCTTTGCCCCGCTTGTGCACCCCCGGGCTGAGGCCTTGCCGCTCCCTGCTGCTGCTGCTGTTGTTGTTGTTGTTGCTGCTGCTGTTGCCGCATCTGCAGACTCGTTATCTTCTTATAGACCATGCGCGAGAACTCGACGATCTTGCCCTTGGCGCTGTTATGGGCTTGCGAGTCGGGCGGGTTATTTTTCACAGTCTCCCAGAGGGAGCGGAGCCCCTCCTCGTATTTGCTTATCTCTTCCGGCGTAAGTACCGGCAGGCTTCGAAGCTGTTCCGGTTTCAGCAGTCGCATCTGCACGCCCTGGGAGGCTTGGCCCGGTTGGCCCGGTTGGCCCAGTTGACCTTGGGGTTGTGGATTCATATTCGCTCGTACCCAGCGGTCGACTGGGGGAATAAGGGGTTGGGGTTAAGGGGGCGAATATTCGGCAGACGTATCAAGAGAGTTGGTCCCGAGGGTTCACGGAGATCTGGGTGCTTGTACTATGGAAGCTATACAGGGCTTCTGCCGTGGAGACTCTTCTCGACGGCAAATGAATCGTCGGCAGAAAGAAGCCAGAGATTGAAGGATCCAGCACGTATGGGATTTCCGACACAGGAAGCTATCCGTACGTGGGAGTTGAATCTGTGTCGACGTGTCGGCGATCGAGACGTCAGTTGCAATTGATTACGATTCTAGTTAAAGGGCGTCGAGGCTCATTACGACTGGGCAAACAACGGTGTGGCTGGTGTGCATCGAACGGTGATCTTGCTGTATTGTCCTATGTAAACTGTGGCGTAGAGTTGTGGCTCAGCAGCTAACCATTGTACCTTAATTACTATGTAATGGCAAATGGAGAAGACTGCTATGACTGTCATGGCCGTGTGCTATTACGCACTTGGACGAAAGAGGCATACATAAAGAGGCATTTCTCCTTTGCATACGAATAACCGTTTGCGTGTATCCCATCCTTTCATTCGTTCAAAGTACTTTACTTGGGTATCGAATTGGAGCCGGTGCAGATGCTCCTCTAAATAATAACGCTTCACCCGGAGTTTTAAAAGCTTAATGGGATAGGGTGGATGGCGTAGTGCCAAATGCCGGAAAGCGGCGGCTGAGGGGAACAAGTTAACATATCACCCCGGACGTAACTCCGAGAAAACGTAGGTTCATCATATTCAAATGATTACCGGTAACTGCTCGGTAGCAGACAACAGCGGTGGCACCAAAATTTCTGAAATGGACAAGCCGAAGAATACCGGAGGCCATTCGTATATCCCGTCGCAGCGCTGTATTAGGTCTGCGGAGGGAGTGTGCCGAACCTGGAAGTCCAGATGGCTGCGAGCTGTCTGTGTATCCTTATCAATGCTGATGTTACTGTACCTAGACAACTGCAAGAATGGCGGGCGACGATGCGCGACGGAAGGAAGCGTATGTGTGAATGCTTCTCCACTTAGAAACCTCTACACCCTATACGCCACTCTCTACGACAGTAACCGTTTCTCCGCTATGGTCCGCAGCCCACCGAGTAATCCGAAGTGAGAAGGAGACCGCGAATCCTAAGGCCGTCACGAGCCGGCCGCACCGCAGAAGCGCACTCGGCGGCCAGACGTCCCATTCCTAAAACCGAGCTCAGTCCTACAAGGCACCTAGTTCCCGGCGCTCGGCCTGGGACAGTCGGCCGGCCTCAGCCGCGACCCACAACCCCTATTTACATTGTGGGCCAGTAGCGGTACTCTGGATCATCTTCCTCTCGTCCAGGGTTGCCGTTGGCAGGCCGTAATCGGAGCCTATGGGGGCGACCGCCGGAGTCAACGGCCGGACAGGTACGGCGACCCTCCAAGATGGAGTCGCTCAAGAGGGTGGCGCTGCGAGCTACTGCTGGATCCTTCACTGGTGTCGGCGGGGGGTTGCGTCCAAGTTATCCGTCAAGTTCTTCTGCCGACGGGTTATGTAAGGGGAAGGGGTTGCCTCCCGTAATCGACAGTTGAGTTGAAAGGCGGTGGGGATTCAGCGAAGTGGTCCTAAAATATTACTACTACCTGCATCGCAGGCGAATTTGGACTCGACTCCAGACGTTCGACACCGCAGAAGATGCCGTGGAACTGTCATTGTACTAAGAGATAAACGATATCAGCGCGACTGCCAGCTTCGGCCAGCCGCTCTCTATAGGAGTAGTCATCATCATCATCGTAATCATCGTCACCATCACCGCCGTTCCTCGTATCCCGTCACCCTGTCCTAGTAGTGAGCCCGCCCCCGTCTATACATCTCAGTAAAAGGTCCTTCCCTATACCGAATCATTTACCGACAGGTCTTTTGCTCCCTCATCAGGTTGCAGGTACCCTAATGCTCTATACAATTGCCTCCAGTTCACGATGCCATGCTCTATGTTGATGCGTGTGCGTAGTGAGTAAGCCATGCGGTCGCTCGCTATGCCAAATCGACACATATGTATCATGAATATGCCCCAGGGATTTCCGAATCGACTACCGCGTTCCTGCGGAGCCATCGTGGTGGTCATATAGTCCAATGCCATATAGATCCGAATAATTCATTCGGAATCAACATCCATCAAGGTCCAATATGGGAGCTCTCTCGCGAATACCTCAGAGTCGTCCAGGATGATCTCATCATCGCTGTTCGGCTCTTTAAGCTCTTGAATGGCCTCCGGGTACTGGCCAGAGAACTGTAGACTGTGGCGGTCGGTCTTGCGCCGCAGTCGCCGCGTGTTCAGCCCCGTCTCGGGACCGTCGTGCCAAGGTAGGATATCCTCCTTGTCGGAGTCGCTTCCCCGTTCACTGATGGTCCGCTTGCTTATGCTGCCCGACTTCATTCGTCTCAAGCGCCGTTCTTGCCGCTTTTGCAACAAGTTGCGGTGAAACTCGTCGTCGACATCATCTTCATCATCGTCATCATCCTCACTCATATCATCGGAGTCGTGAAAGGGGTGGAAGTCCTTAAAATCCTTCATAACCGAGGGGTCCATGTCTGGCGGGTGTCGGGACCGCGACCGGCTACGGTCGGACTCCGGGTATTCATACCCAGAAGGTCTCAGCACGTCAAGATCTTCGTCGCAGTCTTCCGGATCGAGATCGCTCATCTCTTCAATTGCGAAGGTCGCTTCCGCGACTGTGATCGAAGCCGAAGCAGTTTGTGCTACGGGCTTAGGAACTTCAGGTGGGTTAGGAACGGGTTGCTGCGGCGGATTGAAAGACGATTCCGATCCTGAGTCCGACTTTGGTTCGAACTCGGATTCATCATCCGATGAATCTGTGGAGCGAGGTGAGATCTCCTCCGGGCGAGGTGCCGGGGAGTAGCTAAATTTGGTCCCGCCTATTGGGTGGATGTTGGACGGGTGGGCCTTGTGTCGGGATTTCTTGATTTGAGGGGATGAATGGCCGTTGACGGCCGTTATACGATTGAACGTAGGTGATGTCGCCGTTGGCGTCCGTGGCGGTGACGTAGGCCCTGATGACGGACGGGTGACCTTCAGATTTGGTCGCATCTTGTCGGTGCTAACCTGGAGGGAATATCTCCCCGCAATGATGATATCTCTGACCTTATCGTATCACACCTCAATGTGGGGTAGGATCAGGAGACGAGCAAATCGAGTGGCTCGAGTCAGGGTGTCGTCAGCACCCAGAGTAACCTCCAACGAGGAGATGCAAATGGGCTACGGGAGGAAAATGGACTCCGCTGATTTGTCATGATAATCCAATGTGAGATACGTCAAGGAGAAGTCCGGTGGAACCGCAATTCCTCCACGATTGCGACGGAATTGGGTTCGTGAACAAGGTGAAAAGAATTGCAAGTCGTTGGCGGTGAGACGCCGTGTCGGTATCGCAGCAGGCCAGTAAGCAATTCGGTGAGGATATCTCCAAATCTACCGAGGCAGACTCGCTGCTGCTTAGGGCGAGACTGCTCTCCCGGGGGTATCGGTGTCCCTGGCAGATCTTGAAAATGATGTGGTGCTGAGACAGCCGAAGAGGAAAAGAAGGCCGGTTGAATTGCTCGGCCGGGTGTTCAAAACGGACCTTTATGAATGGGCGATAATACAATACATCGATAGGTCAAATCTGTATGCGGAGCTTATGAGAGTAAATCTCATACGTCAAAACCAGAAGGCAAGTAAGTCTAAGGGGGGCCGAAACCGCGAACAGTAAAATATATACCTCTCCCGGTTTGATATAATTACGCGCACGAGTGAAAAAAACCGGAGCGCGAATTTTCGCAAGGGGTAAAATGGCGAAGGCTCTAAAATGGTTTTTTGTCGCTCAGCCTATGTCGGAGGATCTCGCGGGCCATCCTGGGTTTGGGCAGCAACGCTCCCAGGACTCCCCGGTTACTACGCATTGTAGTAGAGGGAGTTGACCCAGAGTAATTGCGACATGGAGTCTAGGAGACGGAATGAGGCATAAAAAGAAGACGGTGAAAGGCCAATTCCTCTCAAACGGAGAACAAAGGGGAGCTGAGGCGGCGGGAAAATGGGAGGTAATGTGCTCAAAACGAGTTGTCACTTAAGCCCTTTCTGGTATCTTTTAAATGTCACTGGCGAATTGGAATCGTGGAAATCAACGGCTACTTGCTTCGAATACTTTAGGGTACTGCTTCTCGCGTATAAAGATGGGGCGGGAATAACGGGGAGCGGAAATGGGGGGTCCTCTGAGTGGGAGAGACAAAACAGACGTGGAGCCACTTGTGCCCAATGATCGAGAAACAATGGGCTTTATCAGCTGCAGGATGGTAGGAAGGGGAAAGACGCAAGACGCTGTCGGTTCCATGGGTCTGCATGAATTAATGCCGACTTTTTATCTTCTTTTCTTTTCTTTTCAACGCAGCAGCAGTCCTTTCATCCCACTGTCGACTGACGTGTCTGGGAAAGCCATCTGCAGCAACCGCTGCAGCTCTTACGTACGCTCGGTGGGTAAGTACAAAATTATGTAAATATATATGTGCATTGGCGTTGGAACAGAACGATTGGGGGTAGAACTGGACGATAATGGTCACCTCTGAATGGGCAATTCAAGGTTGAGGAGGACCCTTAGGGAAATAGTTCGAAGACAACAGGATCAGCCTTAAGGAGACCCCGATCTCAAAGGCCCTGAGAGTTGCATGCAGTCCCATCAAAGACCAAGAGCTGTTGAAACTTGGTTGGGCACTTCGGCTTGGTCCTGGTCAATGGCATCGTGAGTGGGTCGGATGTCAAGGTGGGGTAAAATCAAGCCGACCGGGCAAGCGGCGAGCGACTCCAGCCACATGGAGGGGCACGATTACATAATGACATGGCAAATTGTTAGAGGATCCCTAAAGTTAGTATAGTTAGGTATTCGTGTCGATGTAAACATGCATGTACAGAGGATATGAGCAAACAGAGCTTCAATGGCCGGATATATACCTGGGTGCTTATGTAACTGACAATGGTATTTCGAATCACTTACTGGATTTCACGAATTAAGGTCGTCACAGGATCATACCGAACACTTACCATACGGTCATACGCCTTCCTCCCAGCCAGCCGCGCTTTGCATACCTCCCAAACAAGTGGTGCTCAATGTCGCTTCTGACGGCACATTTCGAGCAGATCGCCATATCATGTCAAGGCATAGACAGCCTGCCGTACGTCAAATTACTAGCAAGAGTCTAAGTCCTTCAAGTGGTTGACAAATAACAGATTTCCACCCCCGAAGATCTTCACCAACGCCCTTCTCTCCAACCATGACATCACATCCCTAATCCGCGACACGGAAACACACGAGCGAGCCCTCTTCTCGGTTCCGCCGCCTCCGCCACCTTCTACATCTCAGACCGCAGAACCGCCCAAGCAGTCGTCGCGGAGGCAGACCGTTTTCAATGTCGCGTCCGGCGAGGTCACCACTGCCGCCAGCGGCACGGGCCGCGCTACAGGCGCGCCGCGGAGACATACTGCGGTAGCCGCCGTCCTGGGCGGCGATCTACACGAGCATATCCGACGGAGCGAGAGACGCGGGGGCAAGGACGACGTGGACGTCGAGGTGCTGCTACGGAGCGCCGAGAAGCTGTGCGGCGTCTATCCCCTGCCGGGCGCGCTGGAACGAATACCGGCGCAGCGGTCGAAATACGCGCACTGCCGGAGCACTCTCGCCTACTACGAGGCGAAGGTGAGCGAGCAGGCCGAGGCCCTAGGACGCATGAACAAGGACCACTGGATGGACGAGGATGAAGACGAGGATGGCGGAGACGGCCCCGACGATGGCGAAGAAATCATAACCGAAGAAGACCTGAAAAGGGAAGAGGACGAGGTCCGTGAGTTGGAAAAGAAGAAGAGGGAGTTACAGGCGAGGCTACGAGCCATGGAGAAAGACCTTGGTGGACTGATGAATATGTGAGCTTCTGGGTAACTATGATCCGCCAAAACAAGTGTTACAGTCAACGTCAGAGCTTCCCGGGAGGCTATCCAAAAGCGACTCCCTTGGATCGAGACGCATCGCTTAGCACTGCCCTCCAACCGTACATGCCGCTCCGTTTGTCTCTGGGGTCTCCGATTGCCCCTCCTTGACCTTCGCGAACTGCTCCAAGAAGGCCTGTGGGTCCTGGGCGCCATCGACCACATACTTGCCGTTGATGGTAAAGTTGGGCACGCCATGGATACCCTTGGCATACGCCTGCTCGACCTCGGCATCGACCTCCTTACCGCCCTTGTCCGTCTCCAGCCACTCCCTCGCCTCGTCCTTCTCGATCCCCGCCTTCTCGGCGGCCGCGATGAGGTGGTCGTGCGACGTGATGTCGCCGTTGCCCTCGAAGTACATGGTGAACAGCTCGGAGACGACGCGGTTCTCGACGTCGTTGCCCTTGGCCTTGCCGAGCTGGATGAGGCGGTGCGAGTCCCGCGTGTTCCCGATCCGGCTGTCGAGGCCGAAGCTGATGCCATCCTCGCGCCCGATCAACACGAGCCGCTGCTGCATCGCCGCGTACACATCCGGGCCGAAGCGCTGCGCCATGCGCTCCCGCAGCGGGATACCGACCTTTGGCGACGTCGGATCGAGGTAGAACGGGGACCAGCTGACGGTGAACGTGTCGCTCTTGCCGCCCGGGTAGACCTTGCGGTAGAGATCAATGGCCCTGTCCAGGCGCTTCTTGCCTATGTAGCACTGCGTGGCTGGTGGTTAGCGAGGGACCACCCCAATTACTCTGGGACTAACGAGGGCGGCTTACCCATGGGCAGACAGTGTCTGACACGATCTTGATGTTGAAGTGGGTCATGATGGAATCTGGGCGCTTAATTGCTACACGCAGTTCCCGTAGGGATTTTGTTCCCGTTATTAAGAATCACAGAACTCTTTGTGCGAATGCTTCTTGATTGATTGATGTCTTTGCAAAAGGGCCCCTACGTCTATATGTACCTAGAGAGGTAGGTATCTACTCGAGATATATACTGTATGTCATATTGCATCGAATACCATAACTTGAGAATGCCGATGCTTACAAATCGGAACCCGGACCCCGGACCCCGGTTCCTTGTTCTTTCTTTGCCGAACGAAAGCACCAGCACTGCTCCGAATCATCCACGCGCTGCTTCCTCGGACCCGGCGCAATTTAGATAGCGAGTGCGCCGGCAGAAATTCTAGAAACGACACAAGTGGGGACTGCCGCCTTGGATGGGGCATGCCCCGGTATATGAGTATATCCAAGTGAGATGCATTAATCCGAGGGTATCGCCTTAACAAAGTGAAGTATCTATCGCAGGTCTGATGATGAGACCAATCAGGTTGCCGGCAACGAAGGCATCGACGTCTCCTTGATATCGGCCCGGAAGTTTCAGGGGGAGTGAGACCCTGGCATCACTCTATGTTGCGTAGTCCTCTCATCCGCAACTTCATATATATAGGTCTTGCCAGAAATCTCGATCCGCCTGTGCGACGCCCCGGTCGTACGTCTATATGTTTGATTACGCACCTCCGCTTGCCTCTTTGGTGGAATCCCCTAGGCCGCGAGACACGCATGGTAGCACGACCGCAGGCGTGGCGCTGGCGGTTCGAATCAGGTGCGAGAGCGCTTCCCCGCAACTGCGAGACGGCTTTGGCCGTGCGCGCCTTAGGATGGGGTACTCCGGAACCGTCGGTTTCTGCTGATGGGGAGTCCGCGTCTGGCTGGAAGCGCTACTTCATGTGTCTCATCCTCGTTTAAAATGTGAGGTTCCCAGGCGATTTTCGCATCATCCGTCTCACGAGGATTCAACCGACGCAGCAGGAATCTGAGGGCAGACAGTGAGAGCCGGCCTTGCAACATGTCTGGACAATCACCCTCGCTCGACAGCCTAGCGGCTGAGATCACCAAGCTCTCGGGCATGCTGACGGGCTACATGCGCGCGAACGACTTGCCTGTGCCATCGTTCGAGGTCGACAGCCCAGCCGGCTACGGCGCCCTGCCGCCAGACATATTCGGGGCGCGCCAGCTCCTGCTGGACGCGCTGATGGACATGTGGTTCCTGACGTGGGGGCCCGCGGCCGGCGTGTTCGCCTTTCCCCATACCGTACGTACGCTTCGTGAATCCCGGGTCGCGTGCGTGAAGGTGTGTGCCTATTCGCTGACTGACCCCCGAAGTTGCTGGCCGACGCCACCGTGCTGAATGTCATGAACGAGTTTGACTTCTGGTCAGCCGTGCCCCTCGATGGCACCGCCTCCTACGAGGAGATAGCTGAGCGCACGAACCTGCCGGTGGACGCAGTGCGCCGTGTTATGGTCAGTATTTCAATGTTGAGCGGTTTAACCTCTGTTCTTCGCATGCCGCATAGCTAGCACCCAAGGTCCCTTGGAGAATGCGGTCCTTCTCCGCGAGGGTCTTCAACAAGACTGTCTCTGATTACCTGCTCCTGGTTGGAATGATTGCTTACCTCCAAAAACTGACACACAGCGACACGCCTTTACCCTCCGGTTCTTTGCAGAGACGAATCCAGGAGACGCCTCCACTCGGGTCAGGCATACGGCGTTTTCAGGAGTGCTGGTCCGCTCAGCCGGTGCGCGAGGTGCTTTCCAAACGATCTTCGAGATCGCGGGCGGACCAACCCTTATGCTCGATAAGGTGCTGAGCAAATACAGCGCGGGGCAGGCTGAAATGGCACAAGGCGTGGATAAGAGCGCGTTCGCCCTGTTTAACAGTCAGCATGGCGACGGCAAATACACCGACTTCTGGCAGTACCTCGAGAATAGCGGCGAGGGGGAGAAAAAAGGCCATAGGCAGAAGTCCTTCTCGAAGTACATGAACTTCGTGACGAGTCTATTCGGGCACGAAAATGTGATGGTGCAGTGCTACGACTGGAAATCGCTAGGGGCGGCAACCGTCGTTGATGTGAATGCTTCCCTTCCAGCGGAATCGTGACGCGGTGCACTAACTGCAACCAGGTCGGCGGCTCTGGCGGGCACAACGCGATCCCGCTCGCGCAGAACTTTCCAGACCTGCGCGTCGTCGTCGAGGACCTGCCGAGGGTGCGGCCAGTGTTCGAGGAGTCCGTGCCGCCGGGCCTGCGGGACCGCGTCTCCTTCCGGGGCCACGACTTCTTCGACCCGCAGCCCGAGCGTGACGCCGACGTCTACGTCTTCAAGAAGGTCTTCCACGACTGGCCCGACGAGTCCGTCGTGCGCATCCTGCGGGCCCAAGTCCCCGCCCTGCGGCCCGGCGCCCGCGTCCTCGTCGTCGAGCACGTCGTCGACCGCGCCGGTCTCCCCGCCGACAAGCAGCACGTCCCGCGCTCCCTGCAGCGCCTCGCCACCGCCACCGACCTGCGCATGATGGCGCTGTTCAACGCCAAGGAGCGGTCCGTGGCCGACTTCAGGCGCGTCCTCGAGGAGGCCGATGAGCGCTTCGAGCTCGTGGACGTCAAGGTCAACCCGAAGTCGGAACTGGGCATTTTCGAGGTTGTCTGGCGAGGATAGCCTTGGCTGCTCTTATCTAGATGCTATAAGTAAGCTAATGTGTTATGTATGCGTATCCTCATGGTTTATCAGGTTTGCTTTTAATATGAGTATCATCTGCGATACGCTGACCCTATGTCTGGGCCGCTTATGAGTTCAAGACGATTCTTAAAGTCTGTGAAATATGTTTGTAGTTCCCACTCAGACTCTAACCGTCCAATGCGTATATCAACTTGCGAGCCAATATCGGGCTGGTGATATTTTCCAATGTCAGCAATAATCCCGAGTCATCTCTACGCAGAAGTCCCAGAACTCCGTGGCCCTACCACTTCCCCCTTCTCCCGCCGGTATCATCGCTTCAACCAAGTCCTCTCTCAGATTCTTATGGATCCTACCCCACGGCACGATATAGCACCCATTCGCATCCAGAGTGATGTCCTTCGAGAGCCCCGCATAAAGCGCCGTAAGCGCTGCCAGCGAAGCCTTATGGAGCAGCGGGAAGGCGACGTAGTTCAACCACGGCGTGTGCCGGAACAGCTTCGTCGCAGCGGCTCCGGGATTCTGGCACACGCTGATGATCGAGCGCGACGAGCCGGTGCGCCGCGCGAATTCCAAGGCCAGGAAGACGTTCCCGGTCTTGGAGTTGACGTAGTTCCGCGCCTTGTCCCTCGGCGGCGCACGGACCTCGGACATGATGAGGCCCTGGGAGGGGGCCGAGAGCTCGACCATTTGGCTGCTCGTCCATACTATGCGGACGGAACCCGGCTGACCACCGTTCGCGGAAGAAGCGGCCGCTAGTAGAGGCACCAACAGCTACGTAAGCAGAAAAGGACCGAGGCAGTTGGTTGCGAGCTGCAGCTCGATGCCCTGCTTCGAGACGCTCCCCAGGGGCGGCTGTGACACGCCGGCATTGTTCCAGAGGACGTCCAGTTTACATTCCTTCGCCTTGAAGGCGTCCGCGGATGCCTTGATACTGCCTAGGTCGGCGAGGTCGAGCTGCAAGAATTCGAGACTTCCTCTCGTAGTAGGCACGGCCTCTTGAGGTCCCTGATGGCCTGCCGCGCCCTCTCCTCAGAGCGGCCGGCTATGTAGACTCGGGCGTTCTTCTGATACAAGATCTTCGCGAGTTCATAGCCGATGCCTGAGGCGCCGCCTGTGATGAGAAACACTTTGCTGTCTTGGGATTCCACGTCCGCCTCCGTGAAGGTAGGCTTCGGCGGGAAGAACTGGGAGAATTGAGCACCCATGATACACGGGCTGTAACTGAGATGGTTCGCTGCTGATACCAAGTTTGGTGTTGGGAAAACATTCGCATAAAGGAAACATGCTTGGCGGAAGGTGAGAAAAACGTAAGGGGGTTGCCTACCCCTGCTCCGATGTTGTAGTAAAATTGATGACACTGGCTTAGCCCACCACATGTTAAATCCCCTTCTGCGTTTTCCCTTTTCGGATTTCCATCCTCCTGGATTGCCATATTTGATCGCCACTCAACCTACAAGAAAACACTAACGCAGTCTGACGATGGCATCGGGTGTGGAATTGCAGTCGCCTAGTCAGTTACTATTACCTATCTTGCTAGTGTTGTTGTTGGTAAGATGAATGGCATCGGAAACTCTCCATTCAGGTTAGACATCTTGAATGCTAATAATACATAGTATCCTCTAGTTCAAGTCATCTACAACCTCAAATTCCATCCCCTTGCTAAAGTCCCTGGACCGCGTACCTGGGGAGCTTCACGACTGCCATTCGTAATTGCGCTGCTAAAAGGCACCATCGTGCACGATATCGAAAGACTACACCGAAGGTATGGACCAGTGTTGCGTATTGCGCCAAACGAAGTCACATACGCTCAAGCAGAAGCCTGGAATGACATATTCCAGCTTCGTCCAGGTCACCAGCAATTCCTGAAGGACCCTGTCTGGTGGAAGAGCCAACCGGGCATGCCGGAGTCATTGACCAGTGCCATTGATCCCGAACTGCATGCCCGCATCCGTAAAAGCTTGACTCCGGGGTTCACACCGCGCGCCTTGAGAGGCCAGGAGCCGGTATTGCATCGATATGTGAATCTATTTATTGAACGACTTCGCGAGCATGCGTCCAAAGAGCGTCAAGGAAAGGCGACCAAGATCGACATTGCGCCTTGGTTCAACTTCACAACTTTTGACATATTTGGAGACCTGGGTTTTGGAGAGTCTTTTGACTGCCTTCAACACTCCAGATATCATCCATGGATCGCACTCCTCTTCAACAGTGTCAAAGCTGCTTCCTTCGTGGCGGCGGCACGCTTCTATCCACTTGTGGAGCTTCTCCTTATGAAATGCATCCCTCCTTCGCTTAGTAAGATGCAGAGAGATCATTACCAACAGACCGTTGATAAGGTACACCGGCGGCTCAACTTTGAGCTTGAACGGCCAGATATTATGTCCCATGTCATCACTGCCAATGAGGGGGGAGAGCTCCCAATTGGGGTGATCAATATGACATTTATGGTTTTAACAACTGCGGGAAGCGAAACCACGGCAACGGTCCTGTGCGGCGCTCTGAATTATCTCGTTAACCATCAAGACAAGCTACACACCCTCGTACGAGAGATCCGCGAGCGGTTTCGAACCGAAGACGAAATAACCCTAGATACTTTACGGAACCTCCCTTACCTAAATGCTGTTATTAGTGAGGCTCTACGGCTATGCCCCCCGATACCGTGGATGCTTCCTAGACGGGTACCGAGCGGCGGCGACACCGTATGTGGGACCTGGCTCCCTGGCAAAGTGAGTTCATGACGCTTTATCTGAGTTCTAAATTTTCTTCTAACAAGTTGGGACGCTTAGACAGCAGTGTCTATTCAGGCATACACAATGAATCGAGACCCGAACTACTTCCATTGCGCTGCTTCTTTCCTCCCAGAGCGTTGGCTCCCTGACGCAAGAACAAACTCCAAATCCGCTTTCTTCAGAGATAGACGTGAGGCGGTACAGCCATTTAGTGTCGGCCCTCGATCTTGTATGGGTCAACATCTCGCGTGGGCAGAGATGCGACTGATTCTCACGAAGCTACTGTGGACATTCGATTTTAGCGTAGTGGAAGAGAAACGACTGAAGTGGGAAGATCTGAGGACATTCTTACTAGTTGAGAAGCGGCCTATCGAAGTGAGAATGCAGCTAAGGGATCCATCAGTAGGGTAGCAGCCATAGTAGAAATGGGGCTCGGGCTCGGAGGAGCTAGCAATTGGTTATCTGACAGAATAGCACAACGTTTTCGATTGCGAGCATACGGAGATAGTCCGATTCATAAATGAATCGCCTATTCAGGCCTAACGGCGTGCCAGATAGTGAGTAGGACAGCCCATTCAGTTCAAACACGCCCTAACGATCGCTGCTTCCACCAACTCCGAATGCCTTTACTAAATTTCTTCATCCTCGCTCTCATCGTCTGAATCACTAGCAGATGTACTTGAAATCTCACTCGATGACGGTGCAGGCGAGGAGCTTCGAGATCGGGGAGCCACAGAGTCCACAATGAACTCCGGACCCTTCTTCTCAAACTCATGACCGGGCCAATGTAGCTTGTGCTTCGAGTTATAACACTTGTAGCAAAAGTCGAAGTCTATGCACGTCTTGCACGTGTACCTAAAGCCGTAGCAGACCTAATCAAACTATCAGCTGGGGTGATTAATTAAGCGAGGAAAAGGCCAACTTACAAATAGACAGAAGTCACAGTAAGCCCCGTCGTATCTCAAACGTTCGTTGTTTGCAAAGGTCGGCATGCCATCACCGTTTGGTGGCTGGCCTACTCCCTTATCAGGGGTGAGGAGCTCCATGATATCGTTGCCGCAGCCGTGATACCTCGCAATACCTGCAGGGGTATACTCTTTCCCTTGGACGCGAGACTTTACGGACCGATCAGCCCCTCGGTCCAGTAACTCCTTGATCATTTCGTATTGACCCCCTTCCGCACTGTGATACTGAGTCCCAACGCCTCTTGCGGCCCAGCACAGCGGCGTCCATCCATCTGCATCAGGTTCGTTGATAGCTCCATTTCCACTGAGTTGCAGTAAATCGCTGAGTATATCTATTCTACCGCCCTGCGCAGCCCAGCTTACTGCGTTACGTTCGGACTTGTCCCTCGCGGTGGCCTCTCCACCGGCATCCAGGATGAGGGAAAGCATGTCCCTCTTCCCGTGCGCGGCAGCAAGGTGAAGTGGCTGTCTGCCCATGCTATCACCGAGGAGCAAGCTTGCGCCTTTCGAGACCAACATGGTAAGATGAACACTCTTGCCGCCACAAACTACAGCCTCTGCGACGGTGCCGAATAAGCCGCCCGATCCATTGATGTCCGCCCCCGCTTCGAGAAGGATGTTCATCAAATGCATTTTCGTTTCATCGGAGCTCCGACTGGGCCCATACCCGACAAATATCGATGAGAGTGGCGTGCCAGCGATGCCAGGGACGGCCAGGTTAACATCTGCCCCTGCAGCTATAAACTCCTTAACCAAATCCACCA
This sequence comes from Monosporascus sp. GIB2, assembly GCA_004155935.1. Lineage (NCBI taxonomy): Eukaryota > Fungi > Ascomycota > Sordariomycetes > Xylariales > Monosporascus > Monosporascus sp. GIB2. The sequence continues at coordinate 85,085 of QJNV01000102.1, read as the reverse complement.
GGCCCCCACGACAGGAATTGTGTAGCGGACCACCGTAGCCAGGGGAGACTATGTCTGCGTCGGCTTTCTTTGATAGATAGTATCTAGCCGCCCCCCCATGTCCACAACTTAGCGCTTGGGTCAAGGGCGTCATGTACAGGCTGTTCGTGAGATTAATGTCGGACCCTGCGCGGACGAGCAGCTTGACGTTCTCAATGGGCGTCGATTCTTCGATCCCGTGCAGCGGTGCGTCGCCGTAATCCGACTTGACGTCCAAAATAGGTCTAAATTCCAGGAGGGCTCCCAGTCCCATGTCGCCCAGCCCTATGTGTGTGAGAGTGCGACCTCCGGCAAACCGGCGGTTTATATCTGCGCCACCTTCAGCGAGGACTCTGATAATGTCTGACCGTCCATAGGCGACCGCCGCCTCCATGGGCTCCCAGCGACTGTCGGTTCGTGATTCATCTGGCGGGTCGATCTGGGCGTTATACTGAACTAATAGTCTCACTACTTCAGTCTGATCTTTCTGCACTGCATGAAGAAGCACAGGATCGTCGCCATCAGGACGTATGTTCGGGTCAGCGCCCTTCTCCAGCAGCATCCTGGTCATCTCCTCGCTCTTCACGGCCCTCATCAATGGAGTTGCTTTTCCTATGTCCCAGGTATTCAGATTAACGTCTTTTTGCTCCAGCAAGAGCCGTAGCAGCCGCACATCATCCCTTGATATTGCGATGTGTACAGGAGCGGTTCCACCATGATTTCGACAGTTCACGTCAGCCCCGTGTTCTAGAAGATACTCGGCTATAGAAAGCTTATGCGGGTCATTCAACCAGCATGCACACCATAGGGCTGTGTTTCCGTGCGTATCCTCGGCGTTCACTCTAGCCTCCCTTTCAATGAGTAATCGGACTATGTCAAGCCGATTTTCACACTTCGCCTCGCCTATCACCTGGACGAGGATGGGAGGCGTGATCGACTCATGGTTTGGACTCGCGCCTTTTTCTAGCAGGAGCTGGCATATTTCCAGGGAGCCACTGGCGACGGCATATAGAAGGGGAGTGCCTGAATCGTCCAAAATCTCAGGATCTGCGTTGGCCTCGAGCAAGGCACGAACGCAGTCCACATGATTTCCTGCGCTGGCGCATGTAAGTGGTGACCATCCCGGGTCATCCTGATTCTCCACAGTTTTCAAGTTCGGATCTGCTTTCAGGGTCACCAAAGCCTCCACCGCTTTTGAGTTGCCCCGCAGGCAGGCATCAAATATCGGCACAAAAAGCTTATCATCTCGAGCATTCAGATCCGCACCATAATCCGCAAGAAGTTTTATCATCTCTGGGTGGCCGTAACTTGCTGCCCAGTGAAGGGGTGTCTCTTTACCCAACCCGGCATGGTTCGGATTCGCTTTGTGTTCTAACAGCAATTTGGAGGCGTTGATATTGTTGGTACGAGTAGCAAGATGAAGCGGTGTTACAGGGATCGACCTGCCCGGGTGCTCTGCATCAGCAGGGCATCCAACTTCTAGAAGCTTAGCGAGGACCTTGGTGAGCCCCAGCCAACTTGCCCGACACACCATGCCCCCCTGTATCTCCCAAGGAAATTCAGGGTAGTTCTCCTTTATGTAGTTGACTAACTCAATCCAGGCTGCCTCGTCGGCATATGCGCCTGCGCCGATAAGTGCTTCGTTTAGAGATTCGACTGAGTGCTTCATACGAGGTAAAAGCTGGCGGATAGTTTGCGAGGATCCATTGAGACATGCTTCGATCAGCCCTGCGGATAGGTCCTCCTCTCCGTTGCACCATTTCTCAGCCTGATCAGCCAGCCCTACACCGGCTAGAATAGGATATAGAGAGTTGAACGGCTGCTGACTCCTCGTGAGTGGGTTTGCAAGTACCCAATGCGCTCTGGACCAATTGGGCAAAGCACCGGACTTAATGAACAATGCTATATCTTCCGCTGGGTCATATTCAGTAGCTGCAATGGGTAGATGATACGCCCAGAAGTGTGTCGCATAATCTTGAAGACTCGTGCGATCACATATAATCGCCAAGTGGATCTCGTTATAGTGGGAGTTGTCGTAAAGTCTCCCAAGACTTTGATTTACCACAGCACTGGTGAGATAAACCAAACAAGTTCTGGCAATCATGGAATGCGCCTTTCCACACCGAATGTCCCAGGAGTACGGGTTTCCGGACTTGGCACTTGGTTTTGCCATGAGTGCTTCTCGTATATGACGCGTGGAAATGACAACTTCATTGTGCTGAAGGGTAACGATACCCGCAAGCCAGCTTTGCAACTTGTCGAGGAGTTGATAAGCCGATCGAGTGGTTGACAGCGGGTCATCAGCACCCATCCTCTCTATTCCAACCGTGACCGCGGTTGCAAGCTCCCAGACCGTAGGAGGCCGTGTAGCGTATAGGATCCAAGATAGTGCATGAAGGACCTGTTCTTGCTCTGGGACGTTACTCAAGATTTTCCCGATAACAGATTCGAGTGTCATCCCTTCTAGAGGACCGAGTATGTCGCTGATGGATCGCTGCGATGGCCAATGTTCGTTTCTGCTGACGTGGTTGATGACAAGCTCTTGAATTTCTGGTTCCAGAGCCGCGACAGCTTTGAGCTCTTCCTCGATCTGTGTTTTGAAACATCGAGCCTCAGGTCGTTGTCTCAACAGAGAAATCTCGTATGAATGGGCCACGACCTCATCATTTGGCTCGGGGGCTGACGAGGTGAGGTCCAAGACCGGCCAATTGGAAAGTTCTTCCAGCAAAGCCCCCGGCTGGCGGGTAGTCACTATGACTCCCCAGGGCCGCTCTTGCGTCTCTGATACATAGATAAACCTATCCAGGAAGGCCTTCCTTGATACCGGTTCGCATTCATCGAAATGGTTTATAACGCACGAAATTCCCTCCACCTGGCCAGACGTCCGCAAGCGCTCAAACCAATTAAGGAGGTCCGCGTAGTTCCAGCTGCGGTCAACTCGGAGCTGCTCAAACTGGCTCCGAAATTGCCCCGCTAACGTTGGAAAGTGACCGGCCATCTGAGCAAGGAACGTTGCGATCATGGCTTGGATGCTGTCTCGCCTAATGTCGTACCGGTCAAAGGAGAAGTAGAGAACAATCTGGTCACTTTCGCCAAAACCAAGATTGTCGATATCATAAAAGATGTACTCTGATGCCAACTGTGTGTCTGATTCGCCGTGCAAATACAATAACCGGGGTTTCCGCTGTTTGCACCACGATTTGTACACTACGTTGTTACCGATCCACGCAAAAGGATGATCTGGAGCAGCGGCGGTTTTGAGTGGGAGTAGGGGCGAAGCAGCTGAGAGCAGAGATCGTTCGTTATCAAGAGAATTTTTATCAACCGTGGTCGCTGTTCAAATGTTAGTTTCGCTGCCCACATGTAAACTCAGTCTATTATGGTCGCGCACAAGAGCTTATGCGATTACTACTTTGCTCGATTTTAGAGCGGTCATCTTCTAACCCGCCGGCGAGGCGGATCTCAAAGGGTGACCCCATGGTACCAGCGAATTTGTCGAAGACCTATTGATCTCGGTTAATATTGATCTTGGTATGATAACGTCAAGGACAAGGAAAACCAGCTTAGGCGCACCTTGTCGATGAGACCGCTGTCGCCGTCCGAGAACATGCTGAGTATATATGACCGGAACATTTGTTTTGAGTCCAGAAATAGATTGTTGATAGTCATAGTGGCCTCGGCAAGATGCCTGGTGGAATCTGCTAGTGGAGGCAAGGTTGGTCCTTCCAGCGAAATGTGGCTGTATATAAACCTACACAACCTGTCTTCCATTTCCAGTACATCTGAGGCTCTATGGGGGCAACCATAGAAAATCTATCAAATATCAGCAGACAAGCCATAAACCTCGATATGATATCACGCACAAGAACACGCGTGTAATCGAAGATCTCTCCGTAGGAGCGAGGATTTAGTCCGGCCATTGTGAGTGCCTATAAGGTCATTAGCTTCTATATGGGTCGATTAAATAGATGGGTCTCTCATCGTCTACATCTTTCACCATGATTCCTCCAATGTCATGCGCTATAAACATAATAGGCCGTTTCTAGGGCAAGTCAGTAAATATCATTTGTGAGAGATGAGATGGGACGCCAAACCTCGGTAAATTCGCTTCTTGCAGCCATGAGATCTTCCAGAAGACTTTTTGCCACATTCTTGATCGCTTGACGTGTGTAGACACCGCAGAGAATTTTCGAGGGATCATATCCAAAAGACATTACTTTGCGGCCACCATAATAGCTCTGATCATAGAGCCACATAGAGCTTCCAGCTCCAGGATTTTTCCAGGGAGGTCGCCGAGCGCCCCAAAGCCCGTGGATGACGACAATACTTCATTCGCGAGTCAGCCTCCCGTAGTGATTCCTTGTAAACCAGAATCCATCCCACTCACTCAAAATCAGCGGCCATATAAGTTGCAGACTCTGAACCATCGTCGTATTGAGCATTCCAGAGGGTGACAAGCCCCTCAGCGTTATACTCTGGTGATTTGTCGTGGATCATGTATTCCAGCAAGTCGTCCCATGGTTTTTGCACCTCATCGTAGGCCATGTCGTTTTCATCCCCCATACCTCTCTGGGACCCTTGGCTTGATTTGGTAGCATCGCCATCACCGTACCGGGAAGCATGCTCGGGGTCATCGGCGATGTCCTTTTGGGAACTCGGTTCGGCTTTGCCAGCATCGTCTTTCTCCGAGCGTTGCACAACATCCTCAATACGGTCTCTCTGAGACGATGTCACAGCAGAACCTAGGTCCGAAGCTGTGCCAGAAAAGTCCGACATATTAACTCTCTTCACCAAAATATACGGAGAGACTGACGAGACAGCCTGGTGGCGGGAGGAGATCAACGAATTTACATTATGCGATTGAGCTAGGCTTTGCACTACCCACCCACCCACCGGCACCCGCAGGTGGGTAAAAATTTGCGTAAGTGATTAGCAGGGGTGCGTAAGTAAAACGAAACTACCCACGGATTAATTACCCGTAGACACTCAAAGTACAAAATAATTAACCACCCGTAAGTACCTATTTAAAACTTAACCATTTACTATAAAAACACAAAATAATTTAAACGTTATAAGGATAAAGAATTTATATAATCCAAGTTTAGATTTTATCGAAAATTTTTTAAGTATTAATTTTTAAGTTATAACGTTTAACTATTATATTTAAATCTTATTATGCTTAGAGAATTAACCGTAATGTAATACTATATTCATTAATATACTAATTAATTTTCTATTAATTTTATAACTTGAAAATATTACTTTCGTTAAAAGATTCGAATAAAAAACGTTCTTTATACACCCTATTTATTTTCTCCATTACGTGTTACTTATATTAATTACTTTACTTGCGGTAACGCGCTTTTTAATTTTATTAAATAATTTTTTTTATCTTACACTTTTCGGCGTTTTTAACGGCTTTATTATATTTAATCGTAACCTTTTTATCTTTTATCTTTTCTAGTTTAACATTTTTACATAATATCTAACTATTACGACCTAACCAGTAAGGTCTTAGGAAACGGTCTTTAGGTGGACCGAAACAGGGCTCAAGTAGGTTAAGTTACGTAGTGTACTCCTAAAAGCTCCAAAGGAGCGCAACCGAGCGTATGTAGTTAAGCAGTACGGCTATTAAAATCTTTAAGAGAGCGCAATGGAACGTATATAATTAAGCAGGACGGTTTTTAAAAGCTTTAAAAGAGCGTAACGGAACTAGAAAAGGACATATACGCTCGATACGAACGTAATTAAATAACGATAGCTTATAATATAACTTCGTTACTTAAAACATTTTTGGTATTACGAAACGTAACTAAATTATTATTTATTACCCTAGATTTCTACGATATTTTTACCATTATAAACCCGTACGTTTAGGTTTAATAATTAGTTAATTAACTTAGCCGTTATACGTTGCAAACTTTTATTTAATAATATTGTTAAACTTTAGACAATATTTTGATAATATGTTTATTAGTAAGTAATTTGCTTATAAGGTTTTAAAAAACGATATGAAATCCGATAATAAGGAATAGCAGCCTTCGTTAATTAGGAAAAAGGTCCTGCGACGCTTGGATTTTTTAAACTAATATATTAACTAATTCGAACGGGATAATTCGAAACTTATTACAGCTTTATAAGTTACTTAAAAGTTTTGGGGAAAATAAGTACGATAAATCTTTAAAAAAGGATTTAGTAATACGAGTTAGTTTATTTAAGTAATTTTCAATAAAAAGTTAGGGGAAATACTAAAACCTTTTAAACTTAAACCTTTTAATAAAATATTTATTAAGTTATAATTATTTTTAATTTGATACAAAACGTATTTTAAGTATTTACCGATATAACTTATTATTTTAATCTTTTAAGTCAAGTTTGTAACTGGACGATTTTTAATTTACGTAATTATTTAATTTGAACTCGTTGAAATGGAATATGTTACGGTACTTTTAAAGTAATAAATATTTAAAATAATACAAATTTACTATAATTACAAAAAGTTCGAACAAACTTTTACAAAGGTTTTTAAAATAGTAAACGAAAAGATAAAAGCGGAAATTTAAATTTAATAATTACAATAAAAAGAATCCGTTTGTAATTATAATAGCGAATTAATTTAATTGTTTTTAAACTTAATTAGGGATAAAAAGTATTAATAACCCGATTTTTTAAAAACTTAAAAAAGAAAGTGTAAAAAAAGCTATTTAAAATAGATTAACAAAAATATTTAACCGATTATATCGTAATAGCGGTAAAAACAGACGACTGACAGTATGTTTAACGAATTCGTAATATTAAAAAAAAATACGATAACAAATTACGGTACGTCGCTTATACCACTATTACGCGATATTAAAATATTTTTTATAAAACCGTGATAAAACTCATGAAAATTAGTACGGTTTAACGATAAACTACGCGATAAATTAAATATTTGAATTATGGTAAGATAAGTCACAAATTATCATAATACAAGAAGCCAAAAAACCCCGATAAGAAAAACTCTGAACCCCAGTACTTACTAGAAAATCTAACTACAAAATAACCTTTTTTATTACGTCGAGTTTAACGATTATAAGGGATTATATATCCTTTACAATTACTTTAAAAACGTATTAAAACTCGGTCATAATAAAAAGTATCACTTTAGTAAAAACCGCATAATAGAAAGTTTACATGACGTCTATTTCGCAAAAAAACAGTATAAAATTTCGAAATATTTTAATTTTTACCTAATTTATCAGGAAAATCAAACTAACTGAAAGAAATCACCAAAAAGATTTTCCCCTTTGCTAACGGTTAAATTACCGTATTATACCTTAATAATAAACTTTATTACGAATATACTGGAAATAAGTTTTAAAAATGCTTTTTAAGCGTTATTAAAACATAATATTTTAAATAACCTATGCACCATTTCTTATAAAACCAATAAAAAACATTATTAATTCTAGGTAACATATAATACATAACTAAAAACTAAACGACCTTAACCTTAAAAATATTACAATTTTGTGATTAAAATTTACCGACTATAATTATTAATAACAAAAATCTAAAATTTAGGTTTATCTTATAAACCGTAATATTTAACCTATTAAAAATTAAGCTATTTTCCTCGACGGCATGTTACGGTTAGGTTAATTAACCAATTACTAAACCTAAACATAGGGGTTTATATTAGCAGGAGTACTATAGAAATTTAAGCAATAAATAAACGAGGTAACTTAGTTATATTTCGTACTATTAAGAGTGTTTTGGGTAACGAAGTTATATTGCAAGTTGTCGTTATTTTAATTAAGAAATTTAACGAATGTATATATCTAAATATTGGTATATTAGTCGAACGTTTTTCGTTCGACCGATAGTTAAATATAATCGAGTCGACCAGGTTCGACTAATTAGTTTTGGCGTGATCGAACGATTTCCATTCGATTAGTAGTTAAGCGTGGTCGAACCGATTAAATTCGACCAGCTATGTTACGTGATTTTGTAGTTGAAATTATTTAAGTTTTGTCCCGACCGTTTTTTTAAGCTTTTGGCGTATTAGGTTTTAATACGATTTTTTTTTCGAGGATTTTTATTTCCAAAAATTTGGTATTTTATTTTTTCAGTAAGTAACTTTTTTTTTAACATATTATTTTTACCATAGCTAACTCTTTTTTCAAACGTAAAAAACGTAATGCTAATTTTAACCGGTACCAGGTTTCGGTTTTTTTTATTAATTGTTTTGATGTAGATATATTTTACTATTCCGCTTATTTTTTGTACTAACCGCCTTAACTATATCGTCGCTAAAGGTAAGGTTTGTTATAGCTTTTATATGGATAAGAAATATTCGTATTGCGATTTCGGCGGGGTAAATTTCTAAGCAAGTAGGTTCTTTTCGTACCGTTTGTTTTTTTCTTATTATTAATTTATATAGTGGCGCGTATATCGCGTAAAAAGAATAGAATTAAGAAAGGAAAAAAAGAAGCGGAATTTTCCTTTTTAAAAATTTTATTCCGTTTATAGGGTTTCCGTCGTTAAAAGAAAGCATTTCGTAAAAAAGCGTTTGAAATAATCCGCCGCGGGGTCGAAAATTTAAACGAGCTCGAAGAGCAAAAGCGGTAGAAACAAAAGACATATCGCCTGAGTTTTTTTTTAACTTAATTAACTGGTTTTTGGCTGTAGTAACCGTTTGGCTATCGTTAAAAAACGTAAATTGAGAGATTTCTAATTTTAGCGATTTTAGCGTTATTAATGAAAGCTTTTTAATAAACGTTAGGTATTTACGAGATTTTTTACGGGTTTTTAAGTATTTTTAAAATCCGGGTCATTTTTCTACTTAATTAAATATTGGGTAAGTCCGTCGATTTTTCTTATATTAAAGATTTTTTCCGTTTTATATAATTATTCGTCCTTTATTTTTATATTATCTTATTTGATATGTATTTTGATGGTATCCATTACTAACTTAAACAGGGATATATAGAAAATTAGGTAGAGTTTGATTTCAGGTAGTATTTTTAGTTCATAGTTGTTTTTTAAAATTTTCTTAATAATTTTATAAGGGCTAATATATTTGAAGTCGAGTTTTTGACTTAGCGTTTTGTTTAGATATTTTTGATAACTAGGTAAATTATTGCCTCTTTTGAAAAAGTTAATTTCTTTAACCGTTTTTGGTTATAATATTCTTTTATTTAATTATATATGAATTCGAATTTTATTTTTATTTTAATATAATTACTTAGTGATTCTAACGTAAGAATAATTTTAACGTTAAGTAAACTTTTTTCTTATATTTTTTAATAAATTTTTAATATAAATCCAAAGTTAGTTGTTAACGGCGTTATCCTAATGTTTTCATACTAGCTGATATTTTAAGTTATTTAAGTTATTAATAATTTACTAATCTCATTATTGTGTTCGTAATTAATATATTATTATAAGTATATTTTTAACGTTTATTTTATCGTTTTATTTACCCGTTTGTTTGAGGTTGAAATACATAGGTAATTTATAATTTTAGTTAATCTATATTATTAAGTTTTGCTGAAATTTAAATGTAAACGTTATTCCTTTATCTGAAAGAATTTTATATGGTAATCCGTATACGTTAAAGATAGTTTTGAAAAAGATGTACGTTATTTGTTCGGCGTTGATATTTTCGTTATAAGGTAAATAATAAGAAATTTTATAAACCGATTAATAATTATAAAAGTACTGTTGCAATAAATGCTCGTTATTAGGTTTTTTTTAATAAAGGAAGTTTGGTAATAAAATTTATTATAATCGAATTTTATAGTTATTTCGTAATTGGTAACGGTTGTAATTTTCCGAATAGTTTATATCGTCGTATTTTTGCTTTGATATAGATATTATATTAGCGTAAGATTTTTTATATTATGTTTTTTATTATCGGGAAATAATAAATGCCTTAAAGGCGTTTTAAAGTTTTATAAATCTCTGGATGTTTATATAGTTAATGTTAATGTATATCTTGTACCAAGTTATGCGAACATTTTTTTAGGACTTATATTTTATTAGTTTGTTTTTATAAACCGTAGTTATCTATCTTGATTTTTTAATATATATTTAAAAATGCTGTTTATATTGTTGCAATTTATTGTAAGCGTAGTTCTTATTTTATGATAATATCGAAAACTGCATAATTAATTTTAACCTTTTTTTTCGAAATTTAGTCCTTTGTTAAAGGTATCGGTTTTACCGCTTTTTAAGTTTTTTCGGTATATGATAATAAAATCGTATTCCGCTAGCTTTTTTACATAACGAAGTTATCGTGCTATAAATTTTCAGGTTATGGTAAATCAGGTAAAATTTTTGTAATCCGTATAAACTTTAACTTAATATTAGTTACTTTTAAAAAAGGGTTTAAATTTGCGGAATATTTTAATAATAGCTATAAACTTTTAATCGGGAATTGTATAACGTAATTTAAACTTTTATAATTTGTAAAAAAAAAAAGAAAAAAAAATAACGGAGTGTAATATTCCTTAACTATTTCCTTATTCGATTACCGCGTTTAAAGCATAAGTTAACGCGTTGGTTTTTAGTTTGATTAGGCGATGTAAGTCGTATTTAATTAGTATTAACTAATTTATAATAAATTTCTTAATTTATTAAAACTGGTTTTTACGTTTTCGGTATTTATTAAAATTTTTCCTTTTTTTAATAAGTTTGTTTAAGGGTATTATTATCCGGCTAAAGTTTTTGATACATTTTCGATAATAATTAACGAATCCGGAAAAGGTTTATAATTTTTTAATTGTAATAAACTTTGTCTAATTTCGTACTATTGCGATTTTTTAGGGTCCATTTTGATATATCCGAAAGTAATAATATAATTTAAATATTTAAATTTTCATATATAGAATTAGCTTTTTTCCGCGTTAATTAATAAATTAGCGTTTAGAATTAATTGTAATATTTTGTGGATATATTTTTCGTATTACTTTTTGGTTTGTAATAAAATAAGAATATCGTCGAGGTAATATATTACCAAAATGTCGAAATGTTTTTTAAGAATATAATTAACCACACGCTGGAAAGTAACGGGTACGTTAATAAATCCTATAAAGGTAACGAAGTACTTATAAAATCTGTATTTAATCCGGAATAATAATTTTTATTTATAGCTTTTTTTAATTTAATTTAAGTTATATCTATTTTTAAAGTCGAAAGCGGTAAATTACTATGCTTTATAAAAAGGATTTTTTATCTTATTAATTAAAGGTAATAACATTCGATTTTTAACTATAATACTTTTAAGTTGTTAATAGTTTTTAACTAATTGTAATTTTCCGTTTTTCTTAAGTATAAAAAAATAAGGTATCTGGTTGGCAAATTTAAAAATTGAATTTTTTTAATCGATTTTCTAAGTATTCCTTAAACGCGTATACTTTTATTTTCTTAAAGTTGTAAATGGGATAAAATTTAATTAATGCTTTTTTTAGGATAATTTTATAAATTTATTCGTTATGCTTTAGTAATTTCGTTTCGAATTTCTTTTTAAACAATCGCTTATATTTATAGTATTATGCTAATATATTAGTTAAGTTTTTTAACTTTTTGACCTATTGTTTATGGATCGTTATTTAATTGTTATAATTTCGTTTTAATCGTAATAATAATGCGTCGTATTTTTTAATAATACTTAATTTTTTTATCGCGTTTTTATAGGTAATAAGGTATTTATTATATCCTTCTGTCGGTATTTGTCTTTATTTTCGATTCAGTATTAAAATTTTTGTTTTTTTTTCATATTTATTGTTAGGTTATAAAACGAATTTTACCTAGTTAGTTTTTTAATCAATTAAGAGGTTATCCTAGCGTAACTATATTTTTTTGAACATTATATCGTAATTTCCTAACGGTACGATATGAAAATTAATTATTATATTTTTTCCTAAAACAAAAATATTAAGGTAATTAATTTCGCGGGTAATTTTTTTATCAGAAAAAATAGTTAACCTTCGGCGGTATTCGCAATATAAAGGCTTTTTTAATATTTTCATAATAATTTAAGTCGGTTAATTACTTTAAGTATAATATAATTACCTTTTAAAGTTCCGTTATTTACCGTAAAGATATATTAATATATTTTAATCCGTATTTTTAAAATAGTAAGGGTTATCGTTATCCTTTATTACTTTTAAAACCTTTTTTAGAAATTTTTTCGTTTCTTTTAGGCTTTGCTATTTTACGGTCTTTCTATAAGTAGTTTTAGTTTTTTAAGCCTTATTTAAATTATCGTACCTAGCCATATAACTAATTAATTTTATTTTATAAATATTTAATATGTTATTTTTATTATTTCGTTCGTTTTTTAATGCGTTAATTCGTTATCCGAATCGTTAATTAATTATTTATAGCTGTTATATATATCGGTGTTATCGTTGTATTTAGCTTTTTAAGTTTTTAAGGTAATTGTTTTATATTTCGAATAACTTTTTATTAACGTATTCCGGTATAATATCTTTTAAATTAAGATATTATCATAAGTTATTTTTAATTACCCATTGTTTATTTAAGTTTATAATATATATTAATCGTATTTAGAGTTTTGTAACAATCTGTTAGTAATATTTAATAATTATTTTTTAAATAAGTTTATTTTCTGTTTAGTAGTTATATGTTTCGAAATAATAGAAAATATTTATTTATAGGTATTATATTTTTTAAGTTAATTCTATACGGCCGTTTTTTCGTTTATATCCTTTTAACGGTTAATAATACGAAAATACCGGTATTATTATTTATCGTTTTTATTGTTTCTATTTTATTTAAAAAGTCGAATATTTTTCTAGCTATAGATATAATACGTTCATGGATAAAACCTTTTTATTTTTTATGATTAGGGTATTATTATTATCGATAATGAAAAGTATGTATTCGTTTATATTAATCCGGGGTTTTTGAGTAATATGTTTCCATTTATTTTTGGTATTTTTATTGTTATTTTTTAATTATTTAAGCTGTTCGTCGTTAAGCTTTTTCCTGATTTTTTCGTAAGAGTGGTTACGGAAATTTTTCCTCTTGAAATTTTTGTTATTATTGGAATGATTGTTATATTGTAGCTTGAAATAGTTTTTTATTTTTTAATTAGGTCTGTTATATTTTTATATAAGAAGGTTCTAAAAGGCTCCTTTTGTGTCGAATTATAGCGAAAGTTTTCCTACCTTGATTATTTTGGTATTGCTTTGTAAGTATCCGAGTTTATAACTTAACTTGCCGAAGTTTTTTAAGCGATTTAAATTAATGTATTTTATAGCCTATTTTATCGTAATTCCAGTATTTGATTTATCGTACTTTTTATTATTAAATAATTTCGATTTTCATAGGTTCTGGTTTTATTCTCTACGAGGTATTACCTTTTTTAAGGGTACCGGTATTCGCTAAGTATTTAAGCTTGTTATTATTTCGGATAGTTATTTTTGGGGTAAATCGCTTTTATTGTTTTTATCGTCGTTTAAACTATTAGTTATAGATTTTAATAACTTTTTCAATATATTTATTAAAGATAAATATTCGTTTTCCTTAAATTATTTCGTTTTTAACGTTATTCTTATATTTTTTATAAAATATATCGATTAAGGTTTTAAAGTTAACGGCGTACTTGAATGCTAGTTTTTTTACTTAAAGTCGAAAATCTTTTCCGTTAAAAATTTTTCTTCGTCCGAATTGCAAATATTATAACGAAGTTTATTTTTACAATTAATATAAAGGGAAAAGATTTCGTTAATTAAATTTTCCCAATTGTTGTTTACATTTTTAAAATAAGTTCGTATAATAAGTTTGAATTATTTAATAGTGTTTTCCGTAAAATATATTTTTATAACGAAAATTAATTTAGGTATGTCCTTAATATTCGAAAAACGTAAATAAATACGTATATAAATAAGAAAAATCTATAAATTTTTTTTACTGTTATAAAGTTCCAGCTTTTTAAGTTTTATTTAAATAACGATAGTTAGTTCCATTAAAGTAATTTCGACCTAATTCCTAAATCGTCGACTTTCCCTTTCCAATTTATAGATACGAACTTAAAATTATTAAGTAAAATTTTTCTAAATAGTAATCGATATTTTCATAATATTAAATATTACTTAGAATTTAACTATATTATTAAATAAAATATTATAACATATAACGGTTAAGTTAATTAAATAATTATTCAACCTAAACGGATAAGTTTATATTAACAAAAATACTATAAAAAGTTAAAAAAATATTTAATTATATTTCATAATATTAAAGGTATTTTAAGTAATAGAATTATATTACTAGCTATTGTTATTTTAATTAGGAAATTTAACGAACGCATATATTTAAATATTAATACGTTAGTCGAACGTTTTTCGTTTGACCGATAATCGAACATAATCAAGTCGACCAGGTTCGACCAACTAAATTTGGCGTAATCAAACGATTCCTACGCGACCAATAATCGAACGTGGTTAAACCGATCAAATTCGACCAGCTATATCACGTAACCCTGCAGTCGGAATTGTCTAGGTCTTGTCCCGACCGTCCTTCCAAGCCTCTGACGTGCTAGGTCCTAACACGGTATATCACATTTATATAAACGGGCTATCGGGAAAAAAAAGGACCAAACCGTCGAAATCGCTATACGCTTTTATAGAGCTACTAATCTTAACGTCCTATAAACTAATATAATACCCGCTTTATAATACCACTTAAATAATTTCTTAACTATCATAATAAACGAATCACCGAATAAACTAATACTTAAGTTTTAATATAAAGTAACGATAAATATATAAAACGAAAAACAAGTTAATTTTAAATAAGGTTATAAATATCGTAAAAAAAACCACGGTCGAAAAACGGCTTAAATAGTTAATATTACTACTATACTCGACAAAAGAAATACGATAGCTAATATACCCTACCGAAATTTAAAGAAAAAACAAACCCGTATACCTTAAATTATATCAAAAATAGTACTTATCAAATTAACCTCAGCGGATATAATTATGTACCTAAACGAAACCTTTCCAAATCGTCAAAACGGTTAAAAACCAAATATATAAGTTAAATTTCTTTTATAATTAAAAAGTTTACCTAATCGTTTTAATAATACAGCTTTACAAATCAAAATAAGAGAAAAACTTATTTAATAAGAAGATACTTAAACAGAACCACTTAACGGTAAAAAGCGATAAATAAAAATAGGAGGTCGACGGTATTATTAATTATAAAATTCATTAATATTAAAAAAACCCATTAATTAATAATCTCGTCAAATAAACGAACCATATAATTAAAAATAACAAATAACGGTTTAAAAACAACCTTTTCGTTACGGTTAACAAAATAATTAATAAATACAAATTAAAACACCCAAACGACTAACTAACTCAATATCCATAAAAAAAAGCTTAATCCGCGTTAAAAATATTAACACGTTAAACGACAAATACGTAATCGCATCTTTTGTGTAAAAAAAAGGTACTAACGGACAATAATATATATATTCACTTAAACATTTCCTTTTATTTATTAACATTTACATAATTTCTTTTTACGTTAATATATTTTAATTTAAAATTTTAACAAAGTTTATATTACAAGTTACACATAACAGTTAACCGTTAATATCTTCTTTAAAAAGCTTTACGTTTATTTTTGAAATATTATTGTTAACCTTAAAAATTCCGAATATTTAAAAACGTTTTCCTACCAGAAATTTTAAACTCTTTTTTTCTAGTTTGGTAATTATTTTTTACGTAAATAAATAATACCCCGTTTGCTTAATTATTCTCATTGTTAAACCTAATAAAAGTTCTATTTTCTATACCTCTTAAAACGTTCGGCATAATAATACGTTCGTAATAACTAACAAAAAAACGGCATGAAACTAATCCTTACTATATCTCAATTCGGCACTTAATAATTTCGAAAAGAAATTTAATTTATTAAATCGAAAAATTCTTAAAACGGATCTAACTCGAATAAAATAAAAACTGACTATTAGCATAAATAAAATAAGGGAAATTTTGCTAACTTTAACAACATAATAATAATCCGTAATAAAAATGTCCCAACCAAAGAATCTAAATAAAAATAGCGTTTAAACAAACGATAATCCCGTTTAATCGGAGAAGGAATTCGATAACCTTATAATAAATCAAAATAACTAACCGATTATTAAAAAAGCCGATACGATAATAATAATAATATGCGAAAATAAGGTTAAGATTATTAAAACCGTTCTAGTTTTTATAAAGATACTTATAACTACTAACATATTTACATTTAAAAAACACGGCGGCTTTAATAACTTAAACGGATTAAACGATAAAAATAATAACCTTCCCAAAAGTTAAACTTTCGATAACTCTATCGATAATAAGGTGACGATCGCCGGAATTACTTATAATGACAAAATCGTCCTTAACGGTAAACCCGTAAATCAAACGCACGAAAATTTATTCGATAATAACAACATAATTATTAAACCTCCTTAAAATAAAAAGATTATCCCGACCAAAAAGTTAATGCCAGTAAGAAAAAAACTAACCCTTTATTAAAAGCTTAAAAAAGTACATTCGCTTATTAGAAATTAATTCCTTGTTTAAAAAATCTAAAAAATCGTTATTATTATTATCTCCTAATAACAATAACAAATTGGACGAAAGAAATAACTGTAAAAAAATAATTAACCTAACTATTTTCCATATAAAAAGTAACGAAAAATACGGTAAAAAAACTCGCCTCCTAACGAAATAAACAAAAAAATCGATATTTTCGTTAACAAATCCTCGTAAAAATCTTTTACGGAATATCCTTATTTAAAATCTATCGGAAATATCGTAAAACGCGCTTATAAAACCTATAAATACAAAAAGATATATAACAGCATACTACCGTCCAAAACGGCTATTATAATTATAAAATTTTACGACTTAAAAACTTATATTAATAATAATATCAAAAAATACCTTGTGGCAATAAATCGTTTAAACTTATACCAAATTAAATATATAATAACAGACACTACCGTTCTACCTAACAGTAATAACGACATTAATAGCAATATATTCGCGCTAATAAAAGACATTCGCAGCATTAATAAACGCTTTAATAAAAAAGTAATTATTAATACCATAAAAATTACCCCTATCAATATAAGCGTAGTTATCTAAATTATTAATAATAACATTAATAATAAAATCGACAACAAAATCGTAAAAGCATTTATGATAATTTGTCAGCAGATGTGTTGCACTTGATCTGTGGGCTAGTGTCTTGATTCCTGGTTGCCTACTTATCTGCAATCTGGGGGGGAGAGCAGCCAGATATAGCTGCTTCCTGCTTTGTTCCTGCAATCCTAGGGCCACAAACCAAGCCCTTTCAGAAAATCACCTCAACTGCTCACATAATTTATGTTAAGATTACCACTATTACTAAAAAGGTGAAAAGAACGTCCGATTAAATAATTACCTTAAAAAATGTCCTACGTAAACTAAATAAAATCGAAAACTTCCTTAAAAATACGTAAAAGGAAACGACTACGAATATGCGTTATTCATTAAAAAAGGTAAAATTTCGTCATAATTTACATACGCTTAATAAAATACCCCGAGCAAATAATTAAAAAACGCGAAAAAATTACATTTGGTTTCACGAATACAATTACGAATACGCGTAGTTCGTTAAAAAAAACAAAAATTTTCCGATAAGTTACATACACTTAATAGAACGCCCGTACAAAAGAAGTCAAAAGCGCGAAAAAATTAGAGTTAATTTTATAAATAAATAATAAACGTTAAGATTTAATTTAAAGCAATTAGAATTATTTAACCTAATCGTAATATCGTACCTTATACGGTTATCTCTTTATATAATAAGGGGCATTTATTAAAAGTTACACAATCACTATTAAAATAACCCATTCTTTAAATATAAATAATTATATAATTCTTTTAAATCTTAAATAAAAAAAAAACAAAATAATTATATTTTACACAATGATACGCATCTTATTATTAGTTACTTATAACTAGAAAATCTTTGCTTATACTTTTACATTATGTTTTGCAACTATCTTAACAACTATCACATCTCCTTTATAAGTCTTAACAGCTAATATAATTTTCTAATACTAATTCTCTTCTTCTTATATATATTAAATTAAATTAGTTTTTAAAACTTTATACACTTTAAGTTATTTCTAACATGAAAACTTAAAACCTAAATTAAGCTAAATATTTTTAACTATATTTATAGCAAAGAAATATAACAATATTAAAATAGTAATCTTCTTATTATAACATTATTAATTATATTAATAGTACTTTTTAAATAATAAATACTAGTAAAAATTAATTTATTTTATTTAACTTTAATACTTTAATATTATAATATATAAAAACCGTTTCTAGTTTACGAATAAATTCCGATAGGTTAATTCGTTATTTCGTTAAAGTATTTATGTTTATCTTAACGTATTTTTTACCTTTATTTGAAATATAAATATCGTTATTTTAATTTCGTTATAAAAATAGTTTTTAATTTTTAACTTATAATTACTACAATAATAATTATAAAAAGTAACCTTTTTAATTACTAAATATGTAGGCTTTTCAAATGTTATTCCCTTTATCTTTCCGACTTGGTTTAATTTTAAGATAATACCTTAATATCATGATTTAAAAAATCCGTTTTCGATTAGGTTTTAAGTGAACAATAAAATTAACCATAACGTGCTACACTACCGAGTCGCGGCTCCTCCAGAGTCGCGCGTTTTTAGGCATCTTTTAATAATAAATTCATAGTAGTTTAGTATAAAACATTAAATCGATCAAAATTAATCGGAATTTCTTTTTCTTAAACGTATTTACAGCTTTTTTACAAATACGCGCATTATATTTAAATTTACTATAAATGTTATATTTTCTTTCTTTCGTTTTAACCTTTTTACGACTATTATTTTGAGCCGTTATAGGCTGTACTATTTTACCACCTTTTTTCTCCGTTAAAAAGATTTATCTTATTTATGTAATAAATATTCCTTTATTAAAGACCTCTATTGTTAATCTTTCAAGATTTAATTTTAATAATGTTATTTTCGCGAAATTAAGCGGCCTTTTATGTAAAAAAAGTACTTTTAAACTTAAATACTCGATAATTTTCAGCTAAAGAAATAATGTATTTAATAATACTTAGAAGTGAATCACCTTAGTAATTTTCAATGCTTCTTTACAAATACCATCCTTATTTTTTACTTTATAAATAATTTTAAATATTTCTGTAAAAAGGAACATAAAACCGGCGGAAATTAATAGGAAGACTGTTAACGTCAGTACAATTGAAGAAATTTTAATTTCGAAAAAAACGTTATTAAAATCGTATAAAAATAACTTCAAGTTTCGAGAAACCGAATATAATATAATCGAAAGTTATAATAATTTAACCGCGTTATAAAAATCGTAAAAAAGATGGTTTTGATAATATAAATAAGATAATATAATATTAAACTTTCCATATATAACGAATAAATATATTTTAAGATAAGGTGATACAATACGTTAAATAATTAAAACCGATATAGGAAACTACTCGGGTATACAAAATATAATACTTAATTAATAATGTAAAATTCTTCGAATTTTATCTAATAGTAATTGTCGTAACCGTCGAAAATGAAGAAACGTTTTCAACTTTTCGTACGCATTCGATTATATTTATTACAACGCTAGATTTATTATAAACTTGCTTTATTCTTTATTCTTTATTTAAGTATTTATATTTTATATTTTTTCGAACCGATTATTAATTAATAATAAGTTATTACAACATTAAAACTAAAAGTTATTTTTACCTATTATAATAATAAATATGTTTTTTAAAGTTTAAAATTTAATTAGTTAAATATATATAAATTTTGTATATTAGATTTATTTAATCTTTTTTCGTTCTTCGATATTAATACTTACTATAATCGTTATTATCAAAAGCTTTATTCGAAATATACTTTTATTGAAACTCTAAGTATTCTTTTTTCCTACTGTAGTATTTTATGAAATCCTATTAGTTTTTCGTATAATGTCTTTTAATAATTAACTTCCTGATTTATACGCGTTTAAATTGTCTTTTGCCGTTAATAAATCTTAAATTTTAATTAGCTTTATCGCATTTCAAAACGCGTTATACAACTAATAAATTTATAATTTTTTTGACGCATTAAAACGGGACAAAAAAGGCTTATATATCGATAGTGAAAATTTAGTCGACAAGAAATTTCTTTCAGTCAGCGACAATTTTCGCAAATTAGAAACGGTATCGGCTCGGAAAGATTTACCGTAAATTCAATCTTTTAAAATAAATTTAAAGCAGTTATAAATAATATATAACGTTTGCATTTAAGTTGCAAGTTATTTTATTTTACTTTAATAGTTAAAGTTATCTTAACTTCCTTTATAAACAGTTTTATATTATCGTATTTAAAATAAATTACTAAAATTAAGTAGTTAAAATAGTAAAAAAGGGGCAACTTGGTGGTATATGCAGCTCGGTGGTCTAGTACGTTAATATTAATATATATTTCCAAAGTATTTCGAGTAAGTTTAGAGCGTTTATAAATAACTTTCTTTTAAATGTATATACAATTACTTAATGAATTATTTTCACTTAAATCGTTTTATTAAAATAGGAACTTGGGAACAAATTTTATATAAGTTATAATAGAAATAATTATTATATAACGTACTATATAAGCGAGCGTAATATATAATTAAGCGTAATATTTTTAACAATTTGTAATAATAAATATAAATAAACTGATAACAGTTTATCACATTAATTAAAATTAATCTAATTTTCTTTGCTAAACGTATTTATAATTTTATTATAAGTACGCGCCTTATATTCGGGCTTATCGTAAAAACTATACTGTTATTTTGTTCTCGTAACCTTCTTATGGCGAGTATCTTTAACTATTATTACCTTTAATTATTTCTTACTCTTTTTCTTTTCGGTTATAAAAGTTTATTCTTTTTACATAATAAGTTTCTTTTAATAAAAATTTTACTTTTAATTTTACTATATTAAAACACAGTATATTTAGTTTTACGTAATTACGCGGCTTTTTATTTAAGGAAAGTAATTTTATATTACAATGGTAATTAATATTTATTTAAAACATTAACTTCTTTAATAATTCTTATTAGTATATTACTTTAATAGTTTTTAACCTTTTTTTATTAATACCGTTTTTATTTTATTAATTTTTGATTATTTCGAAAAAGCTTTATAGGTGGGAAAATGGAGCATAAAGCCGGTAGAAGTTAATAAGAAAACGGTCGACGTAAGAAAGTTTTAATTTTGGAAAAAACAACGTTAAAATCGAATAAAACGAAATTAATTTTCGTAAATCTGAATATAATATTACCAGATATTTTAATAGTTTTAAACGCGTTGTAAAAACTGATAACAAATTTCTTTTTTTAGTAATATAAATAGAATAACATTATATTAATCTTAAGATATATAACGAATAAATAAAATTTAAGAAATAAAGAAATACGTTAAAATAATTAAACTTTATACGAAAATATACGAGTTTGTAAAATTTAAGAATATCGTAATTAATGTAGTATTTTTCGAATTTTATCATATAATAATTTATATAACCGTTAAAAATAAAAAACGGTTTAAATGTTTTATATACGTTTAACTATATTAATCGGACTATTTAACTTAGTTTAAACTTAATTAATTTAGTATTTAATTATTACTGATTACAATTTTGAGTCGGTTATTAATAATATAATATTATGGAATTAAACGATAAAATATTTAGTTCTTATTTTAATAGTAAACAACGATATAATCTAATTTTATATATTATTAATTTACTTAATTATGATTTATTTCTTCTTAAGTTTATTTAAATTTTTCACATTTTTAGTATTAATAATTATTATATTCGTTATTATAAGAAACTTTATTTAAAGTTTACTCTCGTCGTAATTATAAACATCCTTTTTTATAATATCGTATTTGGCGATAATAACTTAAATAATCTTAAATTACTTCTATAGTATTTCTAATTTTTATTTAATGTTCTTTAATAATTAACTTTTCGATTTAAACGCGTTTAAAAGTTTTATTACCGTTTAATTAAATTAAGCACTTATTTAATCCTAATACATTTTACGACGCGTTATATAAATAACAAATACGCTATATCTTTAATATATTAACGCCGGTTAGGAAAGGTTTACGTATTTATATCCAAAATACGATCGATAATCGAATTTTTTAATGGTCGGTGATAATTTCCGTAAATTAATTATAATATCGGTTCAGACCTATTTCTTGATAAAACGGTATATTAAGGTAAATAATAAGTCTTTGCACATAAAATCAATCTTTTTTGGAATTAAGTTTTAAGTATTTTTTTAACCTAAATTGCTAAGTTTATTCTCGCTTCTTTTATAAGGCGTTTCAAAATATTTTTATTAAAAATAACCTAAGACTCCACCGAACTAATTGCCCTAGCAATAAATAATTTTAAAAATAAGATCAATTAACTCTTAACCATAGGCTTCATAAATCGAATAAAAAATATAAAGTATAAGTTATGGTCATGAACGATAAATAATAATGATATATAATAATTTAAAAGTAGTAACAACTATAAATTAAACTATAAAATAGAAAAATATAATAATAAATATTATATATAACATTATAACAAAATAGACTGCCTTAAAGTTACTACAGTTAAAGGCTATATATATATAATTAATGCTAATATTAAATAATTTAATACTTAAATACTGAATAAATATAATTATATTAATAGTTAATTATAATACGTAAAGTTAGTTACAATTTAAGAAAATTACTTAAAATTTATTATTTACAGATATAATGCTTACGTGTATAAAGTTTAAGTTAGAGATATAAATAAATTAATTTAAAATTAATTTATTACAGTATATATTATTATATAATATATAAGTTATTACATATGTTGCGCTTAATATTGTAGCTTTAAACAGTTATTAAATTAAATTCCAAATAGAAAAGTTTAAAGTAGTTATAATACTTTTCTTTCAGTATTAAATTTTAAATTTTTATAATTCTTTTTATAATACTACTATTCCTTATTATTATCTTTATAATTTTTAAAATTAGTTAAAATGACTATATATCCCTTATTAAATTCGTATATCGAGTTAATATTAAGTGCAATTTAATGCTATATACGCCGTTTTGTTGCAACTATGTCTGTTAATTTATTCTTTAGTTTTATATATCGCGCGTTTTGGTGAAAATCCGGATTCATTACTAGGGCAATTCATTAGATGGGTGTTATAACCTAACAGGCTTAGGCCCTCTCAAACGGTCGGGACGTCAGGAAAGTAGCTCCGACGTGGGGCTAAAACGTTACGTGACCGGCTCAAAGGGCTTAAGGGACTTGGCACCTAAAGCTAGTTAAGCAAAAAAAAAAAAAAAAAAAAAAAAAAAAAAAAAAAAAAAAAGACCACTTAAAGGATTTAAAAAGCTTAAAGATTTAAGCCAGTTAAGTTTGTTAAGCTAAGCTTAAGATATATATATTCGTCAAAACTTGTAATTATAAAAGCGATAATGTGCAATATAATTTCGTTATTTAAAATACTTTTAATATTACGAAACGTAATTAAGTTATCGTTTGATTATTTAAATTCTTATAATATTTTACTAATATAAACCCGTACGTTTAAGTTTAATAGTTAGTTAATTAGTTTAGCCGTTATACGTTATAAGCTTTTATTTAGTAGTACCGTTAACCTTTAAGTAATTAATATTATTAAAGTATTGACTAGTAATTCCGAAACCGCTTTTTAATAATTTTAAGTACGTATCCGAACCTTAAAAAAGGAACTTTAGTAATTCGCCGCTTAGATAGTAAGTGCTATTTTAATAATTACTATTACCAAGATAAAACCCAAAAAACCGGAACTTTACAATAGCAAAAAAAACTTATAGGTTTTTTTTTACTTAAGTACGCGTTTATTTACGCTTTTTAAATATCGATAACGTCCCGGATCGAATTTTCGCCGTAATTATATGTTTTACAGGAGACGTAGTAAACTTGTTTAAATTTATTATAAGAGATTACCTGGAAAATATCGAAACCGATAGGGAAAATTTTATTAATAACATTTTTTCAGCGTATATCAATTTCGAAAATAAATTTAATTTTAATTTTGGCAACTCCGATAAAAAACGATTTACGGCTTAGATAACTTTCACTTTAAATAGAAAAATCTTACGTTTAAATATGGTATTATTTTTAAAACTTTAATCGTCAAAACCGGATAAGGAGATAAGAAAGAAAAGATATTAATCGATATATTTTATAAAGGATTTAAGGACGACGTTAAAGATAAAATAATTTAAATCGAACGATTTATTACTTTAGATAAGTATATTACAGAAGTTATTAAAATCGATAATTAATAATTTAAATAACGATAAAAAAAATTCACAAAAATAAATATTTGGAATAATAATAAATTTAAATACTTGGTAAATATTAGTATAACTAGGAAATATAATACTTTGTACGGGACGGAATTAGGATAGATAAAAATTAAAACTATTTAACAAAACGTACGACGTATTAAATGTTAGAATTCTAGTAAAATAAACTTTAAAACATCTTAATATAAATGATTTAAAGATTACGACAAAATAAATCTTAAATTTTAATAGTTATAAGATAATTTTTAAATAATTTAAAAAGAAAAACTTTTATTATAATATAACGCGGAATAAATTTTATAAACTTTTTAAACGCGGAAATATAACAAAAATTAAAAACAAGTAAATATTTTTTGAAGTCAAAGTTTAATAATATCTTAAAAAACGATAAAAGCTTATAAAAAACATTTTTACGAAAACATTACTAAAAGAATATAACGACATATTATTTAAATAATAAAAAAAATGGATATAAAATATTAGGGATGGATTGAAATTGTTTATCCTGGAATTCTAAGTCGTTATAGACGGATATATGCCCTTTATTATCGACGACAATAATATCCAAACTATAAGGAATGGAAATACTTCATTTATTTACAGATCTTATATATAATCCAAAAAATTAACTTTTTTAATAAAATGGGAAAAAACAAAAACGATAAATAATAATATCGACATTGTTGTATCATCGGTCCTTAGAAAAATATTAATTAAAGGGTAACCGCAAGGAATTCACCGGAAGGAAGATAATATCTACAAAAAAATCTTTTTTATTGTTTCGAGTGGTACGATTATTAAATATTATTAACAAATTACTAAGGAATTATAAATACGTTTAAAATATATTACCGATTTTAAAAAATAATAAACTATTAAAAACAATATTTAGTAATATAACAATCTTGGAGATACCATACTAAAATATGTTAGTAGGAAATTATTTAAAATATAAAATAATTATTTTAACGATTTAAAAGTTTAAGTACAATAATAATTTCGATATATATAATAATTATAAGGAATTAACTAATAATTAAAACGTAAGTTGAAAAATCACAGGATGAAATAAAATAATAATAAAATAGTATTAAATAATTACAAGACGAAAACGAATAAAACGATAAACGAATTTACCAATTCGGATACTTAAAAAATAAAAGCCATTTATAAGAAAACCGTAAAATGGTTAAATTTTAAAAAAACAATATAAGTTTTTTAAAAAAGGCTTTAGCAATAATAAAAAATAAGGATAATTTTATTATTTTAAAAAAATGAATTAAAACATTTTAATATACCGTTATGGTAACAACGGAGCTTTAAAAAGTAATTATATTATATTTAAAGTAATTAATGAACTTAGATTACTATAAAAGTACAAAAAAACCCTTTATATTACGAATATCGCTGAAAGTTAACCATTTCTTTACGATAATGGAAAAATTATACGAGAAATTAATTACTTCGCTATTTATATCCCAGTAAAAAATATAACAATTAATTTCGATATCGTACCATTAGGGAATTACGACATAATTTTAAAAAAAAATATAATTACGCTAATATAACCCTTTAATCGATTAAAATATTAATTAGGTAAAATTTTTTTTCACAACCTAACGATAAGTACATAAAGAAATAACGATAAAAATCTTAATACTTAATCGAAAATAACGACGAATACCGGTATAAAAATACGATAAATACCTTTTTACCTATAAAAATATAACATAAAAAAAATAAGTACTACAAAAAATATATAACGTATTAATACTATTATTAAAATAAAATTATAACAATTAAATAACGATTTATAATAATAACCTGAAAAATTAAAAAAAACTAATTAACGTCCTACTATAATACCATAAATATAAACGCTTATTCCGAAAAAAACTCGAAACGAAATTACCGGAACATAACGGATAAAATTATAAAATTATCTTAAAAAAGGAAATATTTATTAAGTTTTATCCCATTTATAATCTTAACGAAATAAAATTACATACATTTAAAAAATACTTAGAAAATCAACTTAAAGAAAGATAAATTCGCTTATTAAAATTACTAACTAAATACAATATAATTTTCGTACTTAAAAAGAATGGAAAATTACGATTAATATAAATTACCGATAACTTAAGAATATTATTATCAAAAATCGAATACTATTACCGCTAATTAGTAAAATAGAAAATCGCGTCCACGGAATACAGTAATTTACCGCTTTTAACCTTAAAAATAAATACAACCTAATTTAAATTAAAAAAAGTTACAAATGGAGAACAATATTTCGGACTAAATACGACCTTTACGAATATCTTGTTACCCTTATAAAATTTACCAACGCACTTATTACCTTTCAGCATATAATTAACTATATCCTCTGAAAACATTTCGACATTATTGTAATCTGCTACCTCGACGATATCCTTTATTCTTTTAAAAACTAAAAAACAATACGAAAAGTACGTTTACAAAATATTATAATTAATATAAAACGCCAACTTATTAATTAACGTAAAAATAAAATCAATTCCATATATAAAAAATTAAATACTTAAACTATATCATTACTCTCGGATATATCAAAATAAACCTTAAGAAAATCATAGCAATACGAGATTAAATACGGCCCGTTATAATTTAAAAAAATGTAAACTTTTTTTAAATTCGCTAACTATTATTAAAAGTATATTAAAATTTTTAACCGGATAATAATATCCTTAAACAAACTTACTTAGAAAGGGGAAAAGTTTTAATAAACGTTAAAAACGGAAAAAACCTTCTAACAAATTTAAATATTATTACAAATTAACTAATACTAATTATGTACAACTTAAATCGTCTAATAAAGCTAAAAATTAATACGCTCAATTATACGTTAAACGTAATAATCGGATAACGAAATACTTAAAATATATTACACCCCGTTACTTTTTTTTTATAAATTACAAAAACTTAACTTACGTTATATTATTCCTAAAAAAATTCTTAATTATTATTAAAATATTTCACGAGTTTAAACATTTTCTTAGAAGTAATTAACATGAAATTAAGATTTATACGAATTATAAAAGTTTTGCCTAATTTATTACGACTAAAAAACTTATAATATAATAATTTCGTTGTGAAAAAAAAATAGCGGAATACGACTTTATTATTATTTATAAAAAAGGATTAAAAAACGGAAAAATTAATGCTTTTAGTAAACGACCGGACCTAAAAGGAAATAATTAAAATTAATTATAGAATTTTCGATACCATTACAAAAAAATGGTTACGCTTATAATAAATTACAATAATACGGGTAACAATTTTATATATATATCAGAAAATTAAAAAATATAATAATAACTTATCAAAAAAATAAAAAATCGGATAAAATATAAATCTTAAAAAAATATTAAAAAGATCTTGTACGAAAAATATACGAATATTAATAATACGAATACTTAGGGATACGTAAAACCTTAAAACGTTTTTAACGCGTATACTATTTCCTTAAAATAAAAAAATGTAATATAAAAAGTTAGACGTTAATGCGATATCTACTTTAAAGCAAAAATACGACAATATAAGCCATATAGAAAACTATAACCATTATTAGTTATAAAGTAACTATGGGATTTTATTACAATAAATTTTATTATTAAGTTATTTTTATTAAAAGACCTAACTACGGCGTATATTACGATAATATTTTAATAATCGTTAATCGATCTACAAAATTCTCATATTTTTTCATCTTACGACGAAAATAGGAAGGCCGAATAAATAATATACGTTGTTTAAAAACGTTTTTAACGTATATAAATTACTATATAAAATTATTTTAAATAAAAGTATAACGTTTATTTTTAAATTTTGGCGAAACTTAATAATATAAATCGGCCTAAATCATAAGTTATTTAATACTTTTCGATTTTAAACGGATAGATAAATAAAGCGACAAAATTAAACATTAATAACGTATTTGTGATGTTATATTAAATATGGATAAAATAACTGAGTTAAAAAGTTATTAATAATTTAGGTAGCTTATAATACCAGTTATCATAAAAGTATTAAAATAACTTTATTAATAATTAACTTTAGATTTACCCCGGAAATTTACAAAAAAGTATAAAAAGGAGATTTATTTAACGTTAAAGCTATTTTTATGTCAACATAATTTAAGTAGTTACATTAAAAGATAAAAATAAAACTCGAATTCGTATGAAATTAGATAAAATAGTATTATAACCGGAAACGGTTAAAAGGATTAATTTTTTAAAAAAAAGAAATGGTTTACCTACTTATTAAAAATATTTAGATAAAGCGTTCAAGTTAGAAATTCGACTTTAGGTATATCGGACCGTATAAGGTTATTAAGAGAATTTTTAAAAATAATTATTAGTTAGAATTATTACTTAAGGTTAAATTCTATCTAATTTTCTATATATTTTTGTTTAAGTTAGTAGCGGATACGATTAAAGTATATTAACTAAAATAATATAAAAATAAAGGAAAAATAGGCGTACGAAATAGACAGAATTCTTGATATAAAAAAGATCAATCGATTTACCTAGTATTTAGTTAAATAAAAAAGTTACTTAAATTCTGAAAATACCTAGGAATCCGTAAAAAAACTTATAAATATTTAACGATTATTAAAAAGTTTTTATTAGTAGTAGCGGGCGCGCTTTAGTTAACGTTCGATTAGTTAGTAATGTCGATATTACCTTAGTTAATCGGATCTATATTTTATGTCGTTATAGATATTACGAGTTTTAATTATTTTTGCTTAATTTTTAAACCTTCGAATTTTTCTATCGCTTTCGTATTTTAGATATTACGGCGAAATATTTTAATATTACGAAAATGAAGGAGTCGTTTTTGTTTTTGCAAACGATTTAATTTATTCGTAATAGCCCGTAAGGTTTTTCGGGCTTATTCCTTTTTTTATTTTAAATAGTTTTTTTCGTTCAGCAGTTTTCGGTATTTAATCCTAAAGGGATTAAAAATATGGTAAGGATTTCCGTATTAAGTGTAATAGGCATATTTTATAAACTTTCGAGTTATTTTATAAGATACGTTTTTCTTTTTATAACGAGAGCAGGAAGGTATGGTAAAATTAAAACATTTAATACGTTTTAAAAGAGCTAAAGCGTTAGCACGTTTCCGAAAACGAAATTTTTTAATACGACCGGATATAGTAAATATGAGGAAGGGAAGTTATTTACTAGAAATAACTAACGAAAAGTTCGATTGTTAGGGATAAAGATTTTGGAAAAGGGGAAATCGTATTATGACTTAATAGGTTTAGGTTTTTCTAAACGGTTGGGACGTTAGGAAAGTAATTCCGACGTAGGGTTAAAACGTTATGTAACCGGCTTAAAGGGTTTAAGGGATTTAGTACCTTAAATTAATTAAGTAAAAGAAACGATGTAAAGGATTTAAAAAGCTTAAAGGTTTAAGTTAATTAAGTTCGTTAAGTTAAGCTTAAGATATATATATTTATTAGAACTTGTAGTTAGAAAAGCGATAGTTTGTAATATAATTTCGTTACTTAAGATACTTTTGATATTACGAAACGTGATTAAGTTATTTTTTAATTGCTTAGATGCTTATAGTACTTTGCCAACATAAACCCGTACGTTTAAGTTTAATATTTAGTTAATTAGCCTAGCCGTTATAGTGGGGTCCCAGGTTAGACGATTAAAGATAAACAGGTAAAATAGTTAAAAAAGCGTTACGCTCGCTTATATATTACGTATGCCTTTATAGTACCTTATATTAATACGAAAGTTACTACGTCATTAATAATGATTTTATATTTAAAATAAATATAATCTATAATTCGCCATATTTTAGCGTTATTATACTTTTTACCCAATAGGTAGCCGTAAATAATTGGCTTATAGGTATGTAATCGTATGTATTTTTGAAAAAATGCCAAGACCACTTTCGGGTACCCACCCACGGTCGTTGGTAGTTCGTTGGTGCCCAATAGGTACCCATTGCAAACCCTAAATTGCCAACTCTGTTCCAATGCCTTGGCACCCAATGGGAACTTGGCACGACTACATATTTCCAGCTGGTCAGGGATGTTCAGCCGCGCAAGGGTGTTTAGCCGGGCGGGGGTGTTGCAGGTTGGGCAGTGTGAGAGCCGACTTAGCTGCGTACTGTATACGTAGTTGGAATATCAGGCTGGTATTAATAATTACGGCCGGAACAGTGGAACCGGATTGTTGTTGGAAGTTATCAACTCCAGAACCTTTTTCAACGGCCCGTTCAACATGTATGGTGACCTTGAAATCGAAGAAGGCGTTCCAGCCTTTGAGCTTGGACTCTGTGAAGGAGGCGACGAAGGTAGCGAGTTTCGCACCCAGAACGACCCCTCGGCCCCGCTCCAACGCAGCAATATCACGGAGCGGAAGGGCGCGATTGACATTCGCTGCACTGGCGCAGACGTCATTCATGGCTATCTGAAGGACGGGAAGGGCCCAGCAACGCTCATCGTCTATGAATTTCAGTTCGATCCGCGCAAGAATGGTCGACGTATTGCCACGGTTGACATGGAGTTCACCTACGGTTCAAATGGTGGAGAGGAGCCCGAGGTCCTCAAAATCTTCCCAAAGGGACGCATGACACTCGTGCCTACAATACAAACGGAGACAATCACCAAGGGCGGTGAGGCCAAGACCGGTGGGAATCTGTGGGGGGCCGAGCTGGGCAGCAGTTGGAAATGGGAGAAGGCCATCGCCCGTGAGACCAAACATGCAACTACTATCGTTGGTTCTATAGACCTGAAGGGTCGCAACTTTGGTGCTTCCAATGCCGCATCCTGGACCCTTATGGAAAACGACTCGGTAAAGACTGGTGTTCCGGCTCGTTTCCGGACCGCAGTGCTCTTGTCACGTAAAGATGACGAAGAGTTCCATAGCAGGTTCAAGATTAGAGCTCAGGTGGACTTGATAGGCAGGTTCACTCGGCTTTTCGGTTCGACACCGAAGGATGATCCTATTCTCTACGATCCTACGCTGCCGCCCACTAATAAACTGCGAGAGTACGACGTGGACTCTCTCAGCGATATTGACCTCCAGGAAATCGGCGCCGCGTCATTCACGAATTATGAGCCTTGAAATCCAGTGAATTGTGTTCACCTTGGAAAGATATTAGATAGAATGTAGCCCGAACTTGGGGTTGATTCTTCTCGCACTGTACCATGCTGCAATTGATTTCATGGTGGTTAGGTTGCGTCTCCCATTGGTTGAATTTACAACTACCTAATGTCGCTAAGAATATGACTAAGACCAAGTGTGAAGGGTGCGTCCTACGCACCCTCCTATATTATCGAAAGTACCATAGTATACAGAGACTGATTAATCCCTGCCAGGGCCCCTTGACGACTTGTCGACTCGTAGGGGCCAAAACCAACGAGGCGCGCCTCTTCCAACTCCAAGTGACTTACCTTTTCGAGTCCGATGCTAACCCGAGGCTTTGAGATTTCCATCAGGACTTCGAATTATCGCCCCTTGGTAATTCAAACGCTCGCGTCAAATATTTCTATATTATTTAAACATGGCTGCCTCAAAGCCAGATGATGATCTCGAAATCATAGAGAAGCCGGACAGCAAGGAAGAGGAAGGAAAGGAAGAGCCAGTAGAACAAGAACGAAAAGAACAAAAAGAGGGAGACGATGACTCGGGTAAAAGCGACGAAAGCAGCTCGGAATCAGAGGATTCTGGCGATGAGGAGGATGAGGAGAGCGCCCGTAAAAGGACGAAGAAGAAGTTCGATAAGATCCTCGCCGACCTCAAGTCCGGCGCAAAAAGTGACAAGGTTAAATCGGGCAATCTTGACCCGACCACTTCTGCTGGCGTCGAGGCGTTCCTAAGCCAGAATGCAGCCTACCTGAGCAAGAAGAGCACGAAGGATCTGACACTGCTTCACTTGATTGCCGAAGCTGAGAAAGACGAATTGCCGCCTGCCAAGCAGATAAAGGCCCTCATCACTGCATTAGTTCAGTTGCCCAGCAACCTTCTGGCGGAGCGTGATGATAACGGCAAAACACCACTATTCTGCGCCATAACGAATAGGAACCACAAGCTGGTAAAAGTCATGTGCGAGGCTCACAACGATGTTAATAGCATCCTGAGAATACCGAAAAGTCTCACAAATCCGCAATCAACCAACTGTATCCACCAAGCTATCATGAAGAAATCATCCTCGAAGGACGACAATCTGCTTAAGTTCCTCATAGAGAGAGCAGACGCAGATACACTTTGTGCGGTCGATGAGAATGGCCTCACTCCGCTCCACCTAGCAGTCGAATACAAGCGATGTGATGATGCCCAGCTTAAGATCGTGCAAGCGCTTGTCGAAAAATGTGACATAGTTCTGGACAAGAGCTATAAGCACCCGGAAAAGGGCTTGCTCTCCCCTTATCTATACCATGAGCTTACCTACCAGGAAGCAAAACAAAGGGAGAGGAACGCCGCGGAGACGAGACGAAAGACAGAGAAGGCGGATAATGAAGCAGCGCAGAAGGGCCACCGCTTTGGGGACAAGGACAATCTCAGGGAAAAAAAGGGAGAATCATCAAAAGAGAAGTCAGGGAAGCACCTAGCACCGCAGGAGGCACTTCCTCTTCAACCACCACGAATGGCGCCAACGCACGAGAGAGCACCTACGGGCAAGTACAATTCTAAATCAAATATGCCGGATAGAAGTAGAGAGCTGCACACCGTGATCACAGCACCAGATGGCAACAAGGGAGATCCATCGACGCCAGTAGAAGAGAAGAAGAAGCCGTCACCGAAGAGACCCAAGATTCCAAAGTTGAAGGCAACGGAGGCGAGTGCATTGGCAATAAAGCAGTACCTGAAGCTGTACTATCTACGTAAGAGGAACCACGATGATGCGGTGGAATTCCTCTACGGGGTTCAGCAAGGTACTAACAAAACATGACTGACACTTTGCTCTGCACGAAGACTAACAGTGATAGATCGACAGATTTATTTCGATTTGGTTGGCGTCTCCCCAAAGGTTAGCAAAGGCCGAATCACGGAAGGGCTCAGTCATCTTGTTCTCGAGGATGTGCTGCAATACGTTGCTATTCCTCGTGTGGAAGTTGAAGATGATCCTGTTAGATTGAAGCCCAATCAACGAGCGCCGAAACCTGATGGCAGTGGTCGCACTGACATGAAACTGTTGTTCAAATGGCTCAGAGACGAGAAGGATGTTAAGACCATCCTGAAAGTCATCGTGGACGACCTTCAGGAGCCAGCACATAGCGATGAGGCGATCGAAGCCTGTCTGACTGGGATGGGTGTAGAGACATGGGATTGGAGAAAGGTCGATTTATCCCCTGAAGTCATTCAGAAAGTTGCCCCAGAAGCACGAGTTGTGCACCTGTATTGGAGCGGTAATAACGCCGTACTTCGGGGATGGAGTGAACCAGAGGGCCTCCAAAAGCTAAAGAAACTTGAAAAAGTTTACCTCCATGTGCAGCAAGTACGTTATTGGACCTTCTTATCTACAGCCTCTGACTTTTTTCCAGGGACTCGAAACCCGTGCTCGAACTAAGCAAAACATAATAGCTTTTAAGGACCGCGTCGAGAGGGGCACTCCAATCCAGGTGCAAGACACTCCATTGAAGGGCGACATCACCGATACCATGGTCAACTCGGCCGATGCTGTTCGTGACCCATACGAGAGACATAGGTGGATGGCCAGCATGGAGGAGTTTGCAGATTTCTTGCAGACTGCCGAGCGAAACATTGACAGGGAATCGCCATTGACTCTCAAGCACCCAGTCACCGTGGCTATCATTGACGATGGCGTGGATATCAACGATCAGACCATCCAATCGAAGATCATTGGTGGAAGAAGTTTCTGTCACCGAGATGAAGAGCAGAATTTGAACCAGCCCTACTATGTATCGGGCGGCGGACATGGTACTGCGATGGCTGGACTAATCTGCAAGGTCTGTCCGAATGTCAGACTTTATATCTTAAGGTTAGACGAATATTTCATCGAGCCGGGGAAGCGACACATTACAGCAAAGAGTGCTGCAAAGGTATGTAAGGTCGTCCATGCGGCCGTCGGAGTCGACCTAACCATCGCATAGGCCGTTCGTGCTGCTGTCGAAAAGAAAGTAGACATCATCTCCATGTCCTGGACGATCGAGAAGACGGACAGAAATGGAGAGGATATAAAGGAACTGGAGGAGGCCATCAGCCTCGCTGCTAGCGAGAACATTCTGATGTTTTGTGCGGCCACAGACCAAGGTAAGTACTGATAATTTGCGACGAATATCGCCAGTGATCGATGTGTCTTGTAACACAGTTCGATAGGCGCCTATAAGGACCGATCGTACCCAGCAGCCACCGCCACGAAAAACATCTTCAAGATCGGAGCGGCCGAAGCATCAGGTACCGCCCTGAAGTGGATTGGTGACCAATCGCTTGTCGACTTCATCTTTCCGGGACACCAGGTGGTAATGGAGCGACACGATAACCCTAATGTGAAGAACTATACGGCGCTGACCGGTTCATCCGTGGCCACAGCGTTGGCTTCGGCTCTGGCTGCCGTGATTCTTTACTGTGTCCAACTGGGAGGTACCTGGCGGTATGCTGGTCAGCCAAACGAATTGCGAGCCTATAAATTGCTGAAGGATCACGAGCGGATGAAGGAGGCGTTCTCGCAGATTGGCACGACCAAGGAGAGCGAGAATAAGTATATCACGGTGTGGAATCGGTTCACGCGGGTTGTCAAGAAGGCAGAGAACCAGTCAGCGCCCAAGGATACTTACATCGACTATGTCATGACGCTCGCGGATGATTTGATGAGAGACCCTTGAGGTGCTAGTAGGAAAGTTCCAGTAGGTTTGCCGAACAGCAAGATTCACGAAGTCGTCACTTAATAAACCAGGTAGCCCAAAGCAGAAGTTCGAGTTATCAGCTAGTGTGGGTGACCCACCTTTGGAGAATACTCCCTGACCCCCAACAACAGCACCTATGCATATATTTACACATAAAACACCATATAAAACAATGTAATTAATTGTTATAAAAAGTCGCGTATATGCTTTAATACATTAAGCGCATTTTTTAATAAATTTTGCTTTTTTAACGTTATTTAAGCTTTATAATTTTTTACCAGTTTCGTTTATTATTAATTCGTTTTTTTTGGGGCCTTATAAATATTTTTAATATTAACATATAATTCCTCCGGCGAAAGCTTAAATTTTTTTTTTCGCTATTAGCTTTAATGATTTGTTTTCGTCGCGACAAAGTTAATTTTTTAATTATAAAACGGTAATAACTTTAACATTTTGATTTAACGTTTTACTTATTTTCCTTACGAACGTCCGATAATTACGTTTCGTACCGACGTTTTTAAATTCGAAATGTTTAAATTAATTTTTTAGGTTTTGATTTTTTTTGGATATAAAAAACGTTATTTTATCGCGTAACTTATAAGGGTTTTTTTTATCGGAATAATTAATTTAAGAATAATTAATTCCGGATAGATTACTTTAAAGTTTTAACGATTTTATTCATATTTAACGGTTAAACTTTTACGCAACGGAAACCGCTATAAATATTTTTTTTATATAATAATTTTACCGCGCGTATAGGCGTACGTTTCGATAAAATACTGCTTTATTCGGGACGCGGAGGTATCGTAATTTTATTACATTTTTATCCTTTAACAATAAGCTATTTTTAACCGAAAAAAAAAACGCTTATATTTAAGGGTTATAATACGTAAATAAAATGTAATAGTAAATAAATTAATATTACGTTGTTAATTTTACATTTATATTGAAATTAAACGGATTCGTAAATAACATATTTATTTATTAAAAAGATTTTTCCGTGGGTCGTTTTCGGAAATTTCGTTTCCGGAAAATATATTTCGCGAAGTTATCGTAAAACGATTCGGGTATTACTTTATTCCGTAAAAAATAAATTATATTTCCACCGGAAAATTATATCAAAAAATTATTATTCCTAAAATATTATTCCTTTTAAGATAACCGTTAAAATTAACGCTTTACCCGCCGAAATAATTACTTTAAAGATAAAAACTTAATTTGTTTTTTTAAAGGTTTTTAATTCGGCATAATTTTTAAAAGTAGTACCCAGAATTTTCCCATTACGGGATTTATCTTTTTAAACGCCATATTTATCTATATTCGTAATTTTTTTTTAGCTTAATATTTTTCTTATATATAACATATTTTAAGATTTTATAATACCGTTAAAAAACGTTATCTTAAATATTTTTCACTTTAAAAAAGTTAAGTTATTTCCCAAATTTTGTTATAATATTAAGGTTTCGGTATATAAAGTTATTAACTTAATATTTTTTAAGGGTTTTTCGTTTTTATAATTTTGGAAAACGATTTTAACAAAACGACGGACTTAAGCCTTATTAGGAATTCGTCCTATATTTTTTTTTTTTCACATATCCATTCCGCTACGAATTTCTTATTATCCCTTAAAAGGCGTTAATAAGGTTCAAGGGCTTCCTATATGGTAAGACCGCCGTTCCGGCGTTTCCGGACCGTTGTGGTAAAGGTACCCCAAGCGTTAGCTGTATTTTCAACCCTGGCGCCTCCCTTCACTTCCTTAAGTGACTTAGCAATAAAGTATTTATCGTTAGGGCCCATTCTTAAGATCTGATATAAATTGCTTCAAAATTGCTTTAATTGTTGTTGAGTTACAGTATATTGATAAAGAAGGTCTACATTCGTTAGTGGGGAAAATTCGTTCTCCAAAGGTGGGTGCACTCCAAAGGTGGGTCACCCACACTAGTTGTTGACAATATCCTAATGCCGTATCGTGTAGAGTCTAAGAGTGAACTTAAAGAAAATAAGAATCGGAATGAA
Source organism: Monosporascus sp. GIB2 (assembly GCA_004155935.1). Taxonomy (NCBI): domain Eukaryota; kingdom Fungi; phylum Ascomycota; class Sordariomycetes; order Xylariales; genus Monosporascus; species Monosporascus sp. GIB2. Next base: position 47,677 of record QJNV01000102.1, on the reverse strand, counting down.
TTAAGAGCTGCAAGATTTGAAGATCAAGATATCATGCATTAAAAGTTGCCGAATACAAAGGTGTTACAGAAAAGGGGCCACAATCAACTTCGGGGATCATCCAAAACAGGGTTGCCTCTTTCCGGGGACCTTACAGCCTAACATATTAATAAATCGCCCATTAAAATAAAGCCTTCGTTGGTAGCTTTATAATAATTAATAACTTTAAAAGCCGTCTATTTACTTCTTAGTAAGTAGAATAATTTTAAGCGCGAATAATGTTATTACTTAAGATTTACTTAGTTACTTCATAAAAAATTATAAACTGTTAAGGGTTATATAAAGTATATAATAAATGTCGAGATAATTGCGAAAGATAGCGTAAAAGTATTGGCAAAGATTTACTAGTTATAAGTAACCGATTATAAGGTACGTATAATTATAAAAAATGGAATTATTTTAATTTCTTTTATATTTAAACTTATGAGAATGATGAAGTTATTTAACGTTAAAATATAAGTTACTTAAATTATAATTATATAACTCCTAATAAATGCTCTTTATTACTTAAAAAAATAACCATATAACGTACGGTATTACGATTAAGTTAAGTAACCTTAATTATTTTAAATTAAACCTTAACGTTTATTATTTATTTATAAAATAAACCGTAATCGTTTGGCGATTTTTAGCTATTTACACAGAACGTTCTATTAAACCCATGTAACTGTTACGTAGCTACTGCACTAAAAGACTGAATTAATAAGTGCACACTTATTACGCTACTTATCTAACAGTAACCCATAACGATATTTCGGGTTTTTTTAACAAACGATGCGTATTCGTAATTATATTTGTAAAATTAAACGTAACTATTTCGCGGTTTTTAACTTTTTACACGGGGTATTTTATTAAGCGTATATAATTTATAACGAACTTTCTACTTCTTTTAACGAACGGCGCGCATTCGTAATCGTTTATTTTTAAGCATTTTTAAAAAAGTTCTCGGTTATATCTAGTTTGCGTAGGACGTTCTTTGAGGTAATTATTTAATCGAACGTTTTTTTTCCTTAATAATAATAATAATTTTACTATAAATCGTGGTAATAACTTTTACGATCTTATTATTAATTTTATTATTATCCTTATCGTTAATAACCTGAAAAATAACGTGTATATTAATACAGGCAATTTTAATAATATTAATAATAACTTTTTTCTTAAGATCATTTTTAATTTTATGAATTTTCTTTATAACGTAAATATGCTATTATTAAAACCGCTATTTTTGTTAGGTATAACAGTAATTCCAGTTACTAGAAGTTCAACTTAATACAAATTTAGACGACCTATTTTCGCGAAATATCCTATAATACTGCTATTAATATAATCTTTTAGGTCGTAATATTATATAATTAAAATAGCCGTTTTAAAAAGTAATATGCCGTCGTATGCCTTTTTATATTTATAAGCCTTATAAACGCGCTTTACAGTATTTTATATTTTCAGTAAAGGTATTCCGTAAAAGCTTTTTACAAAAATCTGTTAACGAAAATATCTATTTCTTTATTTACCTTATTAAAGAAGCGGGTATTTTTGCCGCACTTTTCGCTAATGTTAACGTAAAAAGATTAGACTAATCGCTTTTTTATCGTTTTTTTAATTAAATTCGTTTCCATTAATGAGAAACGATTATTATAATAAAATTTTCAGTTTCTTAAATAAAGAAGCAATATCAAGAAGCGAATACCCCTTTTTAAGTTTTTAATAAAAAGTTAACTTTTTTTCTCTCGGGATTAGCTCTTTGGCCGGGATAAATTTTTTATTATAAAAAGATTTAACAAATATTTCATTATTATCGGCTGAATTTTCGAGCGTTTAACTTATAGGTTTATCATTAAGAACGGTTTTACTATTACAGGCATTTTTAACGTTTATTATGTTATCGTCGACAAAATTATAAAAGGTTTAAATATCGGAAAAGTTATTATTTATATCGTTTAATCCGTTTAGACTATTCGGGCCGCCATATTCTTTAACGACGAATTTGTTAATTATCGTAAATCTTAATTTTTTCGTAAAAGTTAAAACGCGTTTAATAATTTAATATTATTTTTACCTTTAATTACTATTTTATCGGCCTTTTTAACCGTTAGGTGGTTTTTTGAGTTTTCTTTAAAGCTCGTCGAATTCCCTTTTTAAAGTAAAAAAACTAAACGGGGTTATCGTTTACCTGCGTAATATTGTCGCTCGAGTTTTTAATTAATACGTTTTTTTAAAAGAAATAATCGTTTAATCGTTAAAATTAGTAAACTTTTCGTTATTTTATTTATATTAATAAACGGTTTTTATTTTATTCGGGTTACTTTCGTTTTATAGATTTATTAATTTGTCCAATTAAATTGTTTACTTAAAATTATCGAACGCCGAACTAAATATAGTATGAATCGGGTTTATTCGGCTTTTTTATTAGTTATTACGAACCTATCGTTATGTTAAACGCCTTAAAAAATTATAAAACAAAATTTTTATTACGCCGAATAGTAAAAACGGTTAAAAAAACCGGGTATTACATATTTACCTAAAAAGTAACTACTAATTTAAAAACAAGAAATGAAACTTTTTAACAAAAATGTTAACGGTTAATTATTATTTATAATTTAAGACGTAATTTTGCTTAGAAGCTTCAAATTAAAATGATTTAATATAATAAAAATAATATGTATAAATATTATTAAATTAAAAACGTTTAATAATCGTATATATTATTTTCCGTTAGTACTTTTCCTGCTTTTTTTAAACCAAAAATGTAAATACGTATTTGTCGTCCGGCGTTTTAACTTTATTAAGGTAAATTAAGCCCTTTTTACTATTTAATTTGCTAATTAATTTGAGGCTTTAATTCTGCTCGGTAATTGTTTCTTTAACCGTAATAACAATTCTTTTATAACGTTATTCGTCGTTTTTAACCGTATGACTATTTATTTAACGAGATATATAACCGATAAACTTTTTATATCAGCGAATTTTATAATTAATAATACTGTTAATTTTTATTCTTGCCACCGTTTACTATTATAAGACCCGGTTTAATTATCTCCCTATTTAATAGGTTTTCTATTTATTTTAATTTATAAAGTTATATTATTAAAACTATAAGGAGAATTTCTTAATTGTATAGAAAATTTAGTTTATACGCTTAATTTTTAATTTTCTCGACGATTTTAAAATGTTCCACTTAAGTCACTAACTATTTCCGCTTAGGTTAATTTGGTAAATAGTATTCTTATTACTGCTTAAGGTATACGGTTTCGTTTTTCTTAAACTTCGTCGGAATATACTAGTTATTAATTTTTTTAGCGAGCATATTAATAATAATCTTTAATTAAACCGTTTTCCGGGCGGAATTTTCCTTTACGATATTTATTGTATTATTTACAATTCTATTTTTTTCCTTTAATTTATTTACTATTAACCTAAGTTAGAAACTAAGTATTTATTTAATTGATAATCTATTTATTTTAATGATTAAATAGCTAATTAAGTAGTATTATAACAGAAATATTATATTAATTTATATAAGGTTAAGATTAATAACTATATAAAAACATATGGCGATTTGGACCGTCTAATTTGTCTCTTTTAATAACCCATTTATTTAAGGATTATATACGGTAAATAAAAATAATTTAACTTTTAATACGTTACATTTTTCGTCTCATAAAATAAACGTAGATTTTAATTATAAAATCGTAATATTTTTAATTATATATCGTATATTACCTACTATTACAAACGTTTCTTATTAGCTTTCTAAAAAATAATATATAAACTATGTAAAATATCGTACTCGGACAATATTTAAAAGGTATACTGAAATGAGTCGGGGAGATTTAGTTTTGTTTAGTGCGGATATTCTTAGTATATTACTATTCGGGTAACGGTTAATAGGAAAAATTAACGTATATATTTATGGTATTAAACTTAACAACTAATAAATGTAAAAAAAGTAATAAATAGTGATAACCTAAGGATAAATCTATAATAAACAGAACGTTTTAATATATATATAAGATCGGAATTAATTAATTAACTAAATTTAAGTACAAACGTAACACCTTGCCCCATTTTAAACCTTTTTCATATAATAGAAAACGTTCTCGTCCTATCGTAAAAAATAATAAAAATTTAACGCTATAATAAACATTAAACATATATATCCTCCTAATTAATTCTTTTTTCATTAACGTAATTTATCTTTTAATATTTTCATTTTAAAATTACGCCCTCGCATTTTTACTAAATCCTTACGTTATAACGCTTTTTTCTGTTCCTTTTATATTTAATCCTTAGGTTGCTAATTATTAGTTAATTTTTTGTACTTTTTCTAACCCGGCCATCTTAGTATAAAGTACGGTTTTGAACGTTTTCTAGCTATTTTATATATATCTCCTACTTAGCGGTACGATGCCGTATAAGTTCTGTTTAATATAGCTTAAATACGTTAATTACTAAATAATAAGCGAGGTACGTATTTTGCCTCGATATTATTTTACGTTTTAAGCGTTATTTCGAAGTTGCGTTATAACGGTTGGGGTACGTAAATATTTTAATTAAGTTTGTTTAATTTTGAAAGGGTTTTAATAATAGGTACAAAAAACTTTATTAGGTTAGAATTGTTTCGGTACGTTTTTATTATATTTTTTTATCGCTTAAATCAATATATAATTAAATAATGTAGTTTATAAAACTAATTAGGTTTTTATTAATCGTATCCGAATTTTTTTATAATATAAAAATTTATAAAATAAGGAGGAATACTTATATTATATTAAAGCTGTATATTTCATTATATTATTGTCTTAAAGCTTTAACTTTACCTATTTATATAGGCGGGTTATCGAATTTAACTTATTTCTAACCTAGTTAGTAAAATTGAAGCATTATTTTATATCGATTACTTAAAGGATAACTATCAAATATTAATAATATACGCTTTGTTCGTATATGTAAAAGTTCGACCTAATTCCTAATATTTTTAATATTATTAACCGGAATAAAATTAAATATTATTATTTATTTAAAATTTAAATTAAAGTTTTAAATTTTGGTTTTCGTTTCTTATTTTAGAAGGATATAATAATTTTTCTTTAGTTGCCTTACGGGCGATTATATATATTAACTTAATAATATTTATTAATTAAAGGTAATTCTTATCCTAAACAAATATAAAGATTTTCTAACGTAATCGGGCGATAGCATAATACCAAACATCCGGGTTATCCGCAAATTCTGGTAATATCTTAGATTTACCTTAAAAACGATTTCTATCTATATTCTACGGGGTAATAGGTATAAATTGGTCGAAATTAATTAATAAAGGTACGGAAAGGAATAAATATAGTAAATATAAATGGATTACTATAATATATTTTTCGTAATATCTTTTCGAATTCGGTAATAGATATAAGTCGAATATTAGTAATTTTATTAAAATTACTAAATCGGGATAAATTAAATTTTTTAACGTTTAACTTAAGGATATTATTTTATAATCGTTTTGAAGTTTTTTTAAACCACGCTAAGGTTATAATAAATATAACGAAATTAATTAAATTACCGGAATATATGTAACAAAATATAAATATTTAGGAAGTAGGAAATGGGATTAGGTATAGAAAAGCGGGTATGTAGGTAAATATAAATCGCGGAAATTATATATATTAAATAATGTTTAATTCGTAATTTTTAAACGTTTGCTATAATTGATTAGTAATTCAAATGCATCTAATAACTTTTTATTGAAATTCCTATATACCGAAAAATATTTAGGAAATTCCGTTTAATATTATTAAAAAACTACTGTAGGTCGTTATTATTCTGAATTAGTTGGTTATTAGCCTTTAACTTTTATACTTTTTAACTTTTAACTTCTATAAAACTTTAGTTTTTTTTAATAATTTATATTGCATATTTTGAATATATTGATATTTTCGTTTGCCTATTTTTATTTATTAATTTACGTCGTTTAAATAATTTATTATAAGTACTTTTAAATTATTTTATTTTTTTAAACGTTAAGATTTTAATATTAATGCAGTTTTTAAATAATTAATTAAGTAGATAAAACATCTTTTATTAAGAACGACGATAATTAGGTTAGTATTATTAGTCTTAAAGTTAGACGTACTTAAAACCTTTAAAACTTTAAACGTTTTACAACTATCCGTCGTAATGTTTTAATTGCTTTTAATATTTCCTCGTTTATTAAGCCTATTATTCGTAAAGTAAATAAATTATTAACTTTTTATTTTTAACGCAATAATAAATCTTTAATCGATATTTATGATATTTATAAGCTTTAAAATCCTATAAACCGTTACGTTTTCATAAATAAATTAGTTCTTTAATTTAAATACCGATTTAATTTTGCTATTTTAAATAATAAACGCCTTTCTACTAAACTACCTATTATGGATTATTTACGCTCTTTTATACCCCGAAATATTAAACTATTAATCGTGGGTAATTTCGTAACATCTAAAATCTTAAGTACCGTTAAACAGTATTCTGAAGGTCGTTAATTAATTACGCCGATATTTTAAACTAAAATTAAAAAAATTCTTCTTTTTTTAATTTAATAATTTTTACAGAAAGAATTACCGATAAACTCCCGGGTTCGTATATAAGCACCGGTCGATTCAAGCTTTTTAAGTACCTTTTTAATATTATACAAAATATAATTAATATTTAGAATAATAATACGGTTATTACTTATGTTATTATTAAATATTTCGACATAATATATTATTTTCCCTTTTTAGTTTTTGTATTAATTAATAGTAAATACTTATGGCTCTATTTATCGCCTTTATTTAGGGGCGTATTACGGGTCGATGCTTAAAATAGCGAATTACTGGTAAAAATTTTTGGAAAACTGTTAGCGTATAATATCCGATTATTAAGATATTAATTTCTAAAGGTAAGCCCCTATTAAATATTATATTTATTAAAGTTTTTCGTATTAATTTTTAAGTTTTCTTATAATTTATCTTATCAAGAATTTTTAATACGTTAGTAAGTTATTTATTTAAACTTTTGAAGTATCTAATTTAATACTTTTCAAGTTTTACGAAAAACGTTATTACAGTTCCAAAATACTAAACGGACGTAACATGTTCCTATTTTTTAACTACGTATTAATTCCGGGTTTGGTTAAATGTTTTTATAGTAATTATATTAAGTTGACTAAGGGTTATAATTATATATTCCAAGATAATTAGTTTAAAAAGTTCCGGACTCGTTTTATAGGAAAGCGGTAAGTCCAGCTAAATATTAATAAACTAAATTATTTAATTCGTTATAATTTCAATAGAAAGCTTTTTTAACGTTTAACTTAAAATAAATTTATTAATTTTTTCACAGGATTGTAAATCGCAATATCTTAATAAATACCCCCGGTAAAAAGTTTTAATTTATTAACAGTTTTAAAAAATAAATAAGAACGGAAATCCCGTTAGACTTTCCTATATACTAATGTTTTATAAGTAACTATAATAATTTTCTCCTTTTATCTAACTGATTAATTTCGTAAATGTCGTTATCGTTTATTATTATATAACCTTCAAATTGTTTATTTAATATTTAAACCTTAATATTCGTTTTAACAGGTTTAAGAATCCGAAGTTACTAATTTTTTAATAATTTAACCTTTATATTTATCGTTTCGCTTGTAAAACCTTTTAACGAATAGAGTTATTAAAATAATAATTTCGTTTAATTATCCATTTATAAATTAATTAACTGCCAATATCTCTTTTCGTTTTTAATAGATTATTTTAATTTATTAGTAAAAAGTTTTTTATATAATAATATCCTGTTAATATGTTTTAAACGATAAATACCTTAACCAGTATTATCAGTAATTAAATACGGTACTATCTACCGGTACTTTATTTTCGTCCCTTCAAATATATTAATATATCACGGTATATTATATAATAATACTAAATTATTAACTTCTAAAAATCGCATCCTTATCTTATTTTTAATTTTTTAATTAAGAAACCAGATAACCTTACGGCGTTACGTAATAATTACCTTACTTACCTTAATAATATTATTGGTTTTACGCTTTATTACCTTAATTTTTTACCTTATCAAATCTTCCCTCGGAATATTAAATTTTTATATTATAATCTTTTATATTAATATTATAATCTCGATTAGTAAAAATGTCTATTATCCGTACAATAACTTATTAAAGCTAAAACCGTAACTTTTTATAATAATATTATCCGCGACCATTATCTTAAGTAAAGATTTAACTTATCTTTTACCGGTATTACGCGTTACTTTTATCAAACCTTTAAGATCGAAACGTATCTTACCTTAACAAATCCTTATCGCTAAATAACATACGTAACGCCAACCTTTTACTTAATTTCGAATATTTCCTACATTTTTATAAGCTCGCTTTTATTTTTAAATTCTTTCTTCATGTTGATGTAACCAAAATTCCGTATTAATAAAAAGATCTACTTATTTAAAAACTCTTTAATCGCCGTAAACGTAACTAGACATAACGTTTTTACTTTTAAGTAATCGGATAATTCGTATCAAACCTTAATAATAAATTTATAACCATCGTTATTCGGCATAAATTAAACATTGATAACTTCGATAATAACAATATTTAAATGTTTTAAAAAAACCATAACTTTCCTTAAAACGCCGATTAATAACTTTTTAACATAAAATATAAACGAATATTACCTTTCGTACATACCCAAACATATCGTATTAATATTATAAAATAACTATATGTTAGTAAATCACATTTCGGTCTTTATAACCGTAGTTTTTATATTATTATCTAATTATAATTAATACTTTTTAATTACCGTATTATTTCTTTATCTTACTTTATAAAATCCTATTCTGGATAAATTATTTACAACTTTATTTTTCAAAACAACTCGTTATCTTACTGTTATGTCTGTAAACCGTTTAAAAAGTTTTAATATTGTAAAAAGCTTAACGTATTTTTATAACAGTTTAAATTAATTCTTAATAAAAAACTTATCCTTTTCCGTTTAAAATATTCTAAATAATAAGGTTTAACTGTATAACATTTAGCTAAATATTAATAAAGTTATTAATTTCTCTCTTTTATTAATTATTAAACTTATTAAAAGGCCTGACTCATTTTTTTAATAACTTATTAACGGGTATATTTTTCTTGCCAATAATATATCTAATTTCGAGATCGAAAAATTTAACTTGCGTAATTTACCAAATTGATAAAACATTAAATAATAAACTTAAAAAGTTATTAATGTAAGCAACTAATAATTTAACATTAATTTTTAACGTAAATCGAATACCGGAAATATAATTCCGAAATTTCGTTAAACACTTAAAAATAACTTAATATTTAAATTTAATAAAATCGTAATTTAACTCGGCTTTTTCTTAAATACGACTTTTATAACATACCGGATATTTTATATTATTAATTAATTAACTTAACATATGTTTAAAATTTTCCTGTATATAGCCGTTGTTATAATTATTTCAACTGCTTAAAGGTTATAATCAAATCTAATTAACATTGGAACTATCTTAAAGTTTCTTTTTAAATATATTTATAATATATTTTTAGTTAAAGCCTTAGATAAAAAATATTTTTACGGTGTAAATAAATAAAAAGGTTTTATCTTAATAATATAATATATACTAAATATCCGGTAATAAACCATAATTCTTAAAAAAGCTTTAACTTCTAAAACGTTTTAATATAATCCTGTCTCCAAAATCTGTATTATTTTCGCTATATCAAATCAATAATTATTCGCATTATAAAAGAAATCCGACGATAACTGCAAATTTATAGTACTATTAAAACTTTTACATATTAATTATAATTTTAATAAATTCGTAATTAAATCTTTTTATCTATATTAGGAATATAATTAAAAACAAACCGTCAAATCCCGGGGAAAAGTTCTTTATCGTTATATCGAGTCTATAATCTCTGGATATTAACGTTATCTACGAATAATTGCGTAATATCGGCTATTAAATTATTAAAAATGTTTTAGATTATTTAATAAAAATAAATTACTAAATTAATAAAACTTATTAGTATGGTAATATATTGAAGCAAACCTAATAATATCGCGAAATCGGTATATTTCTTTTATTAGCAATTAAAGTAATTTAAATATATTTAAAATAAATTCATCAAAAACTTAACAAATATATAACAAAATCTATTAAAAATTCATCATAATTTTCAAGCATAAACGTATACCGTAAAATAACAACGTTTAATTTCGTAACTGAATTAATTAATGGCACGCCACCGTCCTTTTCTTAATAAAAAACCAGGTATTCCAATACGTAATATACGATTATTCGAATACCGTTTTTTGGATACGTAATCGTAGTATATTAATTTATTTATTTTTTATATTAATTAATGACGTAATACTTGTAATTTAATACGTTTTATAAGCAATTATCCTTATTTCGTAAAAGAATACGATAATGCTTTTAATCTGACAATATTTTTATTGACTTTATCTTAACATAATTTCCTCCCGGAATAATAATCTTTTTAAAAAAACTTTTTTTATACGACTAAATCTATTGCCGATTTGATTAAATATAACCTTGAATTTTTTGGGGGCTTAATTAAGTTTTTTAAAGCATAAAAATAAATTAGGGAAATAATATTATGAATAAAATACTAAGTTTATCTTAAGTACCTTTTTAATTTTCGATCATCCGTTTAATTCTTTCGAGCTTTTTAGCTTTTTATTTTACGTCTCCAGGTGATACCGATTTATCGGATGGTATACTATCGAGAGGCATTACTTTTTTCTATTTAGGTTTGTTTATAGTACTAATTTAAACCGCATCTTTTTTTTCATTTTTATTTTATTTTATTAGATTTTTTCTTAAAAATTGTATATAAAGCGGATGTTAATTTCTTAGTATTAAACTTTTTTAAAATCTTATCCCCCAGGATTAACTTATTTTTTAAAACCTTTTAAATTATTTTATAGTGTTAATTAAGGCAGGAATCCTTTACTTAAAAAAGTTTTGAAGTTGGTATTTTTAATGATTAAAAAATAAGGTTTTTTTTTCAGGAAAAAACTTATGGAAGTAGTACGTTTAGCTGGCCGAAATCGACAAGGTATACGACAGCAAGTTTTTAAACAACATTTAACGAAAATATTACAAATAGTTAAAATAAACCTTGAAATTAGCAAGAAAGCTAAATAATTAAATTATAAAATAACACAAGATTATAGTTTAAAATTACCGCTATAATATTCCAGAAATAAAAATAATACTTTATAATTTAATAACTTATATAACGTATAATACTACCGAGCGAGACATACTATCGAGCGAAACTTTTTTTTAATTATTTTAACTACATATCTTTAATTACCCTTTTTTAACAACTACAATATGGAACGCCTTACAAAAAAAGCGAAAATGGACCTCGCTATTTAGGCTAAAACAAGAAACTAGAAACTTAGTTATAAAAAGCTTACTTTTATTTATAAGGTTTCACCTTTTACCTTAGGATACCGTTTTAATAGTAGATACGCTCGAACCGATACTACTCCTAATTTGCAAAATGTAACGCTGACCAAAGAAAAATCGATTATCAATTAAATTATTAACCTAAATATACAAGCATTTTTATCCGGCCTTAATATATGGAAAATATAGCGAATTTATTACTTATCTAACGCCTTACGAAACGCGTTAAAATTAATGAAATAATGAAATTTATTAAATAGTAAAACAAACTTTAAACGCATTTAAATCAAAATATCGATTATTAATAGATATTATGGAAAGGTTTAAAAATAATCCGTAAATAATTCGAGTTTATTCGGGTTACTATCATAAAATACAATAGTATAAAAAGAAATATTTATAATATCGACGAAATTAAATTTTTAATAAAATTTAGAATAATAACAAACATAATAATTATTAATATCGAAAAACGTAAAAACTTAAATAAACTTAATAAAAAAAATAAGTTATAATTATTTAAATTATTAATTATTAAAATTAAGTTTTACCGTTATATATTAATATAAGGGGCAAAAATTATTTTAAAATTTGGTTTTATAATAACTTACTTTTAATAAGCCGTTAGAAAATCGCATTAAATAATAATAATTAAATAACAAACGATTTAAATTTAAAATAAGTTTAACATTTCGATTAATATATTCTAATACGGACGAAAAAATCGAAACGTTTTTTTATTTTCGACGGTTACGAAAATTATTATTCGATAAAATTCTAAAAATATTCCGCGAATTATAACATTATTATATTTTATATACCCCCGTATTTTCCGCATAAATTTTATCTTTTTAACGTATTTTATTTTTTCTTTTTAAAACGCGTTTATTCGTTATATATCGAAATCTTAATACGATATTATTATATTTATATTACTAAACAAAATTTATTTACCGGGTTTTATAACGCGTTTGAAATTATTATAACGTCCGATATTATTAAATCCGGATTTGCGAAAATTAATTTCGTTTTATCCGATCCTAATATCGTTCTTTCTGAAATCGAAATTCCTTTAATTTTATTTACGCCGACCGTTTCCCCGCTAATTTCCGCCGGTTTTGTTTCCCCGCTTATAAAAATTTAAAAATATTTAAAAAAAAAATAATAAAATAAAAAGGTTATTTGCAAAAAAAAATTAAATCGGGTAATTTTTTAATTAAAAATTAACTAATATTTTAACATAAAATTACTTTTTTTAAATATAAAATTATAATAACTAAACTAATTCACTAACTATTAAATCTAAGTCGATAAATTTATGTTAACAAAATACTATAAAAAATTAAATAATAAATAACTTAATTACGTTTCGTAATACCAAAAATATTTTAAATAACGAAATTATATTATAAGTTAATATTATTTAATTAATAATTTTTATTTATATATATCCTAATTATATTTTTTTACGTTTTATAAAAATAATTTAAAGTATTTTATTTAAATATATCGCGTTTTTTTACGTTTTATAAAAACGGTTCGAAATATTTTATTTAAGTACATTACGTTCCTTTACGCTCCATAAAAACGGTTCAAAATGCCGTACGTAATTAACCTATTTAGGTCCTATTTCGGTCTTAATCTAACCATTTCCGGAATCCTGCACCAGTTAAATCGTAACACGATCTCCCCTTTTCCAAATTTTCGCCCCGAAAATTTTCTTCTAAAAGTAAATCCGTTTTTTATTATATCGGGTTACATTATCAAATTTCGTAAACAACGTTTTCGTAAGAAAAAAAACTTATTAAAACGTAACCGAAAAAAAAAAACGTTAACTCGTTTTATCGCTAACTTTAGTTTTACAATTATACCTTATACTTCTTATTTTCGCGCCGGCGACAAATACACCATATCCGAAAATATATCTCGTTACGACAATTACATATTGAAAAAACGATATTATAACGGTTCCAGTATTCTTTTATTTTCGTTAAATAATATTAACAAAAAAATAAAACGGTTAAAATCGGAAAAATCATTAATTCGTTAATAAATATGTAATACTTAAAAAAGTTAAAAGTTATTTTACGTCGTTTAAATAAAACTTTATTTCGTTTAAATCGTTTCCGGATTTAACAAAAATTGTTTTGTAAGAAAAAAAATCGAAATAATAAATCGTAATCTTTAATCCTTAAACGAACTAAAAAAAATAAGAAAAAATGGAATAACTTAAAGTCGAACCGCAAAGTTTTAAAATTTCCCTTTCTATTCTTAACCTTAATTAATACTTTTTTAATATTTTAACTTTTAATTTTAATTTAAAATTTTAGGTTCGCGGTATTATTAAAATTTCTTTTTTAATAAACGTTAAATATCTATAAGATTTTTCGTAAATTCACAAATATTTTCGGATTATAAATAATTTTTCCATTAAATTCAATACTACGTAAATCCGTTATTTTTTCGTATATTAACGATCTTTTCTACTCTATACATTAATTTTTCCTTTACTTTTACGTCGTTTTATTAAATATATATTTTAATAATATCTATTACTAACTTAGGTAAAAATAAATAAAAAATTAAATAAAATTTAACCTTAAGTAAAAATTCTAACTAATAATTATTTTTCGAAATTTTTAGAATAACTTTATATAATTCGATATATTTAAAATTAAGTTTTTAGTTTAATCGTTTTATTTGGAAATTTTTGGTAATTTGGTAAACCATTTCCCCTTTTAAAAAAATTAATTTCTTTAACTGTTTTTAATTATAATATCTTTTTATTTAATTACGTACGAACCCGAATTTTATTTTTATTTCTTGGTATAACTATTTAAGTTATTTTAACGTAAAGATAATTTTAATATTAAATAAATTTTTTTTATAATTTTTTATAAGCTTTTGAAATAAATCTGGAATTAATTTTAAATAAGGTAATTTTAATACTTTCGTAATAATTAATAATATAAATTATTTAAATAATTAATAATTTTTTAAACGAAGGATTTTATTTGTAATTAATATAATACTGGAAGTATATTTCTAGTATTTAATTTTATCTTTTTATTTATCGGTGTATTTAAAATCGGAATATATTAAATAACTTATAATTTAAATTAATTTACATTATTAAACTTTACCAAAATTTAAAAATAAATATTATGTTTTTATTTAAAATAATTTTATGCGGGAATCCATACATATTAAAAATATTTTTAAAAAACTATATATTATTTATTCGGTATTTGTATTTTCGTTATAAGATAAAAAATAAAAGAATTTTGTAAATCGGTCGCCGATTATAAAAATGCTATCGTAATATATGCCTATAACTAAAGTTATTAATAAAAATAATGTAATAATAAAACTTATTATAATAAAATTTTATAATCGTTTTACGATTAATAACAGTTATAATTTTCCGTATGGTTTATATCGTCGTAATTTTATTTTAACGTAAATATCGTATTAGCGTAAATTTTTTATATTATATTTTTTATTTTAAAAATGTAATATATGCGTTAAAGCCGTTTTAAGTTTTTGCGGATTTTTAAATATTTATGTAATTAATATTAATGTATATTTTGTATTAAATTTTTTGGCATTTTTTTAAAATTTATATTTTATTTAATTCTTTGTTTTTTGGTAAGTTATTATTATATAATTTGATTTTTTGATAAATATCTTAAGGTAATACTTATATTAATACGATTTACTGTAAACGTAATCATTTTTCCGTAGTAATATTGAAAATTACGTAATTAATCTCGATTATTTTTTGTTGAAATTTGGTCGTTTGTTAAATATGTTGGTTTTTTCGTTTTTTAAGCTTTTTTTATAGATAATAATAAAGTTATATTTTGTTAGTTTTTTTCGTAACGAAATTATCGTATTATAAGTTTCCTAATTATAATAAATAACGTAAAATTTTTATAATTCGTATAAACTTTAACCTAATATTAATTACTTTTTAAAAAATGTTTAAATTTGCGAAATATTTTAAAAATAGTTAGGAATTTTTTTTCAGAAATAACATATTATAATTTCGGTGTTTGTAATTTGTTAAAGTAAAAAGCAATAAAATATAATATATTTTATTTATTTTATTATCCGATTATTATGTTTAAAGTATAATTTAATGCGTTAGTTTTTAGTTTTATTAAGCGGTTAAAATTATATATAATTAATATTAATTAATTAGTAATTACTTTTTTCATTTATTAAAAGGTTTTTTTCGTTTTTGGCGTTTATTAAAACCTTTTTTTTGAATAGGTTTATATAAAAATATTATTATCCGGCTAAAGCTTTTGATAAATTTTCGATAGTAATTAACGAATCTGAGGAAAGTTTGTATTATTTTAACTATAGTAAACGTTATCTAATTTCGTATTATAACGATTTTCTTAAGGTTTATTTTAATATATTTAAAAGTAATAATATAACTTAAATATTTAATGTTTTACGTATAAAATTAAATTTTTTCCGTATTAATTAATAAATTAACATTTTATAATAATTTTAATATTTTATAAACGTATTCTTCATGTTACTTTTTCGTTTATAAAAAAATAAATATATCGTTAAAGTAATATATTACGAAAATATCGAAATATCTTTTAAGAACATAATTAATTATACGTTAAAACGTAATAAGTATATTAGTAAGTTTTATAAGGGTTATAAGATATTTATAAAAGCCGCATTTAATCCGAAATGTTATTTTTTATTTATAGTTTTTTTAATCCGAATTAAATTATATTTATTTTTAAAATTGAAAGTAATAAAGTATGAAATTTTATAAAATCGGTTTTTTATTTCGTTAATTAAAGGTAATAATATTCGATTTTTAATAGTAATATTATTAAATTATTAGTAATTTATTATTAATCGTATTTTCCTATTGTTTTGGGACGAAAAATATAAGATATTTAATTAATAACTTAAATACTCGAATTGATCCTTTTTTAAGTCGATTTTCCAGGTATTTTCTAAATATACATAACTTTATTTCGTTAAGGTTATAAATAAAGTAAAACTTAATAAATATTTTTTCTTTTAGGATAATTTCATAATTTTATTCGTTATGTTCCGGTAATTTCGTTTCGAGCTTTTTCCGAAATAAACGTTTATAATAGTAATATTACGGTAATATGTAAATTTCTTTTTTAATATTTAAAATTATTTTTATAATTCGTTATTTAATTACCGTAATTTCGCTCGAATAATGGTAATAATACGTCGTGTTTGCTTATAATATTTTTTTATATCGTATTTTTATAAGTAATAAAGTTTTTATCGTATTTTTATGCCGGTATTTATTATCATTTTCGATCGAATGTTAAAATCTTTATTATTTTTCTTAGTATTTATCGTTAAGTTATGAAAAATATTTTACTTAATTAATTATTTAAGCGATTAAGGAGTTATGTTAGTATAATTATATCGTTTTTAAAATTATATCATAATCTTTTAATAGTACGATATTAAAATAAATCATTATATATTCTTTTATAATAAAAGTGTTAAGATAAATAATATCGCCTCTAAATCTTTTATTATTATAAAAAAATAGTTAACTTTCGACGGTATTTATATTATAAAAATTCTTTTCATATTTCTATAATACTTTGAGCCGGTTAATTATTTTAGGTATAATATAATTATTTTCCAAAACTCCGTTATTTATTATAGCGGTATACCAGTATATTTTAATCCGTATTTTTAGAATAATAAAATGCTTATTATCCCCTATTATTATTAAAACCTTTTTTAGGAATTTTTGTTAACTTTTCCGAATTTCGTTATCTTACGGCTTTCTTATAAATAGTTTTTATCTTTTAGGTTTTATTTTAATAATTACATTCGTATATATAATTTGTTAATTTCGTTTCGTAATTATTTAATATATTATTATTATTATTATTATTATTATTTTCCAAATTTTTAATTTGTTTTTTTTACTGCTAATTAACTATCTAAAACTGTTATTTATCTTGGCGTTATCGCCGTGTTTTTCTTTTAAATTAAAGTATTTATTTAGTTTATTATCATAACTTTTTATCTTATTAAGTAAATCGTTTTTTTATTATTTAAATAGCATTTTATTAGATAATATTATCGTTATTATTTTATGCTTTTTTAGTAAATTATTAAAACTTTTCCTTAATTATTTACCTTTCTTATATATTGATTGTAAATACGGATTGGAAATATAAATCTGTAATTATTTATTAATACTATTTAATAACTGTTCTTCAAATTCATTCCTTTTTTATTTAATAATTATATTATTTAAAATAACAAAAAAGGTTTCCTTAAATGTATTATTTTTTAAGGGCTAGTTATATAAGGTTATTATTTAGTCAATACTATTACTTATTTTGTTTATTTTTTTAATTTTGTTAAAAAAGTCGAATTTTTCTTTTGTTATTCGCGTAATACGTTAATATCTAAATCGTTTCCATATTTCGTAATTTGAATATTATTATCGTTGGTAATAAAAAATATGTATTCGCTTATATCGGTTTGAAATACCGGGATAAATAATTTTAATTTATCCTTAATATTCTTACAATTACTTTTTTATTATTTAAATTATTTATCGTTATCTTTTCTTTTATTATATCTTCGAAATTGGTATATAATTCTTAATTATTATAATTATTTAAAATATTATCAAATTCCGGCTTGTAAAAGTTTTCTTTTTATTTTTTTTTATTTTTATCGTATTTTTTTATTTTAAGATTTTGGTATATTTATTCCGCGTCGTATTATAACGAAAATATTTGCCGTATTATTAAGTAATTATCCTATAAGTATTAAGCTTTATAATTTATTCGGTCATAATTTTGTAAACGCCTTACATTATAACGTTTTATCGCCGTATTTGCCATAATTCCAACATTTAATTTGTCGTATATTTTAACGTTAAATTCAGCCAATTTTTATAACTGCAAATTTAATCTTATAAAATGTATTTTATCGTCGAAATGCGCTAATATTAGCGTTATAACGTAATTTATTATCGTATTTCCTTTTAACGTTCTAGATTCGCTAAGCGTATTATCGATTATTAATTTTTATAACTATCATAATATAATCGGTTAAGTATTCCGGTTAATTTATTTTAAATAATTCTTTTACAATTTTTTTTAGGCCATTAAAAAATCCGGTTATTAATATTTTTTATCCCTAAATAAGTTTCGAAAAAAGTTAGATTAATTTGTTGCCATAACTAAAGGTAAACTCTTTTTATTATAACTGTTAAATTTTAATTTCCGCCTTTATTTTTTATTTACCATTTCGAAAATTTTTAAAAAAGTTTGCTCGAATTTTTCGTAATTGTTATAAACCTATATTACCTCCGGCGTTTATTATTTCAGAAATACCGTAACGTATTCTTTTATAACGGGTTTAAATTAAATAGTAGTATAACTTAAAAATTATCCGGTAACGAATTTAACCCGTATAATTAAAACAACAAATCGTATTAAAAATATCCAAAATATAATTGGCATTAAGTAAGAAATAACTATAATTTAATAAACATTTTATCAAAAAATTCGGGCTTAAAAGATATTAACATTTTTTTAATTCCTTATTAAATATTACTTATTTAAGTTAACCCGTACTGATAAACCTTTTATTAAGTATTTATCGTATTTATTTAAAAAATATTCGAATAATTTAAAATGTGAAGGTAAATTCCGAATTATTTCGCTTAAATTAATTAATACGTTAATTTATAAGGTTTAAATATTAGAAACCTTTTTCCTTAATTAAAAAAAGTAACTGTTTCTTTTCGTTTAAATTTATGTTATTATTTTTAAAAACTTTATACCTAAATTATTTACTAGTAAATATATTATCGAAATATTATTTAAAATTTAACGGTATTACTAAATAAAAACTTATAACGTGTAACGGTTAAATTAATTAATTAATTATTAAACTTAAATTAACGGGTTTATATTAGTAAAATATTATAAATAAGTAAATAATAAATAACTTAATTACGTTTCGTAATACCAAAAATATTTTAAATAACGAAATTATATTATAAGTTAATATTATCTAATTAATAATTCTTACTTATATATATTTTAATTATATTTTTGTACGTTTTATAAAAATAGGTTTAAGTATTTTATTTAAATATATCGCGTTCCTTTACGTTTTATAAAAACGGTTCGGAACATTTTGCTTAGATATATCGCGCTCCCTTACGTTCCATAAAAGCGGTTCGGAGCGCCGTACGTAATTAACCTATTTAGGTCCTATTTCGGTCCTAGTTTAACCGTTTCCGGGATCCTCCACCAGTCGGATCGTAACAAAAACCGCCTAATTACGCGGAATTAATTATATCTTACGTAAACGTCGACAAATTAAAACTAAACGTTTTCCCCCCCTTAAAAAGAACACTTATTATATAAAAAAGATAAGCTTTTTTGGCCGAAAAGAAAACGGGTTGTGAATAAATGCACCATATAACGGCTAAAAATAATTATCGCAAAAAGGTTAAAACCAAGGAACGGAAATATAACATTTACGGCAAGCCCGGACATAATGCGCATACTTATAATAAAGTTATAAAAGCGTTTAACAATAAAAAATCTAATTAATTTTAATTAATGCGATATGTTGTTATTAAGTTATTTAAATTTGGTGTTACGAGGTACCAAAAGTGTCTCGCTCGGTGGTATGTCTCGCTCGGTGGTGTTGTACGTTATAATATTAGTTTTTATTTTTAAGTTTTAAATAATTACTTTTTAAATATTTAAAAGGGCCGAAATCGTTAACGGTATAATTAATTATTAAAAAATAACTGTTAAGCTTCTAAATTAC
This sequence comes from Monosporascus sp. GIB2, assembly GCA_004155935.1. Lineage (NCBI taxonomy): Eukaryota > Fungi > Ascomycota > Sordariomycetes > Xylariales > Monosporascus > Monosporascus sp. GIB2. The sequence goes on along the minus strand of QJNV01000102.1, from coordinate 27,289 downwards.
TGGATTATAAGGAATTTATAATAATTATTAAAAAACGTTAAAATAACGTTTTAACGTTTAATAAAACATTAATAAATCTTTTTAAGTAGAATGATCCAATTGTAGAAAAAACTAAAAATACTAATAATTAGTTACGTAATAAAACTTTGAGAAAAAGGCTATATAATATAGTTGTAAAGTTTTTAAGCTGGCCGAAATAAAATTACCAATAAGCGAAAATATTAAAAATTAAATATATAAGAGATTTGATATAAAACGTACTTAAATTTTACGTATACGTTATCTTAATACTACTACGCGTTTTTAATAAAGCTTTAATAAAGTTTAGGTTAAATACGGTAATAACGATATAAATTTAAGACCGAATTGGTTCTAATTAATCCTTAAACAATTACCTACATGTCGAAAATTATAAAAAAGTTAATTACTTAAAAATTAAATTAAATTTTAATAAGAATAAAACAAATATTCGCGTAGTTTATAATTCTTAAATAACGTAATACGATAAGCGCTACTTTTTATCCCCTGAAATGTTTAACCATTTTTGACATAAAATTTATGATATATTTTTTTAAATTAATTAACAAACTTCTAAATTATAAAATAAGGATTTAACGCGACCGTATATACGTAAAATAATTTTATCCTGACTAGTAAATACGGAGAAATAAATATATTACTTTAAAACTTTAAAAAATTTATAACGTTACTTTAATACGACGTAACTTATTACGAAAATTTCGCATACAATTTCCTATTTTTTAATAACTTCGAAAAGAAATATTAATAAAATAATTAAATAATTAATAATTATACTCGAAATAAATATAATTAGGTGGTTATTACATTAATAAATAAGTTGAATTAGTTCATTATCGGAAATATTAACTTATATATAACGAAACTACCGCGAACCTGTAACGGTACGATTTAATACCTAAGATTAGAACATTTAAAAGTGAAAATTATTACTTAATTATAATTCTCTATAAGGGAATATACTTAACAAATTTTATAATAATCGAATATTAAACGTATGATAAAACGAAGGCTAAAAGGTAAATACGCCGTAAGCTGAAAAAAGAACTTGTCGATTAGGATAACAAATCGCTATTAACTTTATTAATTTCGAAAAAAATTTAAAAGGTATAGATATATTATAATCGCGACCGATAAGAATTGAGAATCTTTCTGAGATATTTACTTTAAGAATTACAAATAAGATATATTAATTACAAAGTTTCGATACTTTTTAAAAGTTCTGAAAAATTAAGATAAGATTTACCTATAGGTGTTTTAATATAATAACGAAATTTAGAAAAATTACTAACTTCGAAATATGCTTTAATCACTTTCTTTTAATATTTAACTTAATTCCTTAACATTATATACCCAGGCTTAAAACGGGGGTACAAAGCGTTTAAAAAATGTAATGAAAAAGAAAGTAATTATTATATAAAATAGCGTGAAGTTATATTCCTTTTTAAATATATATCTTTAAAGCGGTAATATATTTTTATAACCGTACTCTTAAATACGTATTTTTTTAGCAAAGATTATACGAGATTTATTATATTTACCTGGCGTATAGACATAACCTTATAATCCTTAATTAATAGCCGTAATAAACCTACCTACGAGTTTATACCTATATAACTTGCGTAATAACAATTACTACCATAAAAAAATAAAAGCTTTAAAGGCTGAATCCTAACGCGTAAAATAATTACCTTGTTAATTACAAATTTACGAATATTAATAAAATTTAAAACCTATTAATTAATAAGGTTATCGCTATTAAAAACGTATAGTTTAACAAAATAGCCACCTTTTTAATAAATATTAAAGATTTATAAAAAAGGCTTTTTACATATTATAAATAAAAAGCTATAAAAGTTATTACGATAAGTAAAAATATTTCATTAAGACCTAGGCCATCTAAATATATAAATACAAAAAAAAAAGAAAACTTAAGCGAAATAATTTAGCTATTAGTTAGTTAAAAGAGGTAACACTAAAATAAGACAGGTGTACGAAACGTACGGAATAAAGAAAAATAAATTTATTCATATAAAACTAATTTTTTTTAGACGATTATTATATTCGAACTATTTCCATTCTTTAGCCCATTACTTTTAACAAGGTTTGCTTTAATAATTACTACGATTATTACGTTAACAGAAAGAAAAAAAAATAGCTAAGCTTTTATTGTTATGTTTAACTTAAAATAACAGTAAAAAACCAAAATACCTTACGAGTTATAAACATAAGCTTCTTATATAATTTGTATCAAAAGAATGGTTATTAGTACGATTATAGAATTTTAAAAAATAATGTTTAAAGTAAAACGATTAACTTATTTTATTAATACAGTCGATAATCGGCCGGTGAATTACGGAAGTTTAAGGAAATTAATTACTCGAAATATATACTACTTTAATCGAAAACGTTTCGATACGAAAATATATAAAATCCCAAGGTCGCAAAACCGGGTATATAAACGTAACTTATTAATATTACCGCAAAGTTATAAAAAACTAAATACATACCCGTTAAGGGAGTTATTTCGTAAAGCCGAAAAAACTTATTTATAAAACTATAAGAAAATACGATCTTAAGAAATCGTTAATTCGTTTTTTGCTAAATGGAAATAAGTTTTAAAGTATATATAGGTATACGTTTACAAATTTACCAAATAAAGTTAGCGTCAAAAGTGCAAAGCACGTTTTATCATACGAAACGATTAATAATTTAAAAACGCAAATATGTGACAGCTAGGCTAGTTAACCAACTATTAAACCTAAACGTACCGGTTTATGTTTGTAAAAGTACTGTGGGAATCTGAGCAATCGAAGAATAACTTAGCTACGTTTCGTAATATTAAGGGCGTCCCAGGTAACGAACTTGTATTGCAAGTTGTCGCTATTTAACTATGGAATTTAACGGGTGGATATATCTTTCTTATAGCTCACGATGTTTATATTTGCTTACTCTGCTTACTTGTGCTGTTGTTGTAAGTCTGGTTTTCCAAGTGAGCAGGTTACGTGACACTTTCTTGGCGGTGATCGGAGTATAAGTGTCAAATGTGTTAGGATTAGAGTGAGAGGAACAATACGGGTATGTGAGGAACCAGTCTGAAACTTGCCCTTCTTCCCTTAGGGGGGAATGAGCAGCTACCTATAAGGGCGGCTACCCCGCAGAGACATCGTAGCGACTGCGTAGTGATGAAACCTAGCGTGCTTGGCGTCCTCTCTGTGACGCGCGCCTCCATCCCTATCCCTTAGCCCCTGACAATAAACGACAAGGGTCCGACTGTTCCCGTTAGAGCCGAGCTTGTTGGCTCATAACAATATAATAATACATACGTATTTATATTCGCTGGAAGATTGTTTCGAGTTTTAATCGTTATCGCGGTTAGGTTCGACTTATAACTTAAGTAATATAACACTGTAAACGTTTTGGTAAATCCTAACCTACCTTACAAAATATATATAAAAACGGCTTTAAAATACCCGTAACGTAACAAACCTTTCTTAATTAAAAGAATATTATATAAATTAAAGAAATTACCTTTATAATACTAGGAAAACATTTTTTAAAACGTTTAAAAAGTTAAAACTTATCCTTATTCCTTACGAACCTTATTATTTTAATTATTAAAAAGTACTTATCTTTTTTTATATAGATAATATTATCATAATATACCGCGAAAAAGATTACAACTTTATTAACTAATTAATTTAATAGATACGAAAACGGTATACTTTTATAAAGAGTAAAAATTTATAATAATTCTTTAATATTAAAATAATCAAAATAGGCCTAATAAAAAGATTTAATTATTTTAATCCGATTTTATAAATAAGTTAGTTAACTTAATCCTTAAATACAGTTTTAATAACCTTCCAAAACGCTTATAATTAGCGTTAAATTACTGCCAAATTTTAATTTAGCTTATTTAAGTTTTATAAACAGATATTAAAAAAATCAATTTCATTCTTTTAGTAATAAGTACTACGCGACCCGATATATCCTTTATAGTATCCCGATTTGCCCGATTTAAGATAACGTATATTATAAAACGGGTAATTAAGTTATATCATACCTAATCGGTAATAAAACGTTAGCGTTGTAATTTAGGGGTAAGGATTCGTTAAATACATAAAGCGACGCCGTTTTTGCGGATAATACGATCGATCGAAAAAACTTTGAGACCTATATTATAAAAATTTTAAAAAAGTGATAAAATAACGGACAAATAAATAAAATATAATAATTACTTTTATAACTAAAACGGAATTATTATCTTTTACATAAGTGATTTAGAAAACCTTTTTTAGCTTTTAACTAATCGAAAAATTAAAAGTTATTTTAAATATAAAACAGTTAAATATATAATACGATAACTAATAAACTATACGATTTATTAACGCTAATATTGTAAGATATAAGGAATATTAGTCATTGTTTTATTAATAACTAGTTGTCAGTGCTTGAACACGTGCACTGCACTTTAAGGCATTCTAGCCACGGAATATGTATGTTCCGATTGGAGAGATTTTTTAATATATAAGATGCTAACGCACCCCTACTAACCGATATACCCCCTTAACGCCTTAAGGTATTTACGGCGTTAATCGTTATTATTTTTAAAACTACAACTTTCTATTTTACCTTTCCTCCGGGGATTAAGTTCTTTTGATTAGTTAATTTCTTTTTAAAAATTATTCGCCAAATGTTTTTCCATTAATCGAAAGCTTTTATAATATCCATTAACCCTAATTACTTTTTAAAATACCGAAAATGATTACGTAATAAGGCTTTGATTAATTCGTTAGTTAATATATCACTTATAAGCGTATAATCCATTTTAATTAAGTTTTTTTTTGCGGCCTTTCGTAATTAATAGTTATATATATCCGCATGCCGTAGTTTCGTTATTAATAAAGCGATATTTGCGTTAATAAGCCGTATAGTTTATTAGTTATCGTATTATATATTTAACAGTTTTATATTTAAAATAACTCCTAGTTCGTTAATCGAAAATTAAATAAAATTCTTTTTACAGCTTGCGCAAAAAATAATAATTTCGTTTTTGTCATAAAAATAATGATTATATTTTACTTATTCGTCCGTTATCTTATTATTTTATCGAATAACTTTATAATGTAAGCTTAAAAGTTTTTTCAGTTAATTATATTATCCGCGAAAAAGGCGTCGTTTTAGGTATTTAATAAATTCTTATTGCCAAACTATAATGTTAGCGTTTTAATTCCGATTAAATATAATATAATTCGGTAAGTAGTTTTATAATATACGTCGTTAAGGTTTAAGTTAAATCGGGTAAATCGGAATACCGTAAAGGATATATCGGATTACGTATTAATTGTTACGAATAAGATAAAATTAATTTTTTTAATATCTGTTAATACAACCTGGATAAGTAATAATAGGATTCGGTAATAATTTTGCGCTAGTTATAGGCGTTTCGGGGAGGTTATTTAAACTTTTTTTAAGGATTAAATTAATTAATTTATTTATAAAGTTAAAAAAGGACAATTAAATTTTTCTTTAATAAGTTTATTTTTGATTACTTTACTATCCAAAAATTATTATAAATTTTTATATTTTATAAAAATATACCGTTTCCGTCTTTGTTAAATTAATTAATCGATAAAGTTTTAATTTCTTTTTCGATATATTTAATATTATTGTTCATAAAAAAATAAGTACCTTTTAACAAATACAATAGTAGGGTTCGTAAGGAACGGGGTTAAATTCTAATTTTTAAATATTTTAATAAATATCTTTTATTATAGTAAAAATAATTCTCTTAATTTATATAATACCCTTTTAATTAAGAAAGTTTTATTATGTTACAGATAGTTTAGGAGCGTTTTTATATATATTTCGTAAGGTAAATTAGTATTTACAAAAGCGTTTATAACGTTATATTACTTAAGTTTTAAGTTAAACTTAACTATATTAACGATTAAAGTTTGAAACGATTTTTAATAAGTGTAATTACGTATATATCGTTATAAACGTTCTTAAGTTGTTAATCGTTTCGTACGACGAAATGCGCCTTATATTTTTAAAATTAGCTATATTTGTTAAATTTATAAGTATATACCTATATATATCTTAAGATTTATTTCCTTTTAGTAAAAAACTAATTAACGGTTTCTTAAAATCGTATTTTTTTGTGGTTTTGAAGGTAAGCTTTTTCGGCTTTGCGGAATATCTTTTTTAACGAGTATATACTTAGTTTTTTATAATTTCGCGGCGGTAACAGTAAATCTCGCCGGTATATCTGTTTTATCAATTTAAGTAATATTTTTATTTTTGATATATTAAAGTTATTCCAATTAAAACAACGCGCATTTCGGCTAATTATTTTCCTTAAATTTCCGTAGTTTATTAGCCGGTTATTGAATATATATACGAAATAAGTTTTACGTTTAATATTAAATATTACTTCCTATATTTTATAATTATTGCCAATAATACCTTTTTGGTACAGAAAGTACGGAAAGTTTTTTACCCGTAAAATGTTTTCGTATTTTACCGTTACTTTGTATTGGATAAAAAAAAGGGGAACTTAAAGTTATTTCGATTTTTTTTGATGAGCGTAATAATCATAATAATTATTAAAGCAGACGTAAATAGCGGTAATGGTTTAAAGAATCAGAATAATTCGAATATAAAGGTCGTATAAAGGTAATTAATTTTTACGAATAGTTTTGTTTTTCCTTATCCCGTACGTTTCTTATATTAGTACCTTTTTAAAATTATTTTTTCAATTTAGCCGGTATTTTAATCCCGCTTAAGTTTTTATCTTTTTTTTAGGTATATATTAAGTAATTATTAACTTAATTAAGTATTTTTATTTATCGAAATAATTTTCATACCTTTTTTTTATAACGTATAAACAGACGTTTTTTAAATTCTTGATATTACTTGAAAAAATAACATTTTCGTTAAAATATTAGTTTCGAATGGTAATAACTTTATTAATTAATAAGTTCCAAATTTCGTAAATATTCGTACATCGATAACCGATAAAATAATTAATTTTATTTTAAGATTTAACTTTTAAAAATTTTTTTTTTTATAGCGGTAAAAATTATAACGTAAGCTATATAATTATATATTTGTAAGTAAACTTATAAGGTTTCCGATTAAGTATTATAATGTTGTTTTTATACATTAGGTAAATATAATATATTTCGTATGGGTTTTGTTAAAAAAAGCGTAATTGGAAGTACGGTTATATAAAAATATTACGGTTTTAAAAATATATGTAATTAGGAACGAAAATAATTTAGCGTTATTTCGTATCGTAATCGCTTTTTCCTTAATTATACCTTTTAAACGTTTTATACCCCTGTTTTAAGCTTAAATATACGGTATTAAAGGTTTAAGTTTAACATTGAAAAAAAGCGATTTAAGCATATTTCGAAATTAATAATATTTTAAAATTTCGTTATCGTATTTAATTACCTATAGAAAAACTGTATCTTAACTTGTTAAAATATTTAAAAAATACCGGACCATTATAATGAATATATTTATTTTCGATTTTAAAACTAAATATCTTAAATAAAGCTTAAGTACCTATTAGTTATAAGTATAATATATCTATACCCTTTAAAATTTATCTCGAATTTATAAAGTCGACGGCAAGTGTTTATCCTAATCGAAATGTTCTCTTTTTTAGTTCGCGGCGTATTTACCTTTTAATCTTCGCTTTATTACATATTTAGTATTCGATTGTTATAAAGCTTTTAGGTGTATTCCTTTTATATCGGACTATAACTAAGTAATTAGTTTAAAACCTAAATATCCTAATTTTAAGTATTATATGATACAGTTACTGATTTGCGGTAATTTCGTTATATACAAATTAACGTTTGGTTTATAAATAATTAAAGTTATATATGGTATTATTACGTTAATATTTTCGAATATAATATTAATTTCTTTATTATTCCATTAGTATCTTTTTTTTCGAAATTACAGGAATAATATTAAATTATATACGAAATTTTCGCAATAAGTTACGTCGTATAAACGTAACACTTTCATTCTGTTAAGGCTTTAAAATAATATATGAACCTTTTCGTACGTTTTAATCGGGACGAAATTATTACTTGTATACATTCCGTTATTTTATATGGTTAATTTAAAGTTTAAAAACCTGCTAATCAAATTAAAGATATATATCGTAAATTTTAAATCTAAAATAAATAAATATTTTAAAAAATAAAACGAAACCTTTATAACGTTATGTTAATTAATAATTAAAAAATATGCTAGTATTTATCTTACCTTTTTTAAAAGTTAATTTGTTTTTTATTTATTAAATTTCTCTATAAATTTCGATAAACGGTTAATTTTTTCTTTTAAAAATTAATTAAGAACGATACAGTTTTAAACAAATTATTTTAAATTTTCGTTATTTCGGATTTTTTAAGACCTTATTAAGGAATATATAAAAATATTAAAATAAATTATGGTAAAAACTTAAATACGTTTTATAACGTATACTTTATAGGTCGGATTTATTACGCTTTCGTTTGTTAATATTTCGGTCCGAATATAAATTTTTATAACTATTTCGTGTCGACCTTTTCTTAAAAATTTTACTACGTAATTAATTATTAATATCTCTAACTTTTTTTATTAAAATCTTTTTAATTAAAAGGATTTATAAGTATTTTGTAAAACGTTAAAAACGTTATTTTAACGTTTTTTTAATAATTACTATAAATTTGTTATACTTTAATAATCCAAAGAATCGGCCGTTATTTCCTAATAACTAATTATATCATTATTAATTTCGGATTTTTCTTATTATCTAAAAGGTAATCATTTAAGTTTTTATAAAAGGGGCCAGTATTATATATAAATTATTAACTTATATAATTATCGTTTTCGTTTTTAGAATATTATATCGTTATCTTTAAGTTATAATATTTTGCCACGTTATAATCCATTTATATAATTTCTTTACTAACTTTAAGGTTTACTTTAATCGTTCGCGGTATTTCCGTTAGGTATTAATCAAAAACCTGTTATCGTACATCTTACCGGATTAAGCCAGATAAACGTATTACTTCCGTAAGGTTTTTTCTAAAAAAAAACTTATTTCTTTAATCGCTGAAAATACCAACTTTAAAACCTATTTTGTAAAATCGTTAATACTTTTACGGGAAATATCGTACTTCCGATTTTTATAAATAGACGCCGTAAAATCCTAATTATGAACTTATCTACCTTCGGTCGTTATTTTAAAAATATTCGTTAAATATTTTATCGGATTGATTTTCGGTAATTCCTCTGGGAAATGGAAATGTAAATAAAAACAAGGTATTAATTTATATCGTATAACGATTTTTTAACGGTAAAATATTATATTAGGTTTTGTAAATTTAACAAATTACGAAAGGTTTTAAGTAAGGTCGATATAATCTTAAATATTAAATGCGTAAGTTTTAAATTAAAATTCGCCTTTAAAACGATTTTAATTTTTAGGTCCCTTATAAATAACGGAAGGCGTCGACGGTACGGTCGCTATTTTCGTTATTAACGTATTTAAGTACTTATAATTAATATACAGCTTATATCGTTTTAAAAGCATTTAATTAGTTAATATATGCCCAAATTAAGCGAATAAAATTTTTAATTATCAAATATAAAAGATATTAATTGTTATTTTATTAATAACTATTTGTCGATATTTTAATACGTACACTTCACTTTAAGGCATTTTAGCTGCGAAATATATATGTTCCGATCAAAGGGATTCTTCAGTATATGAAGTACTAACGCACCCCTGCTAGCCGATAAATATCGCCCTATTAATAACGAAGCTATAATATATAGATATACATAATAACTAATTATAAAAAGTCGTAAAAGAAAACTTAATTAAAATAAATCATACGCTTATAGGCAATATATTAACTAATAGTCTTATTAAAACCTTATTACGCGAACCTTTTCAACATTTTAAAAAATAATTAAAATTAATAAATATTACGAAAACCCTTAACTAATGAAAAAACATCTTGTGAATAATTTTAAAAGAAAAATTAACTAATTAAAAAGATTTATTTATTAAAAGAAAAGTAAAATATAAAGCTGTAGCTTTAGGAAATGTTATAATATAATAATTAATACCGTAAATGTTTTAAAGCATTAAGGGGATATATCAGCTAGCAGGGGGTGCTTTAGCGCCCCATATACGGAAGATTCCCTCTGATTGGAACATATATATTCCGGGGCTAGATTACCTTAAAATGCAGTGCGCGTTTTAGAGTACTTGTAATTAGTCACTAAATATAACGACAACTGATATCCCTTATATCTAACAACAGCCGCTAACTTCTTGGTAACTGTATAAGCCCCACCCTATGGCCCACATGCCTGAAGCTAACGTTTTAAATGCGATTTTAATTAATTTTCATAATCAGTGTATTCCGTTTTTCAGCACATTTACCTAAAACCCGACGCATCGTAACAAAAACATTAACAACAACAATAACAGCATACCGCTGTACCTACGAACTCCCTTTTCGGGCTATAGGTTCTTATTAATTAATATAACACGATATACCTTTTTTCTGCCGCTTAAAACGGTCCCAGTAATAACGAACCCTGAATTAATTAAATATGTTATGCTTAAGCTATTTAGTTTTAGTAGTACGGAGTATTAAAAAACGGCTCGCTCGTTTATATAGCTCGTTTACCTATGTGGTACATTATATAATACATAATTTTATTAAGCTTTTTAAAAATTAAAAACCTAAATGATAGAAAATTTTATGAAAATTTGAATAAATATCATAAAGTATATAAGTTATTATAAAACCTTAAATATTTTATATATTATTATTATCCCATTTTAAAACGATTGCTTTACAGTAACCGTTATATAACTAGTTATCTATTTATATTTTAAAGAAAAAGCGCAAATCTTAAATTAGTTCTTAATGTGTTTCCTCTTACTTTTATTTTAAAATATTTAATGGATAAGCGTGTAACTAAACTGTAATATAGATATAATAAACGCCTGCTATAAAGCACTGCATACAGTGTGTAAATCCTTTTATTATTAACTGACGCTTGTAATTAGGCCGTGCCTAAAATTATATTCATACGAATATATATTTTACTTAATTTTAATAATTATTTCGAAAAGATATTTTAATAAGTAATATATTAAAAACAAATACTAAAATTATTTATAGAAAAATTCAAGAATTATAATATTTTATTATTATTATAATATCATTATTGTTAATATATTTTAAGGTTTAATAAAAATATATATAATGCGTTCATGCGCAAATAATATTGGGTACCGTCCGGTAGTCTAGACTTGAAACAGGCTAGATGGGACAAATTTTAGAGGCGCCCCTCCTAGCTGCGCCGCTAGGCCATCTGGATCCCAAGGTTCAACTGCTCTTGGATCGATAGATATGAATAGTCAAGTTCATAGGTGGTCACACAACTATCCCCGTATCCAGTTAAGCTTGCCTCTTTAGCGGAGCCACACGCACCATTGGGCAGCGGAGAGGGGGGATATGGCTCGGTAGGCCGAGTCTCTCCCAAACCTCCGTATTGCTGTAGGGAGACGAGTGCTCGTATTCGTCGTATTTTCTGTATATCTACTAAAAGAGTAACTAGGTGCGTAGTCGGGCGACACTGCGTCTCAACATGCCTTAACAAATCCCCGCTTGTGGCTTGAGCTTCACCACGTTATTGACTATATAACGTGTGCTCCCTTTCCGCCCAGCCAGCGCCGGTTCTAGATAATAGGAACGAGGTCTTCTCTCCTCTTTACGCCGCCCCGTATCGTCGGTTTTACTCTTCATATGGTATCAGGCAAAGTTTTAGCACACTGTCATGTAGCAGTGGGCGACGCTAGTAACCACGCATACAAATCAGCTATAGCCTTTTACATGGGTCAACGGCGGGTAGTTGCGAAGAATTGCCTTACACTAATCCAAGAGAGGTTAGTCTCGAGTGGATCTCCTAGCCCATATACCTAACAGTATGATTAAACTTACCATAACGACATAGTACAAGACCAACTTTGACATTTGCCGAAGGTGCTTGCGATTGACAATGCCTCGGACCCCTGCTCAAGCGTCTCCGAACCTGGAGATCTTGCTCGATGGAGCTCGGAATTCTTACCGCGCCGGCGACACCATATCCGGTCGCGTTTCCCGCATCGCACCCCTTGTCGCATCCCATGCCCGGCTTTCTATCCAGCTATGCGGCCGGACCAAGTCTAGGATGACTGTAAGCAGAGGTCAGGGAGGGACAAGCACATACCGAGGGCGCTTCAATCTATTCAACTCTGAGAGGCATAAGCAAGATCTCTTTGACGGTCCTATCCATATCGAGGCCGACGGTGGGAGCAGGGATTGGGGTTTTGCTCTCACAGTTCCATCGGGACCCGATCCATCTGCCGTCATTGCGGGCAATGATCAAAAGTTCAGCTATCTCCCTCTGGGTCACCCTGATATTCGAACCCACTCCCTGCCGCCTGTCTTCTACATGTCGGGCATTTTCATTAATACGACATACCACTGCTTCGTCGAATACTTCCTTGAAGCGAAGCTTCACATCTCGGCCGCTGGAGGTGACGAACAAGTTCAAAGGGCCGTTGTGCTCCTCAGCATCCTCCCCTCATCGACGCCTGATTTCCTGACTGAATTTCAGCTCACTAAGCACTCATTTTTGTGCCGAATCAGTACCTATCGCTTTACGCACGGCGGGGAATCCGGGGGACTATCGCTCGGACAAAAGACGCGCGAATTCTTCGGCTCATCCAAGGTCCCCCAGTTCACCTTCTCTCTCCAGGTGGAGCACCCCGTCGTTCTCCAGGTTGAAAACTCCATCAGCGTCCCCTTCCGCCTGCTCGTCCTGCCCGATTACGATCAGACATCCGAGGCTATTCGGGACTCCCCCCACACCGTCACTTTGACCTCGATGACCTTTGAGATCAAGGCGTCGACAAATTTAATATGCCGCGGGACTCTTAGTCCCCATACGGCAGACCAGACTCGAAAAGTTGGAGCCGATCTGAAATCCGCTATCGGCCAATGCCACGAACCCATCGTCCTCCCTTCGGGCGATAAAGCCGAGCCCCTCGATGTCGGTGATCTTTTGCAACTGAACCTAACCTCTCTAATACCTCGAGGCATTCGAGCGTTTTCAAAGCGCCAAACCGAGCGGCTGTATCCGAGCTTCACTACTTACAATATCAAGCATGCTCATAAGCTGAAGTGGACACTGACGTTAATGGCGGCGGGGGTGACAACTGAAGTTTCAAGTGAGGTGGATTTGACGCTATTGCCGGGGCAACTAGGGGAATTGCCTCCTTATGAAGAGAACGAGGAGCTACCACCGCCAGTTGAGAAGAAAGAGGGATAGGATTGAGAAGGGCGGCGTGTACTACGGTATCAGTCAAAATATTTAACACACTGTCAGGTACCAGTGGACCGCGCTACGTAGTAGCCAGGCTACCTAAATTAAGTATAGCCTCTCCATGGGTCAACAAAACTGTAGTCCTTGCGAAGAATTACAATACACTAATCCAAGGGCGGTTAGTACCGATGGGTCTTCTAGGCCACATACCTCGCAGTGTGATTAAAGTTACCCATAGCACCGTACTATGTAGTATATGTTTCGTCGATATGGCCCGAGCTTTTGACCCCGGATCTTGACCACAGACTGACTGCGGAGGCATGGGGAATTGGGTGGCAGATCGGATGGAGAAGCCCAGCCCAGTGGCGCGCCTCCAGCCTGAGCCTTGAGCCAGCACTCTGCTAAGGGCAGCCTAAGAAGTTGTTCGACTGCAGCCACTCTTTCTACGCCCACCCGATAAGCAATGGTTTCCCTAAAACAACGCTTTCATTAACTGAGTTGATCTATCTGAACTGGTTGTAGTGCTGAAAGGGGAACCACCTCCCCAAAAATAGCCTGCAAAATACCGTAAAGCATACGCAGGCCACTTAAGCCCCGACCATGCCCATAGATATCGCTCCGGTTACTCTGAATAAATTAAGAGGATTAACATTGTCCTTCTATTGGACGAAGCTTTTTTGCAGCCCGGTAGAACAGAGGTGCTTGCTGGTTCGTGCGTACAGTTTGTAAATCCTATTTTTTGGACGATGAGGTCGCGTAGAAGGGGGCTCCAACAAACCGGCTTTAGGAGAGGGGGGCGTCGGGCTGCGAGGCCCGCAATGCTGCGACGCAACGTCCATCAGCCCGGTATTTTTGCTCTGGAGGTTTTGTCCGCTATCAATAAGACCTAACGATTGGCCTTTGTTGTATATGAGGCAAGAAGTCTAACCCCATCGACAATCAGATGCAATCTGGCAACGTCATACAAACCCGACATGGGAGTTTCGGACGTATTGGCTCTGGTGGTATCCGACTGCTTCTAGGACGATCTAATGATGGATTGGTCATTATATATGAGGCAAAAAGTCTGACCACTCGACGTTCACAAAAGCAGACCCATCAACGTTCCTCAACTCCAAAAACGTCTCAACAATCAGATATAATCTCGCAAATCCATACAATACGGCAATGGGCATGATGGTCCAAAACTCCCATGGCAGTGGAAGAGTAGCCATCTCACGCGCCTCTTCCTGGCCCAGTTTCTCTGCCCTCGCCCTTTCGAAATCCGGCAGCTTCTTGCGATCTGTCACCCATAGGTACAACCAAGTCCATCGGCCAAGTCGCTTCCACGAGGCCATTGTCTCGAAGATCCAGAACAACGCGGTAACGACGAATAGCATCAAACTTGATGCTCGCCACAAGACCCTTTCAACCGATGACGGGAACGAGAAGTTCCAGCCGAGTACGTGCAGGCCTGTGAACAGCAATGTAGCGAAGCAGACGCAATATTCCTGGATACCGTACGGATTCATTGGGAACCTGTCGTTAGGAATGCGCTGGATGGGCCGTTCTCTGGGGATAACAGGCAACTTCATGAATGGCTGCACATTCATTGCCCAACCAGGACCGTTCTCATCAACAAAATCTAATGGTGTCGTTCGCCAAGGCTTGTTCCCCGTTATGTCTATCATGCTCGATTGTGAAACAATTCGAGTAGGCGTACGAACATCAGAGGGCTTATGGAGCCAGGCGAAAGCCGTCATCAGAGAACAGACGACAATCGCCAACGTGTTAAGCTCTAAGGCGGTAATGGCAAGATGTTGCGCCGCACGGCCGATACATTGTAAAACCAGATAGCCGATCTGAAGTGACGTGATGGCTTTGGTCAGTCGGTCTTGCTTTGACTTGTCCCATATGTCACCGGTTCTGATATCGTGAAAGTCGATGTGGTTATTAGCTACCAGCCAGTGGAGCTGTTTGGCATTGAGTGGGAACGAGTCGCCATCCTTGGCCTCCAGGACATATCCGCCCATGTCTGCGAAGAAAGCCATTCTCATCGTCCATTATGTATATCCAGAGCTATGGAATGCTTCTACCGAATGTCTTGCTCTGCTCCATTGCCCCGCTGCGTACGTCAAGACGATCTCGGGACCAAGGATTGCGAGGAGATCCACATAACTCGCCGGCGGAAAACGATATATACTGTGTCCTTGGGGGCAGGGACATTGAGACAGAGAGGAGTATAGGTGCAGATAAACGTCGTCACCAAACACGTCCAGATGATGTCCCAAGTTCCGCGATGGGTTGGCTGATTCACCCATCTAGTTACTCGGCCTTCTGGAGACGCTATGAGGATATCCACTGTTACGACGCCCTCTGATTCGGCTGGTTGATCTGGTATTGTGTGGAGAAGTGAGCACGAGGCTACCCACGACAATAAGAGGAATACGGGGATGATATGTCTTGTATGTGCCATGATGGCGACGCCTAGATGCGAATTGAAAGCAGATGGCAAGGCATACTGTAACATTTGGATGTGACAAGCCGGACTTCAGGCTTAATACATCGGTCTCGAGGGCTATTATGGGCTGTGGCCACTGCTATCAGGGATCCGACAACCCGTGTAACGCGCATGCTCTAAGGAGAAGCTGAATGCAACTCCCAGGAGTATCACCTGGAGAGCAAGGCCTCCTTGGGCCAGATCTCGCAGGTTCTAAACATTGTTGGTTGTTGGTGATTTTGCGCGACTATGATTGGACCTGGTGGGCCGTCACGCGTGGGGCCCCTGGTGCCTTGCGATGTTGGCGAGGGTCGGTGACTACTGTACCGCGCGCTCCTTTCACATTTCAGCCAAGAGCACTATTACAGCCACCTCCACTGCAACATAATTGTGAACCCGATGACATTCCTAACAATTGCTCCTACCGTCTTGCAATCTTCAAGATGAGTGGCACCGGGCTACTGCAGTCGGTGGCATATGCCATCGTCGCATCGAAAGGATTCTACGCCCTCTTTCTGGGAGTGCTGACGATACCCTTCTTCCAAAACCAAGTGATCTACTTGAGCAGCGTGACGTTGACATGGTTTCAAGACGTCACAGTTCCTGAGCAATGGGGCTTCCTGCATAACCAGGTGACGCCCTTCACGCTCAGAACATCTGACGGGGAGACTCTGCATGCATGGCACATTCTGCCGTTAGGTCTTTACCAGGAGCACGAGGAGGAGCTACTCGCCGAGCCTGCCGGGGTGGCGGAGGATTTCAGGGAAACACTGGGCTTCAAGCTCCTCCGAGACGACCCAGACTCGTTGCTGGTTCTCTACCTCCATGGCGCAGCTGGCACGCTCGGCTCCGGATATCGACCGCCAAGTTATCGCGCAATGTCGGCTGGCGATCCAAAAAGGATTCATACTGTGGCTATCGACTAGCGAGGATTCGGATCCAGCAGCGGCTCGCCTTCAGAAGAGGGCCTGCTGATCGACGCCATTACGCTCGCCGAGTGGGCCATGGAAGAAGCTGGCATCCCGCCGTCGCGCATTGTGCTGTTTTCTCAATCGATTGGTACGGCTGTCAGCGTCGCCCTAGCCCACCACATGGCCACCAAGCCCGAACCAGTGTTGTTCTCTGGTATGGTGCTCGTCGCTCCCTTCGTTGACGTCGAGCTCCTGACCGCTACGTACCGAGTGGCCGGTATCATTCCGATCCTTGACCCAATCGCCCGCTTTCCGCGGCTGCTGGCCTACCTGAACAGTTTCATTCTCAGCAAGTAGCCCAGCAAAGACAAACTGGCTGATTTCATCCGCTGGTGCGAGGGGCTTCCCAGCGAGGGGCCGAAATACCACGTTAACATCATACACGCGGAGGACGACTACGATATCCCGTGGACGCATAGCGAGCAGGTCTTCTGGCACGCGGTCAATGCTTCGACGACCGGTGGAATTACCTTCGGTGAGCTGGAGAAAAAGAAAGCTGCTTCGAGGTCAACGCGTGGCGCTGGCGGTTGGGTGGTAGAGCACAGTGGAGGCCGAGGGCTCATCCGGGAAGAGATCACCAAGTACGGATTGCATGATCGCATCATGTCGTATCCTGTGGTTAGCGCTGCTGTGCTGAGGGGTTTCGAGAGCTCTGTTGCGTAGATTTAGCGCGCTTATGTATTAATTAATTATAACCTGATTAAAGGTCCACGGCTTAGCTGCAGTTAATCCTGTTTTGTAAAGGTTATATGCCCTTGTTTTCATGTAATAGCTTATAAGCGGAAAGGACGAACATTATTATTTCGAACATTCTGCTTTTGTAAAACCGATTTGTGTCGGATATAAGGGATATCAGTTATTTCATTCAGTGACTAGATGTTATAACCTAACGGTCTTGGCCTTGCCAAACGGTCGGAACGACAGAAAAGCTAAGCTCCGACCAGGACCAAGACGTTACGTAACCAGCTCAAAGGACTTAAAGGGTTTGGCACCTTAAGCTAATTGAGCCGGGAAAATAGCTTAAAAAGCTTAAAGGGCTTAAAAGTTTAAGCTAGTTAAGTACCTTAAGCTAAGACCAAAATATATATATTCCTTTTAAATTATAATTAAATAATAACAATTTGTAATATAATTTCGTTACTTAAAATACCTTTAATATTACGAAACGTAATTAAGTTATTTTATTACTTTATTATTTAATTTCTTATAAAATTTTATTAATATAAACCCGTTAACTTCAGTTTAATAATTAATTAATTAATTTAACCGTTATACGTTATAAATTTTTATTTAATAATGCCGTTAAATTTTAAATAATATTTCGATAATATATTTACTAACAAATAACTATAATACAAAATCCTAAAAAATAACGATATAAACTCGAATAAAAAAAAACAAACGCTTTCCTTAATTAAAAAAAAAATCCTTTAACGCTTAAACTTTATAAATTAACGTATTAACCAGCTTAAACGAAATAATTTAAAACTTACCTTAACGCTTTAAACTACCCAAGCCCTTTTTAAACAAATATAATGAGCATTTAAAATAAAATTTACCAATATAAATTAACTTATCCAGATAATATTTAATAAAAAACTAAAGAAAATGTTAAAACCTTTTAAACTTAAATCTTTCGATAAAACATTTATTAAGTTATAATTATTCCTTACTTAATATCGATCGTTTTTTAAATATTTTCTAATACGATTTATTATATTAACTACTTAAGTTAAATTTATTATTAAACATTTTATAAAATGTGCCGTTATTTAGTTTAAACCCGCTATCAAAAAATACGTTATAATACTTTTAAAATAACAAACCCCGGAAATAGTACAAATTTACAATAACTACGAAAAATTCGAATAAACCTTTTTAAAAACCTTTAAAATAATAAACGAAAAAACCAAAACGGAAATCAAAATTTAACAATTAAAACTAAAAAAATTTACCTCCAACTATAATAACGAATTAATACAGTTTTTTTCGAAACTTAGTTAAGGATAAAAAGTATTAATAACCTGATTTTTTAATAAATTAAAAAAGGAAATCCAAAAAAAACTATTTAAAAAAAATTAACTAAAATACCTAACCGATTACATCGCGATAACCGTAAAAATTAACGACCGATAATACGCCTAGCGAACTCGCAACGCTAAAAGAAAATATAACAACAAATTGCGTTATAACATTAACACTAACGCATCTTAACGAGGGATATATCCTATAAAACTAAACCTGGACTTATAAAAATTAATACGGTTTAAAGATAAAATATATAACGTATTAAATACTAAAATTATAATAAAATAAACCATAAACTTTAATACCTATAAAACAATCGTCCAATAATTCGGGAAAAACTTTTGCCATAATATAACAAAAAACTAATTTACCAAAACCCTTAAACAAAAAAATACGACAAAAATAAAAAAAAACTAAAAAATTATTATAAACCGGAATATAACAATACCTTAAACAATCGTAACAACTAATTTTACGAATATAAAAAAAAAAAATTAACAACGTTTATCCTAGATAATAAAAAAAATAATTACGAAAATATTAAGGATAAACGGAAAATGTTTATCCCGGTACCCCAAATCGATATAAACGGATATATACTTTCCACTACCGTTAATAACAATACCTAAACTATAAAACATAAAAACGATTTATATATTAACGTATTACACATATAACCAAAAAAATTTAATTTCCTTAATATAACTGGAAAAAACAAACAAAATAAATAATAATATCGTCATCTACGTATTATCAACTTACAAAAAAATATCGACCAAAAGGTAACGTTATATAGCTGGCCTCCAGAACAACAATACCTATAAAAGGACCCCTTCTACCATTTTAAATAATATAACCACCAAACGGAAAAGGAATTAATTTAACGATCAGTAAAAAAGCATACCTAACGAACAATTACTAACCTACACTTTTAACTTACATTTATTACAAACCCCTAAAATAAACAAATAATTAAAGAAAAACTTCGACAATTTACTACGAAATTATAAAACGATAACGATAATAATAATAAATAAAAAGCCGTCCGAACATTAAAAAAACGATTTAACTAATAAGATAAGAAATTACGACAACAAACTAAACAAATACTCTAACTTAAAGGAGAAATATAACAACAACGCCAAAATATATAACAACTCCAAATTACTAATCGATAACGAAAAAAACAATTTAAAAACCTGGAAAAAAAATTAAACCAACAATAATAACATATCAAGTAATTACAAAACGAATTTAACGAATTACACACGCAAGTACGACAATTCGAATACAGCCTAAAAAAAAACCACTTATAAAAAAACAGCAAAATAACGAAACCTAAAAAAATTAGAAAAAAACTCCCCAAAAAGGCTTTAATAATCATAAAAGATAACGATAACCCCATCACCTTAAAAATACGGATTAAAATATATTAATACACCGCTATAATAAATAACGGAACTTTAAAAAATAACTACATTATACCTAAAATAATTAACTAACTTAAATTACTATAAAAATATAAGATAAACTTTTACATTACGAACACCGTCAAAAGTTAATCTTTTTTTTACGATAATAAAAAAATCACACGCGAAATTAATCACCTTAATACCTTTACTTTAAAAAAACGTATAACAATTAACTTTAACATCATACCGCTAAAAAACTACGATATAATCTTAAAAAAAACATAATTACGCTAATACAACCCCTTAGTCAACTAAAAAATTAACCAAATAAAGTTCTTTTCACAATCTAACGATAAATATTAAAAAAAGGACAAAAATTTTAACACTCAATCGAAAATAACGACAAATACCGGCATAAAAACCTAACAAAAACCTCACCACCTATAAAAACACGATATAAAAAAAAATTTCACAAAAAAATACGAGGCATCATTAGTACCATCAAAACACAATTCCAACAATTAAATAACGATCTAACAAAACCACAACCCAAAAAATCAAAAAACCTAACTAATATACCACCACAATATCATAAATATAAGCGCCTATTTCGGAAAAAGCTCGAAATAAAACTACCAAAACACAACAAATAAAACTATAAAATTATCCTAAAAAAGAAAACATCTACCAAATTCTATCTTATTTACAACGTTAACGAAACAAAACTATACGCATTTAAAAAATACCTAAAAAATCGATTTAAAAAAAATAAATTAGATTATCCAAATCACCAGCTAAATACCCTATATTCTTCGTATCCAAAAAAATAACAAGTTACGACTAATTATAAACTATCGACAGCTTAATAATATTACTATTAAAAATCAAATACTTTTACCCCTTATTAACGAATTAAAAAATCGCTTTTACGGAATACAATAATTCACTACTCTTAACCTCAAAAATGAATATAACCTAATTTGAATTAAAAAAAGCTATAGGTAAAAAATAACATTTCGGATTAAATACGACCTTTACAAATACCTTATCACCCCGATAAAATTTATTAATACACCTACTACGTTTTAACGTATAATTAATCACGTCCTAAAAAAGTATTTCGACATTTTCGTAATATATTACCTTAACGACATTCTTATCTTCTTAAAAACCAAAAAGCAACATAAAAAATATATCCACAAAATATTACAACTACTTTAAAATATTAACCTACTAATTAATACGGAAAAAAATTAATTTCATAAATAAAAAATTAAATACTTAAATTATATTATCATTTTTAAATATAGTAAAATAAACCCTAAGAAAATCGTTACAATATAAAATTAAATAACACTTATTACAATTAAAAGAATACAATTTTTTTTCGGATTCGTTAATTATTATCGAAAATTTATTAAAAACTTTAACCGGATAACAATACTTTTAAACAAATTTATCCGAAAAAAAAAGTTTTAATAAATATCTAAAACGGAAAAAGTTTTTTAACAAATTAAAGAAATCATTACAAATTAACTAACACTAATTATATACGATTTAACCATTTAATAAAGTTAAAAATTAACGCGTTAAGCTATATTGTAAGCGTAATAATCGGATAACGAAATAATTAAAAAATATTATATTTTATTACTTTTTTTTTTATAAATTATAAAAGCCCAAATTACGTTATATTATTCCCGATAAAAAGTTTTTAACTATCGTTAAAATATTTCGCGAATTTAAATATTTCCTTAAGAGTAATTAATATTAAGTTAAAATCTATACGGATCACAAATATTTTACCTAATTTATTACAACCAAAAAACTTATAATACGATAATTTCGTTATGCAAAAGAATTAACGGAATATAATTTCGCTATTACTTATAAAAAAGGCTTAAAAAACGGAAAAACCGACGTACTTAGCAAATAACCAGATTTTGAAAAAAAAAGAATTAAAATTAATTATGTAATTTTTAATATTATTATAAAAAGATATTTGCGTTTACGATAAATTACCATAATTATAATAATACCCCTAGCAATATATAAAGTAATACGGGAATTTAACGAATACGTATAAAAAAATAATAACTTTTTATTCGCATAAATATTTACGGAATATAAGGAAATATTAATACGAAATTTATATAAATATACCCTACATAAATATCTAAACGTTGGTAAAACTTGAAAACAATTACAAAAATTTTATCATTTTTTAAAAATAAAAGAAATAATACAAAAAGTAATACGATAATATAATATATATATTAAAACGAAAATATAACGATATAAACATTACGAAAAACTTTAACCGTTATTAATCGCAAAACAACTATAAAATTTTATTACGATAAATTTTATTACCAAACTTTTTTTAAAAAAAAACATAGTTATAAGTATATATTACGATAACATCTTTATAATCGTTAATTAAGTTACAAAATTTTCCCATTTCTTAGCTTATAATAAAAATATAAACGCTAAATAAATAGTATATATTTTTTCCAGAAATATATTTAATATATACGGGTTATTATAGGAAATTATTTTAAATAAAAAAAGATATTTACATTAAAATTTTAATAAAGCTTATTAATATAAATCGGTTTAAACCATAAATTATTTAATACTTTTTAACCTTAAATAAATAAATAAATAGAATGTTAAAACTAAATATTAAAAATGTACTTATAATATTATATTAATTATGAATAAAATAATTAAGTTAAAAAGTTATTAATAACTTAAATAACCTATAATACCAGTTATTACGAAAATATCAAAACTATACCAGCTACCGCTAATTTTGGATTTATACCAAAAACGTATAAAAAAATACAAAAGAAAAATCCTATTTAACGTTAAAATTATTTTTACGATACAATAATTTAAATAATTACATTAGGAAATAAAAACAAAATTTAAGTTTATCCGTAATTAAATAAAAAAATAGTTTATTTAAGTATTAAAAACATTTAAATAAAATGCTCAAATTAAAAGTTTAACTTTAAATACATCGGATTACATAAAATCATCAAAAAAATTTCAAAAAATAATTATTAATTAAAATCTTTACCTAAAATTAAACTTTACTTAATTTTTTATATATTTTTACTTAAGTTAACGGTAAATATTATTAAAATATATACTTAATAAAATAATATAAAAATAACGGAAAAATTACTATATAAAGTAAAAAAAGTTATTAATATACCAAGGAAAAATAAATTTATTTAATATTTGGTTAAGTAAAAAGATTATTTAAAT
This sequence comes from Monosporascus sp. GIB2, assembly GCA_004155935.1. Lineage (NCBI taxonomy): Eukaryota > Fungi > Ascomycota > Sordariomycetes > Xylariales > Monosporascus > Monosporascus sp. GIB2. The sequence continues at coordinate 3,680 of QJNV01000102.1, read as the reverse complement.
TCCGAAAATATTTAAGAATTTGCGAAGAATTTTATAAATGCTTAATAATTATTAAGAAATTTTTATAAATAACAAAAAGTACGTTTTAATTAATAATTAATTAGTTAGTAATATCGATATTATCTTAATTAATTAAATTTACGGCTTATATAACCGCGGTTATCGCGGATTTTAATTGTTATTATTTCTTTTCCCAACGTTCGAACTTTTTTATTACTTCCGCGTTTTAAATCTTTCGGCGAAATATTATAATATTTCGAAAGCGAAAAAACCGTTTTTATTTTTATAAACGGTTTAGCTTATTTATAATAACCCGTAACACTTTCCACATTTAATTCTTTTTGTTTTAAACGATTTTTTTCGTTAAAAAATTTCTTATATTCGGCTTCGGAAGGATTAAAAATATCGTAAAAATCTCCGTATTAAATATATCATACATATTTTAAAAATTCCCGAATAACCTTATATTATATATTTTCTTTTTCGTAACAAAAACAAAACGGTATATTAAATCCGCAATACTTAATACGGTTTGAAAAAATTAAAACGTTAATACGTTTACGAAAACGAAATTTTTTAATATAACCCGATATAATAAATATAAAAAAAGGAAGTTACTTACCATAAAATAATAAACAAATAATTCGATTTTTAAGATAAACATTTTAGAAAAGGGGAAATTATATTATAACTTAACGATTTTGGCCTTACTAAACGGTCAGAACGATAAAAAAATTAAACTCCGACTACGACTAAGATATTACGTAATTAATTTAAAGGACTTAAAAAGCTTAGCACCTTAAGCTAGTTAAGCCGGAAAGGTGGCTTAAAGGCTTTAAAAGGCTTAAAGGTTTAAGCTAGTTAAATACCTTAAGTTAAAACCAAGATATATATATTCGTTTAAAACTAGAATTAGATAGCGATAGCTTGTAATATAACTTCGCTACTTAAAACATTTTTAGTATTACGAAACGTAATTAAGTTATTCTGTTATTTTATTACTTAATTTCTTATAATACTTTGCTAACATAAACCCGTCGACTTAGGTTTAATAGTTGGTTAATTAGCTTAGCCGTTATACTAAAAATGTGTTCCTTCGTACGTATACTTCTTTAAAGTACCTTAGTTAGAGAGGATATATATTCCGATTAAAAGCTTTTTCGTATATAAGAAATGTTACGCACCTTGTAATTAACTAATATACCTTTTTAACATCTTAAAATATTTATGGCATTAATCGTTACATTTTATTATTTCGTAAAGTTATAGCTTTTTATAACGGTTAGGTTAATTAACTAATTATTAAACTTAAACGTACCGATTTATACTAGTAGAAGTATTGTATCGTTTAAGTAATAAAGGAAAAATTCGGTTACGTTTCGTAATATTAAGGATAATTTGGGTAAAGAAGTTGTATTGCAAGTTGTCACTATTTAAATTATGAAACATTAAGCGTATATATCTTTATATTAAAATAATGGTCGAACTGTTTTTGTTCGATTATTTATTAACCGTGGTTAAGATAACCGTATTTGATTATTAATTTAACGTGGTTAAACCGATTATGTTCGATTAATTATATTACATAACTTTTAAAATCCGAAATACTTAAGTTTTATCCCCGATTATTTCTTAAGCTTTTAACTTTTTAGGCCTTATTGTAATTTCTTTTTATTTCAGAATTTTTATATCCAAAGATCCATTTATTTATTGGTGGTTTTTAGCAAGTAATTTTTCCTTTTATATATTATAACTATATTTAACCGGGTTTAAAATTTTTTTATTAATAAATTTAATATAAATATATTTTATTATTTAGCCTGTTTTTATATTAGCCGTTCGAATTATATTATCGCTAAAAATAAAATTTGTTACAACTTTTATATTAATAGAAATTACCTATATTATACTTTTGGCGCGGTTAACGTTTAGGTTCGTACAGGTGTTCTTTTCTTTTTACGGGTTTTACCTTTTTTTTCTCTTTTTTTTTAATATTTTTTAAACTTCTATTATTTTTATTAAATTTTCTTCTTTTTTTGCTTACCTGCGCCAGCAACGTACGTATCATGGAAAAAAAATTATTAACATCGAACAAAAAAGGAAAAAAATAGAAAAGACATTCTTAGGACTTTTATTTCGCTTACAACGTCTCCGTCGTTAAAAGAATGGCGCTCCGTAAAAAAACGTTGAAAAAATCTGTCGTAAGGTTAAAAACCTAGACGAATTTAAGGAATAAGAACGGTAAAAATGTTATAACCTAATACGTTACGGCCTTCAAAAACGGTCGTAGGTAGAAAACCAAAAACACTACATAAAGTAGGTTACGTAACGGATTACCAACTTACTAAAAATAATCTAATAAGCCGGATAACTAACTTATTAAAAATAATTTAATAAAACCGTAAAAAATATATACGTTTGTTATTCCGTAATAAAATAATAATAGCTTATATTACGATTTTAATATCTAAGGCACCCTTAATATTACGAAACGTAATTAAGTTATTTTTATAAGTTATTACTTAATTTCCTACGATATTTTTGTTAATATAAATCCGTAAGTTTAAGTTTAATAATTAATTAACTAACCTAACCGTTATACGTTACAAGCTTTTATTTAACAATACCGTCAAACTTTAAACAATATTTAACATTATTAAAATATCGACCGAGTTATAAAAGACCGTTTCATAACAACTTTAACTATGTATTCGAAACTTGAAAAAAATCTCTAGCGACTTACCGATCAAATAATAAATACGCTCTTAACAACCACCATCATCAAAATAAAACCTAAAAAGCCGAAACCTTATAACGGAAAAGGAAACCCACAAACCTTCCTTACCTAAATACGCGTTTACCTACGCTTCTTAAATATTAACAACATCCCGGATCGAATCCTTACTATAAAAACGTATCATACTAAAAATATAACAAACTAATTTAAATCTATTATAAGAAATTACATAAAAAATACCGAAAACGATCGAAAATATTTAATAAACGACATTTTTTTCTTTTATAACAATTTTAAAAACAAATTTCGTTCTAATTTGGGTAACTCTGATAAAAAACGATTTACAACTTAAAAAGTTTTCAACTTAAAACAAAAAAAAACCTACGTCCAAATATACGGTTACCTTCAAAACTCTAATCGCTAAAACCGGATAAAAAGATAAAAAACTCCTAATCGACATATTTTATAAAAAACTCAAAACCGGCATTAAAGACGAAATAATTCGAATCGAACAATTAATTATCTTAAACCGGTATATCATAAAAACTATTAAAATTAACAATCGACAGTTTAAACGACGAGAAAAACGACGAAAACGGTATATTCCAAAAACAAGTACTCGAAATAATAACAACAAACCTAAATACTCGGCGAATACCGGTACCTCCGAAACAGGAAATACTTCGTACGGAACAAAACTAAAATTTATAAAAATGAAAGCCATTTAATAACAAAACATACGACAAGTTAAATAGTAAATTTATAATAAAATAAGGGATAAAATACTTTAATAAAAAGCAGCTAAAAAACTTTAACTAAATTAGCCATAAATTTCAATACCCACGGAATAATCATAAAATAATTAAGAAAAGAAAACCCTCGCAATAGTCCGACGAAAAACAAACCCTCTAAATTATTACATGTAAAAATATAATACGCCCCC